>JAANDG010000067.1:0-382205 GCA_036852015.1 Pelodera strongyloides | reverse complement strand
GCAGCGCGCAAATGCGTAACCGCGTCCGCGGAAAAGAGATCATGGGAAAGGGGGAGACGCAGAAAAGAGGTTTCTCTGTGTCTCGAAGTTTTCAATGCGAATTTGCAATCTTTTTCCGCGGACGCGGCTACGCATTTGCGCGCTGCGCGCCTGAGGACCAGAGTAGCGTACTCGGGCTCGGGAAACTTGGCAAAAAATATAAAGCAACCCACCTTCGAAAAGCATGACGGGCGAGCAGTGCCCTTGGCAAGGCCATTCGATGATATGGTTTTTATGATTTGCATATCGTAGTGTTTTATAGATTAGCATACAAGATACTAAAGATAATAATTTGCACATGACTTTGTGGAGCTACGCGCTACACTTGCAAATGATGACGTAATTGACTTGACTGCGTAATTAGCTGAAAATGCGTCTACACACAATTACTAATTACGTCTATGTACTACTTATACTGAGGCCATATTCACCAACACGCAGGGAGCCGTCCCACGAACGTTCTGGTTCTCTTCCGGTCTCGCATTATCTACTCACTCTTTGGCTCCCTGGGGAGGCCAGGGGGCTCCTTGAGTGTTGGTGAATACGGCCTCTGTACACTGTCACTAATGTCAAACTAACACCGAGAGAAACGAGAGATGGGAAGGGAGGCGATATCTGTAACACGGCTGTATAACCCCTTAATAACCGTACGCTCAAAACCGGAATTTTAGAATTTGCTTTCGCTCTGCACTCTACTGATTGCTACTGTACCCACTTTTGGAGCACGCTACATCAAACTCTCTGGGGAGGCTTGTTTTGGGTGCCTGCTCCCGGTCTCGTGCATACGGTCACTCTAAGGGCAATAGACATAACATTATGTACTACTAATTACTTATTCCAATTACTCAAATTAACAAATTAAAAGTAAACTCCAATATATACAAACTGAAAAATATCCATACAAAAATAAGGCGTCAATGGCATTGTCCGTTTGTTAAATCGTATTGCTTGAATAAAGAGTTATATATAAAATCAGAACATAAGTTCGTTATTTTACTATAAGAAAGCTAATGTAATCGTGAAATTACATTTCAAAAAATATGTCAGAGCTCTTTTTGAGCTTTCTGTTCATCCCACACACTTGGATGTAAACTACTAAACGTGTCACACAGTGTTGCAAAGAAATTTTCATAAAACCAAATAATGGTGCACACTAACCAAATCTATGCAGCAGCAGATGGGATTCCTCATTGGCGACAAACGGGATGGGATCTTACGTCGAGAAGATGCATCGAAGCCTCATCGTCCAACGAAGTCAATGAAAGCAAAGAATAGCAGAACAACAACGGCAAAGTACTCTCTCGCTCTCTGTCCTACTTCTAACTAAACCCAAAACATAATAACTAAATCTCAGATGGATCTCGACGGTCAACGTTCACCCTCAAACAATGCCAAAACCTGAAGCTGCTCCAATGCCAATTCCCCGAGAAGACGCGGTTCTCGGAGTTGAACAAGGGAGCACCCCAAGTCTCAACATATTTCTAAGCTCAAACAAACAAATACAAAGCACCCTCAAACAATGCCAAAACCTGAAGCTGCTCCAATGCCAATTCCCCGAGAAGACGCGGTCTCGGAGTTGAAACAAGGGAGCACCCCCAAGTCTCAACATATTTCCAAGCTCAAAGGCTCAAACAAATACAAGTTCACCCTCAAACAATGCCAAAACCTGAAGCTGCTCCAATGCCAATTCCCCGAGAAGACGCGGTTCTCGGAGTTGAACAAGGGAGCACCCCAAGTCTCAACATATTTCTAAGCTCAAACAAATACAAAGTTCACCCTCAAACAATGCCAAAACCTGAAGCTGCTCCAATGCCATTCCCCGAGAGACGCGGTTCTCGGAGTTGAACAAGGGAAGCACCCCAAGTCTCAACATGTATTTCTAAGCTCAAACAAATACAAAAGTTCACCCCTCAAACAATGCCGAAAAATCAAGCTGCTCCAATGCCAATTCCCTCGAGAAGCGGCGGTTCTCGGAGTTGAACAAGGGAGCACCCCAAGTCTCAACATATTCTAAGTCAAACAAACAAAGTTCACCCTCAAAGAATGCAGAAAACAACTGCAAAGTGCCAATTCTCGCTCTCTGTTCTCACTTAAACTAAACCCCAACATAATACTAAATCTCAGATGGATCTCGACGGTCAACGTTCACCCTCAAACAATGCCAAAACCTGAAGCTGCTCCAATGCCAATTCCCCGAGAAGACGCGGTTCTCGGAGTTGAACAAGGGAGCACCCCAAGTCTCAACATATTTCTAAGCTCAAACAAATACAAAGTTCACCCTCAAACAATGCCAAAACCTGAAGCTGCTCCAATGCCAATTCCCCGAGAAGACGCGGTTCTCGGAGTTGAACAAGGGAGCACCCCAAGTCTCAACATATTTCTAAGCTCAACAAATACAAAGTTCACCCTCAAACAATGCCAAAACCTGAAGCTGCTCCAATGCCAATTCCCCGAGAAGACGCGGTTCTCGGAGTTGAACAAGGGAGCACCCCAAGTCTCAACATATTTCTAAGCTCAAACAAATACAAAGTTCACCCTCAAACAATGCCAAAACCTGAAGCTGCTCCAATGCCAATTCCCCGAGAAGACGCGGTTCTCGGAGTTGAACAAGGAAGCACCCCAAGTCTCAACGTATGTATTTCCAAGCTCAAACAAATATGAAGTTCACCCTCAAACAATGCCGAAAACTCAAGTTGCTCCAATGCCAATTCGCCGAGAAGCGGCGGTTCTCGGAGTTGAACAAGGGACAAGGAAGCACCCCAAGTCTCAACATATTTCCAAGCTCAAACAAATACGAAGTTCACCCTCAAACAATGCCGAAAACTCAAGCTGCTCCAATGCCAATTCCCCGAGAAGCGGCGGTTCTCGGAGTTGAACAAGGAAGCATCCCAAGTCTCAATATATTTCTAAGCTCAAACAAATACGACGTTCAACATCAAACAATGCGAAAAACTCAAGCTGCTCCATTGCCAATTCTACGAGAAGCGGCGGTTCTCGGGCTGAACAAGGGAGCACCTCAAGTCTCAACATATTTCTCAGCTCAAACAAATACGAAGTTCGCTCAAACAAATACGAAGTTCACCCTCAAACAATACCAAAAACTCAAGCTGCTCCAATGCCAATTCCTCGAGAAGCTGCGGTTCTCGGGGTTGAACAAGGGAGCACCTCAAGTCTCAAATATTTTTAAGCTCAAAAAATGAGTTCACCCTTCACCCTCAAACAATGGAAAAAAACTCAAGCTGCTCCAATGCCAATGTCTCGAGAAGCGGCGGTTCTCGGGATTGAACAAGGGAGCACCTCAAGTCTCAACATATTTTTAAGCTCAAACAAATACGATGTTCACCCTCAAACAAAGCGAAAAACTCAAGCTGCTCCAATGCCAATTCCTCAAGAAGCGGCGGTGCTCGGGGTTGAACAAGGGAGCACCTCAAGTCTCAACATTTCAACATATTTCTAAGCTCTAAGCTCAAATAAATACGACGTTCGCCCTCAAACAAAGCGAAAAACTCAAGCTGCTCCAATGCCAATTCCTCGAGAAGCGGCGGTTCTCGGGGTTGACCAAAAGAGCACCTCAAGTCAGCTGGTGCTGTTAATCTTACAAGGACGCACGGAGTACGCGTGTTCTAACACTGGAAACTAACGGTCTGACTATACAGAGTGTTTTAGAAGGAAGAATATCGCTTCGAGCTCTAATTTGCTAAGAGACTAAAAAACCATGCGAGAGCCTTTTTCAAAAAACCCAGCAGAGTGTTAACTTTCTTCATCGAAGAACCTTTCCACGATTTGTGAAACACGTTAATATTGAACAATCAACAATGCAAATTCAATATGCAACCATGGAAAATTGGTGAATTTTGACAGAAAATAGTAAAGTTAGCCTCAAGTAGTAAGCATGAATGCTAGGCAAGGAAACGTTCACAGTTCACAATCCCGCTGACTTAAAAAAAGCAAAATAGTTAGAGCTAAGCAGATACGATGCGGAGCTCAAAATGCTTTACTACACACCAGTCAATAGAGCATAGACGACAACCCAGCACGCAAATACAAAACGGGAAGAGGGAGCAGCCCTCGGAGCAAATGATAATTAACAGTTGGAATGGGAATGCAATTACATATATTTTTCAGCGGCGTACAGAACAATAAAAAGCTTAGTAAGTAAAAAAAAACAATAAAAAGGTATAAGTTCAAAAGCTACACCTGAACCTGAGAACATAAGAGAACAAACGTCCTTCATGCAGTGTCAATTTCCTTCATGCAGTGTCAATTAGAATGTGAAGAAATTCACGGTGTCTTGTGTCTCTCCGGTGTGTGGTACAGTCAGTACAGTGAACTTCACAACTGATCCTGCAAGGGTATAACATAAAATGTGTCGCAATTAAAAAACTACCGGGCTTGAACTGGAATCTTGGCTAAGCGAGGTGCTAGGAAATGTATATCAGGTAGTACCATCAGAGGTAAAATGGGCAGAGGAGAGGCCAGAGAACTCGGAACTAAATAACCATCCAAACAAATATAACAAATATAATAGTAGTTTATCGTTACTTTAACTTCCGTTCTACAAAGCAAAGATGGATCAGTTACGGACATTTACGGTTAAATCAACGGGAATACGGGAAGGGGGGCGGGGGCCTAATTGGGCCTTAACGGGCCCCAACAGCACTGAGACCCACAATGAACCACTTTTTCGGATTCAGCATCATCGCTAAATCGCTAACCTAATGGGGACCAGTTTTCGAAAATTTCAATATTGGCGTTGCACAAGTTCAATAGTACCGAGACTATATATAGACACAAAAACCAATTGCTAGATTAATTTAGTGCACTTAAACATAAACGTGTTAAATAAAGATAAAAAAAAAACGGTGGAAATACATCAAAAACGAAACAATACCTATTCTGCAAACTTGAAAAACAGCTTTGGAAAAAATAATAAAAAATTCAAATTTCCCGCCGAGAAAAGTTGAAAATCCCTGAGGCTGCAATCTAGGGTACGGTGGTTCTGCAAATCCTGTGTTCGGGAAGCCCTCTTGCGCGATTGTTCTTATTTTTTTATATTATCATCATCATCGTTGCAATTAATTTTCTTTATATAGTTATCTTTGATGACATTACTCATGACTTCACGACAAAACCGCCGTAGGAGCAGCGGTACATAGGTTACTTTGGGCATGCCTTGCTTTAGGGCGCGTTCGGGTTGCTCTTTCCGAAAGAGAAAGAGGCAAAAACCCCGTTCGGGTTGGACCTTTCCGAAAGGATTTAATGCTTTGTGAAAGTGAAAAGTACAGTACACACTTTCCGTGAACACGCAGGGGTTTTCGTTTTAAGTCTTGAATCGATTTAATTGTGCACTGTGCATTTCCTTCCGGTCTTGTGCACGTACTGCCATGTGCCTGCGGGCAGGTCGGCGGTCGGGAAAAAATACAATGCCGAAATTGTGCACAAGTGCGCAGACCGTGCACATTCAAATAAAAAATAAAACCCCTGCGTGTTCAAGGAAAGTGTGTACTGTACTTTTCACTTTCACAAAGCATTAAATCCTTTCGGAAAGGTCCAACCCGAACGGGGTTTTTGCCTCTTTCTCTTTCGGAAAGAGCAACCCGAACGCGCCCTTACTTTTCGCTTTCCTGTTTCTTGTTCTATCAAATTATTCAATTTTCTTTGCTTAGGGCCTTTTCAATGGATGCGATTCTTGAAGGAAATGTGACGGCCCGGCACCTAAATACACTTCAGTTAGATTCAGCATCCGATTCTTCCGATCAAGATGTTGAGATCCTGAACGAAGAAGAGGTAGACAAACGTCGAGCCACAATTTACGTGAAAGACAATTTCAACACACTAAAATGTTGTGCGTCACAGAAGAGTATTTTATTCTCGAGAACGACTGAGTCTTAAACTAATTTATAGGAGGATTTCGTGCATCACCTTGGTAAAAGCAATATTACCGATTTCTGGAGAGCTGGTGCAAACATGAAAATAATAGTATCGTCGCAGTATTCCGTGTTTATCCTCCATGAAGAAGCAGTGCATGTTTTACCGGCACCAATACTATATTATTTTATTTTAGATAGTCAATGTGCTGAAGAAAGCCGTCCATTTCGAACATAAGATCCAGTATTCTGGAGGGAGATCGGATGATGAGCACTCTTCCTATAGTGACGAAGGCGCCGGGTTTGGTGACGAAAAAGGAGGTTTGCCTTCTTTTATCTATTTATTTTCTTTTAGTCTCGTCGTGTCTGTTATGTACGAGGGGAAGGCATAATATGCCTAAATTCGCAGAAAAGCACAAATTATGTCTCTGTCGCGATATGTATTTTCTCGTAGTTTTCTTCAACGAGAATGTAGATTGTCCTATTTTTTACAATTACATATTAGATAATGAAGCAGAGCAAGAACTTGCGTACATGAAGCTTTTGTTCTCTTTTTTTTGTCAAGAATTGCCGATGAACTTACACTGCCGAAGCAATAATAAATAAAAAGGCACCTCCGAAATGTATCCAAGTGTCGCAAACTATGCCATTGCCAGTTCGAATTATCAAAAGACAAATAGCAATGAACGCAGAAAATATTGTAACAAAGGCAGTTTCGTTGGAGAATATGTAAGTGTGCGTTGTTTTCTTATACCGTAAATAAAACAGACGTTAATATTAATAAGATTTTAGATTTTACGAAAAAGTTCAACGCCTTCCGTCAGGGACTGGATACTGGACCCAATTCGCAGAATTCAAAGCACAGTAGAGGTCAGTTTGTCCGTTTAGAATGCAGGGCGTAACTTCCCGTAGGTTAGTTACGTGAACAGTTTATATTTGTGAAAATCATTCATTCAATTATACTTTAAAGCGAAATGCTAGCCTCTTTGGAAAATTTGCATATGATAAGCAAATCCTATGCTAATTTTGTACGATTGCCGTGGACGATCGTACAAAATTAGCATAGGATACATAGGATTTGTTTATCATATGCAAATTTTCCAAACGGGCTAGCATTTCGCTTTAACCTGGCGATGATGTTGGTGCGTGATTTCTGATTTCCTCCTCCAGTCCTCGATTTGTATCTATATAAGATTTAGTGTATGTGCATGTAGTAGATGTCGATATTTCTTGAGTTAAATTACGTTCTGCAACCGTTTGGACCGAGTTTCATGTACAATGAGCGAATGAGCATATTGCATTTTTCCTTGCATGGGCGATTGCAATTGTCGGGCGGCTTTACGCTTTATTATCCGTTATTCAAGTTAAGTGTGTGTGCTCGCTATCTCCGCTTATGTATAGCTTGAGAAATCGGTAACATTCATTGCAAAGTTCTGGGACACGGACAAAATTCACAAGTAAATTTTCGGCGCTGCTCCTTGCCCTGGCGTGAAGCATGATGCATAAATAACGTGAAACCTAAAAGTGTAAAAGGTACTCTTTCATGCAATTATATTAATTAGGGAAATTGTTGAGTTTGCGGGTAATATTTCTGTTAATCTTGAGTAATATCGTGAGAATAGGAAATACTATCCCCCAATTGAATAATAATAATAATAATCATAATTTATTTCCAGTTGCATCGATTCTTTCAGTTGATAAAGGGTGATAATACTGTAAATGGAAAATCAAAGAAAAGAGAAAGTACTAAAGCCACTAAAGCCATTAAAAATAACCGTAGGGGTAAATGAAAGTAAAAAAGGGTGATATCGTAACATAATGTTTATGCGGAGTAGTTGTACGTAGTATATATTCAGGAGTAGTTGTACGTAGTATATACAGGAGTAGTTGTACGTAGTATATATTCAGGAATTGGCTACCCAGTAGAATGATTATCATTACTATTACTTTCCCACACTAAAGGGGCTGCGTAATGATTTTTAAATCATCGGGTAGGACCATGATCAGGATGAGTCGCGACTTCTGTGTTTTCTAGGAAAGTAGCAACTTTCAATTTTGTACCGGGCTGCCTTGTGCATATTTTTATTTCGGGATTCATGTTCGCCCGTAGACCTCTAATTTCAGTAAGTATAGGACGGGGGCCTTCTTTTCGGGATTTGTGTTCGCCCGCTGCTTCTAATTTCAGTAAGGTAGGCAGGGAGGTATTGAATGTGCCCACTTCCTGTGGTCGAACGTGGCCTCGCGCACCTGCCCATTTTGTGACAGCTAACCAATCATCCTTGAGGCGGTGGGGTATTAGGGACATTCGCAGGAGTGAACTTGGTCTGTGTGTCGTCTTGTTTTCGCGATTTTCACCTTTCTTAAATGCAAAAAAAAAAAAAACGAAGAACAGGTACAGGTCGGACCGTGTATTTCAGGCACGGGACCCGCGCGGAGTTCAGATCTCTTGCGAAGACGCGTCTAACCGTAACCTTTTAATCGTTAACTTTGGTTTCTGGTGGGAAATTATACATAATACTGTATACGTATAGTATACCACACAGTATACACTGTCTTACTTTCTTTTGTCTATATTGCTATATCATTTGCCGTTTGTTTTCATCTTTTCATAGTGTTAACACGTCGCTGTAAATTAAGTGGTATTAGGGAACTCAGCTCGGTCATTTTGTTTTCACCCTTTCTTACAACTTTGATTTCTTCTGAGGGAATAATTTTTCGTCTATGGGCCCTATTTTGGTCACGTGCTATCGATTCCATTATTCTACACAACACAATACACACCTGGTTGATATGCTTGTGGGTTTTTGTTGGAAGGGACAACTTTTTTTTTCGTTTAAAGTTTGTTCGAAAGGCACTAATTAAACTTTGCAAAGTGTACTTTACTTATAGACCGAATTACCTATACAGTATTTAAGTGAAATTATATGTACGTAACACACTTGGTTGATGTTTGTGTTTGGGGTTTCGAAGGGAGAAGGGGTAATTTCTTTTGTTTCTGGCGCTAAATTAAAAGGAGTTTGATTACTCTAAATAAAGATTCATTTAACGCGTTCACATATGAATATGTGACGTAGTGCAGTAGTTTATCCTTGGTGCCGCATCTGGGTATCGGTATCATTATTGTTATTATAATTTTTTACCATGTGGGTCGCCATTTACGGATTTACGTGCTTTCCTCATACCATTACCATGTCTCTGGTTCTGGTGTACCATGCTCACGAAATGCATGTATTGAAGAAAAGTAAATTGTGAAGCAACCATTTCATGCTATCCCATACTATTACTATGATATGTCCATGCTTTCCTCGTGCTCGTGCTCTTCTGCATCCAGCTTCTCTTTGTTTCTAGACCCAATTCGTTTGTGCACTCAGGTGTAATGTAACTAACGGCAACGAACTGAAAGAGAACAGGTGTTTTTGAGGGTTGGATCTTTGCCAGCCGACTCATATTTTGCTCCTTTTCACCTTTTCTAGTCTACTATTTTCTTTAGTTATTATGTATTTATTCACTTACTAGCAAGCCAAGAATTGAGCTTTTCTTGGTGTTCTGGTAATTTTATTTAAAACATGTAGCCTACCTTAAACCTTAAACTTGAGGGGTAACTTTTTCAAAGACCAGTAATGTGTAGTTGTGTGTCGTGGAGATAGTTCCCTAAAGTAGAGTACTAAAGGTAAAGCTAAAGCAATCCAACGAACGGCGAAAGAAGCTTGGTGTCACGGTGTCCCTTTTTCCTAACTTAAGCCAAGTTCCCTTTGTCTTTGTGTGTTCTGGAATTGCGGCACATTCATTCATTTTTGTTTGTGTACGCGATGATCTGGTTGTGATACGTAGCGCATGTTTATATTTCACTCAATTTCACTGTTTGTGCATCATGCAACGGAAGCCGGCTATGCGGCACGTTTCGTTTTTATGCTGAATTGTTCTCTTCTCTTTCTATCCGGTCATTGAGGCATCTAGATCTAGTATTACTAATTAATATTTGATAACTGTTTATATATTTGGACTGGATTATTAAAACAATGTTTATTTACAACTCTTGCTCTTGCTGAAGATATTTCACTGTAATACATCATATACGTGTGCATAATCGTTAGTTCCCGCATATAAGTTCAAGGTCGTTGACGTGACGCGTGACGTTGCAGGGCCCAGGGGTATTTATATGTGTATAGTAGTGCTTTGTATTATTTATTTTGTAGAACCTTGCGTTATATTTTTGGAACTGTCTTGGTTCGTAACGTACAACGTCGAGATTATTCGAGAATTTTTTGAGCCTATGACATGTTCAGTCTTTTTCACCGACCACCTAAACCTCGGCCCGGCCCGTTAAAACACTATAAATTTTCTAGTAAGCTGGCGGGGCGACCGTGTTTCGTAGGGAAAACTCTGACTCAGAAACTTGGAAGGAGGAGTAATTAAGTATTATCTATATTGAATTTAAATTTAGTTCTGCACAAATGTAACTCGAGTTCAATATGCTATGCATTGAGAAATTTAGAGTAGGTCGTAATTGGAGTTTTCTCTTTTCTGGAGCTTTAGACAAGTCCTTATGATTTTTGAGCTCTGTTGGAAGTTGGAAGACTTTTAAAGCGAAACACCGGCCGGTTTTTGAAATGCAGCTTATGCAAATGAACATAAATTTTAATAAAAAATCGAGCATATTTACACAAATGCGTAAGAATTCAGTTGTCCACGATGCGTTTCAAAAACCGGCTGGTATTTCGCTTTAAGAAGACCATTTTAAGAATTAAACACGTTTTTTTACAACTTTATCTTTATTTCATTAATTTCAGACGCGGTGAAGACGGCTGACGAAGCAGATGATAAGAAACGTAAGAGAGTGAAGGACAAACATGACAGAGCTACAGTGGAACAGGTTAGGTTTTTATTAGTTTCTTATATATTTATCTAGACCTCTAGACTTGAATAAGGAGCAATTACTACCTTCCCTTTGCTTATTTGCAATGGCCCAGACTCTTTACTTTGTAAATCCGCAACCTGCAATCACAAGGCCTTCGAGTAGGATTTATTGTTGTTGTTTAAAAATCATACTTTAATAGTGTTAGTTATGAATCAAGGCTTATTGTTTGCCCACACGTTTGAGTGTGCTTATGAAGAATGCTCGATGCTAATATATTGCTAGTTGTTGGTGAGAACCCTGAGTCTGATGCAGCTTATGAAAAACGAAGTTTAATAATTATATTTTCGCCTTGTCGCATGCATTTTCATCTCTAATTTGTTGTCTTTTTGCAAAACTCTAGTAGTTTTCATGAAGTGTACGCTAGTTTTCGTGAAGTGATGAAAAATTATATTTGCGCGTTTTTCGCCCGAATTTTTATTTCATAGTAAATCGAGTACATGAAATGAAAAAAAGAAGGTGGTTTTATTTGTCAACTCATCTTTTTTCTCTTTTATCCCCGCTTGTTCACACTTCTTAGCTCAAGTGGAGGACTGACGCTGGTTTTTTTTGCATTCTGTTTCTGTGTATTCTCAGTGCTCAATAGATGTTTGCTTAGGTGTTGGACCCACGAACTCGTCTCGTGCTCTTCCGTCTCTTGCAGAACGGCACTCTCTCGCATATACACGGGTGTATTAGTACAGGTGATTTTATGTTATTTTTGGGATTTATATCATGTTTTGTGGAATTTATATTTGGTACAATTTGTATTTCTGGTTTCTTGTGCCCATTTGTGCGCGGTAGGACGTGCAGATTTTTTTGGTTTCAATAGTGGGTTCTTTTGGTGCGCATTCCGGATAAAAAGATGTGTTGAAATTTGAAATTGAAGGAATCTCTGTATAACCGGATTGAAGTGGATATGCAATACATACCATTAACTAGGCGCCTATAGAGTGAGGTTGAAGTATATTATAATGTTACAATTATTCACTACCTGCGCTCCCTAGGCTACATCACAATGTTTCATGAGTTTGATATATTTTTGTCCGGAGGTAAGAATGTGCGATAGATGGTTGACTGATTGCAGTGTGCGAGTGAGAAAGTTGTATTTGTAAATATTGTTAATTGTAATACTTTTTGATCACAACTATTTGAACTTTGAATCATTGAACATGATTTCTTTGTTTGATTATCTTGAACATCAATTTGTTCAAGGTGATTAAAATCATGACCATTCAATTGTTGCTGAATATCTCTCATCATATTGATGCATACATTTATGTGTGTTAATAAATATTTATTTATTGTTTTAGGAAAGGAGGCGAATGTCTATCACGCAACTGACTACACGACTTCGTTGGCGGTGAAGATTTACAAGACGTCAATTCTTACATTCAAGGATAGAGAACGATATGTGGCTGGAGAATATAGGTGATGGGTTTTCTACTGTTTCTTTTTTGCAATTGTAGTAGACTTAAGAACGTAAACTACTCTTGTTTATGTGAATCAGTCTTTGTGTTTAAGGCCTGCTTTTTGTAGTGGTGTGGTGTTTATTTTCTTGTGCTAGACTTTCTAGAGTATCCCGATATGCGAGCTTTTCTCTTTTCTTACATTAACATTTTTCATTTAGATATCGTCACGGTTACTGCAAGCACAATCCACGAAAGATGGTTGCCGTGTGGGCGGAAAAGGAAATGAGGAACCTTAGGAGGTGTGTGTATTTTGTGTTTTTTAAGATCTAGATTTCATACTTTTACGATCGCTAATTAAAAGTTAGTGTCGTATTCTCACCTGAATTCGTGATGAATGAATCGCTGGTCTGGTGAAAGCTGTGAAAGCCAAATTAAGTAGTTTTTTGATCATTTTAAGAATTCATCGCTTTTTTACGTAGGAAAATCTTGCTTTGAAAATGCTATGTTTCCTGCTTAATTTTTTGCCGTTATTTTAACATTAGTTGAAGTTGTGCAGATGTCGTAACTTCCTTGTGACATTCTTTCCTGTTCGTAATAAACAAAACTATTTATTTTAAGAATGCACGACTGTGGTCTACCTGTGCCGGCTCCAATTTTACTGAAGGGTCACGTGCTACTGATGGAATTTATTGGAAGAGAGGGATGGCCGGCGCCACTGCTCAAGAATGCAGAGCTGTCACTTGAGGTAAGGAAATCTTACGTAGTTTGTAGTAGTTAAGCTAATTGAGCAGAAAGTATTTGACGTGAACGTGAATGCAAATTTTTGACCAGTGCATGTGCACGCGACCTTCTGCGTCCCTTACTATTGCAGTATTGAATTATTGAATAGGAGTATGCGCACGTCCTCTACTTTATAATTTGTAGGCATTTAAAATTAGAGGTTTTCCAACTAACAGTTAAAGCAGGCACGCTCAACGTTGCGGTTGCGTTATTGTATTGGAAGTCTACTTGTTTTTATTTGGTCTCCAAATGTTAGCCTGTTTTATTGTAATAACTATTATGCTAATTTCTTTAGGTTGCTGAAATGTGCTACCTGCAACTGGTACACAATATGCGAACGTTGTACCGGGACTGCAGACTTGTGCACGGAGATCTATCCGAATATAATACACTGTTGTTGGACAATAAGTTGTATATTATTGATGTGTCACAGTCGGTGGAGCATGATCATCCAATGTCACTGGACTTTTTGAGGTATGTTTTTTTTGTTAAAGCGGTATGACACATGGTTTGTGAGGTATGTATTGCACTCAATTGAACGATGACACTGAAGGGCACTGGCGACAATAGTTATTACCTGAATTAGAAGATTGCTGTCTTCTCAATAGCTCGTGATGCAACTTTTACTGTTTCACTGGCTCCCATAACATAACATTTATTACGAACATAAAATGTCGCACAAGTATCTTATTGTAGTGAAAATAGGATGTTGCGGATAGCGGATTTCGGGATGGAATAATTGTTTGTAGTTCTGTTCCTGCTAACTACCACAAGTACATTTTGTTAATCTTACGCTTGATTCAGATCTGATATCAAGAATGTGTCGCACTTTTTCCGTGAAAAGGGAATCCCCGTCCTCCCACTCAGGAAATTGTTCGAAGTGATTGTCGACCCTCTTGTCACAGATGAGATGATGGAGGAATGGTTGAGCACAATGAGGTTTGTTGTTTACTTTATTGTGTGGATGGAAATTGGTTGAGTTGGTCTGTTGTGAACCGTATGACGGTATGACACGTAGTGAGACATGGGTGAGAGCTGTGGACAGTATGACACGTTGTGAAATATAGATGTCAGTTGTGAACAGTCAACATTATGACACCATGACACGGAGCGAGAAATGGATGTGTGCTTGCTTGTAGCCGTAGCAGAACACGAGACCTTTTGTGAACTAACTGTGGTACCGCAACCGCAGTGAAGCTGTTCGTGTTCAGAACAGAAGAAATTGCCTTTGTATTTAGCTGTATTGGTTAGAATATAGAAATTGACCTTTTGGACTAGCTACAGTAGAACTTGTAGAACCCTCGCCTGTGGTGTGCCTTGCGTTAACCATTACGCTACAGTCACTCACCTTTATTTACTTTATTTGTTTTGTAACCTCTTAATTGTCTTGTGTATTCAGTAGCAGCGTTTCTGCGGATTTCAGTTGTTAAACGGGGTGCACTTTGTCTTTTTATTGCGTATTTGTATTGTATTATTTATTTCTAGAACTCTGGAGAAAGAGGACGATCACGTGTTCATGAATGCCTACATCCCACAGAAGTTGGACTACGTTCTGCACTTTGAACGAGACCAAAAAGCGGCACAGAAGGGAGAGACACTCAACAATCCGTACCAGGGCATATTGGCTAAGGTTGGTTTTTCAAGTGACTTTGTTGTTTTTTTGTAGTTTGTAGTCGCTAGTCAGTAGTCAAAGTGCGGGCGGTGTTTTCAACCACCCGAGTCTTCAAGTTGAGCTTTATCGAAAGGATTTGTTTTGTGTTTTTGTAGTCTATTTGTAAGTTGTATTTGTATATTGCAAGTTTCCACGTTCGGTGTAGTACTCTTAGCTTACGAGTTTCTGGAGTCTAGAATCTAGGTTCGTTAGTTAAACATGCGGTAGTGGGTAATCAGGAATACACCATGTTTTTGGACTTTAGCCCCTTTCAGCTAGCATGTTGCGCGTGACTTGTATTTGAATTTGAATCAAAATATATGTGAATATGTGGCTATACTAGTTTCGGAGACTGTTGTGTATGTGCTCTGTTTCCAGGTTGATGATCCGGTCGCGAAGAAGAGTTTGCAAAAGAAGCCAAAAACTAAGGAACCAAATCTGGAGCCCACTTATTCCACCAGTGAAGGAGAGCTTTCTGAATCGAATACGGAAAGTGAGAGTGATAGTGACGAGGAGGGATCAGAGAATACAGGAGATGAGAGGCGACCAAAGAAGGGCAATGAGAAGGAGACACCAGAGGAGAGGAATGTGAGTATTTGATTTGCTTTATATTTGTTGCAAGTTGAGTGTTCTTTGTATGTAGCTTTTTACATGACATACTACTTGAAACAGCTTGATGATTGCATAAAGATATTGTCGGGCAGTTCGATGTTTGAAGCTAAGACGTCAACGTCAGACCACCTGTGAATACGTAAATTGGGTGAACCTGTGGTAATTCATAGAACACGACATTTCAATTTGAACCACTTTGAAAATTTTGTCTTCCCACGAAGTTGACATACTTCAGCTGCACTTTTTGAAATTTGCGTGAAACATGTCGATGATAAGACTTGTTTTATGCCAATTAGGCCTAATTGTATGGTATTTTTATGGATGCTGTCATTGCGTTCTGCGTTCCGATGCAGCTTCTATTTTAAGTATGATTACAATTATTAATCTTTTTTTAGTTATCCAACTATTCAATTCAGGCTCGCCGGAAAGCCGTCAAAGAGGCGAATCGAGAGAGAAGAAAGACTAAAATGCCGAAACATGTGAAAAAGCGAAAGGAAAAGGTGAACAGAAGACGATAGGGTGGAATTTTGGCAAGTGATTTTTGTTACAGTTTATTATTTGATTGGTTGAGTAGAAGCCAATTGTTAGATGTAGATTTATTCGTTTTTGTGTTGTCTGGGCTTTTTGTGCCTATCTTTGGGCTACCAGCCTTTGGATCCTAGTCCTAGACCGTACCGGAGCAGTTAACAGTAGCTAGCGTCTATTATATCGTAACCTTATAATTGTAGCCTTTTGTAGCGTAGGTGTAACATTAGTCTTGATTTACTTGTGTGTTATGTGTACGGAAGGCTAGATGATAGATATAATGCGATTTTAGCATAAATTGATATATCCATAAAATTTCAGTATGGATGTTAATAGTTGATACTTATTGTTAGTTGACTATACCTTATTAATAACCTTTTCGACTAACGTTTTTAAAGCCGTATTGTACTTTGGGAAATGGGAAATTTGCATATGATACGCAAACCCTATGTATCCTATGCAAATTTCCCAAAGTAGGTACGATACTGCTTTAAAGTCAAATTCAGGATCCCGTGTTGTTTTTACTTGATTGTTTAGTTTATTACTGTTTCCTCCAGTTTTGTTGTTATCGAGTTGTTGATGTTTTTGTTAACTGTTCCTTTTGCATGCTATGTTCACGTTGTGAATAAATTTTTTATTTTTTATTGATTTGTTTCCATTTTTTCTCCGAATGTGAAATCCGTTTCGAAGCGGTGTTCAATACTTCTTGTATTGTTTTGATATTTTGTTGTTGCTTTTGTGATGCGTATTTTCCTCTTGCTTTATTATTTTCTTATTCACTGTCGAGTTTATTTATTTTTGTTTTCTTGACTTTTTTTGGATTAAGCTTATTGTGTCATCTTATTTTATTTATAACTCTTTATTCAAATCAGAAAAATGTAACACATACACAGTCTTGTCTTTTACCAAGCAATAATTTGGCAGTTTAATTAATGAAACGCCTGAGTCTAACATATAGTTTTGCATGAGAATAGTATAGATAGGATGTTGTGTGAATTTAATCTGTGTCTTCTTGTATGTTCGATTTAGTATCACTTTCGTTGAATCGTTGGGCATTGCTTCCCGATGGTTTCCTTGGTCGTGTGAAAGACAGCTCGGAAGTATACCCAGGTTGGCAGTATCTTACCGTAGCTTTGTGGCTCTAACATTTGAATACTTATGTCAACCTTGGAGAGATACACACAATTTTGGAATATGTAAACGTCCCTTCTAATCTCATAATCCACCCTTCTTCTTATGTCAGCTTTATGTGATTTGCGCGTTATGATCCATGTTTTATGTGATGTGATTGTTGAGGCATGTGCCGGATAGTTATAGCCAGATTTGCACAGGAATGCGAAAGCACATTTTCTAGGATTAAGCAAAGCTCGACAAGTTATATTATCTAACATCTCTGTGGAATTAAGTCATATTCAGACTTCTAGGATACACCTCGATAGATAACCCTCTAACGTCTAAGTTCTTTAGTATCAAGAACCAATAGTGGTGTTTAAGTTATGTTATTTTTTTGAGGGTCTTGTACTTTTAGATAGCCATAGCCAGATTTATGTAGGAATGCGAAAGCAAATATTCTAGGATTAAGCTTGACAAGAATGACAAGCTATATTTTCTAATGTCTCTGGAATTCAAACGTGACGTTTAGGCTGCAATAATATTTGTCAAATCGGAATCTAGGTATTTTTTTGCTATTTTTTGTCATCATACGCCAGATTCATAGGCAAGTACGTGGCCTAGGATACACCTCTATATTTCTCTAACGTCTAAGTTCTCTAGTATCAAGAATAGAATTAATAGTGGTGTTTAGATTATGTTTTTTGAGGGACTTGTAGACTGTAGATCATTAGACCATTTGTGTGTAGTTTGAGAACATTGGAAAACATGTGTAGTTTTATTGGGAATTTGATGATAGTCGACAAACAGAATGGGTTGTCTATTGATTTTGATGTTGTCCTTGCAGAATCCAAACCATAATCTGCAATTTTTAATTATTTTAATTATTTTCTGAAATTTTCCGGATTCCGTTTGGAATTTCATATCTGGATCACGCCCTTATACCTTTGTTATGATTGGCCTTTCTTATCTGCTAACTCTACTAAATTAGTTCTTTGTTATGGCTTTCCGTGACATGTTTTATCTTTTATCTTCTTTTTCATTGAGGACTTATCATCAAGTTGTCAGTGAAGCGAATGAAAAAGGAATTAGGAATTAGAAGTGTTTTTTTCTGGAAATTTTTCTTTTTGATAATTTTGGGCGTCCTTTTGTATTGTGTTTATATTGCCCTGATTGGATTTGTGGAATAGTCGAATAGTTTAATTTCTGCTAATATTTTTCTAATTTAGTGCCTTGCCTTTTGCCTTTTGCTTCTGGACCTAGATACTCCGTTTTATGAATACTACCTTATTTATTTATTAAATAACACCGAGGTGTGCATCAAATAATATGATGAAGATAAAGCAATATAGATATAACGAAACCAGTTGTACTTTAAGATATACAATCGTCACTTCGTCATACATAGATTTAAGCATGTTGTATCCAGGGTCCCGTTTTTTGTTACCTTAGTTTTACTATTCGACTACCTTAGTTTTACTATTCTACCACATGCTAGCCATCCATGTACAAGACCATCAGAAGTCCATTAGTTTCCCATGGCATATTTCGTAGTCGTTTTAGGGTGCCGGTGCCGGGGCGACAGGATGGCGGCAAATTTGAATAATGATCATTTCACCATTCTGCCCCATTGCGTGTGACACCAATCTTGTGGTGGGCCTCGGTCCCCTAGTATAGATATAGACATTTATCACCTGCCACAGCTGATTGTATCGCTGTTCTCTCTCTCTCTCTCGTTTTCTGTCTCTGACTCCCTCTCTCTCTCTCGTTTTCCATCCCTGTTCTGACCCTCTATCTCTATTTTTATGACCGTGTGTCTCTCCCCGTCTTTAGTCGTTTTCTTTTCCTCATTTCCCTCTCCACTTTTTCCACATTCCCTCCTACTTTTCGTCTCTCGTCCCTATTAACTCTAAGGTCTCTAAGAGATGCTTCATGCCCCTTCCGTAGCCCTCAAGCCTCAAGCACACTACTACTCGATTTCAAAACAATATCCGTTTCCGAATGGGGTTGTTTAATGGGTTGTAGTTTATAGTCTGACGCAGTACTAGTCTATAATGGGATGTAGGTTGTAGTGTTACTCAGTCTATGTTGTAGTTGAATAATCGATCGAACTATTGAACAGTCTTTTGTAGGTTTCTTTACCTACTTTACCGTACTCTGCTCTTTTTGTTTGCTTCATCTGTACTTGTTGTGTGGTGATAGTGCTGATAAAACTTATTTACTTACGGAACACTTTCTTTTATTTGTTTATTATTATTTGTATTGGTTATCTTTATTGTTCCTTTTTGATAGGGTTTGATGAGTAAGATTTAAGAACAAAAAAAAAAGAAATAGGAAATGTCTGGGTGCGTCATGAACAGGGCATACATCAATGATTTGAACTCTCGCCCAACTGAACCAGTCCTCCTAGCATTAGGAACGCAATTAGGAATTAAGAATGGGAAATTGCGAAAGAGCGCTTGTTTCTCGTCTTTTGTTGTGATATTTTGCCTTTTAAAGCGAAATACCGGCCGGTTTTTGAAACACATCAAGTAAACCAGCGTTGAGCATTCTTGTGCAGCGTATGCAAATGAGCATAAATTAGAATAAAAAATTCGAGCAAATTAGCATAAATAAGAATTCGTCCACGATGCGTTTCAAAAACCGACTGGTCTTTAAGATTGCTTCATTTTCCTATCTTATTATATAAAGGAGAAGAGTTTGTCACGGGTTTGTTTTTATGTGCACAACGAAATCCCTTCATAAAGAAAAATCTTCCATCGAAAGAGCATACAAAATCTTTGTCTCTGGCAAGATTCGAACCCACAGCAGCGCACAACCTCTCGATCCACAGTCCAACGCTCTACCGGTTGAGCTATGCTAGCTTATCATAGATGTAGCAATATGCTCTACATAAGCACCGTCAATGGCAAATTTGCGTGGTAGCATTAGTCGAGTGGAGATCCAAACTGATTATTATACGTTTCCACAATCAGAGACGTGTGAATGTAAGTGGCACGGAAGAGAAAGAGACGAGAGTTAACTTTTTACATTGTCGCAATTCTTTTTTTTTAAATAGGGAAACAATCGGCCGAAGGCCGATTTCTCCAGTCGGAGAAGAGCCCGTAGGGCTCTTCGAACGGCTGGTATTTTATATATGAATACTTTATTCAGTTTTTAATTCCTTATTGTAAGAAACCTGTGTTTCTTTTGAGTGAATTTCTGTCTCTAGTAATGTAGTAATTCTCGATGTCATATGTTATCAGTACATACTTTTTTCCTGTCGATGTCGGGGCTATCGAGTTACTCATATAAAAACGGGGATCGAGTGTAGAGTTTCAGAATTTTCAGCAAATTTTTACGAAAAATATAACTTTTTGGGATTTGGCCAGTTTAATCCCGAGGGGTTTCACAGCTTGGATGTATATTTTTGTGTGGTGCTGGGGAGGCGATTACTTAGTGATTTTTTGAACTTGCCACTTTGAATTTAGAATTTTGGCGTTTTGAATGTCATTCCAAAATTGAACCCCTACTTTAGCTTACGAAGCCTACTTCTACTTCTCAGACACGTCAAGCCATGGCGAATAATTTATTCATTACTTGGAAAAATATGGGATTTTGACCATTTTGACGTCACGAGAGTTTCTCGGTAGAGGTACTGTCTGAAGCAGCAAGAGCCCTTTGTTGATTTACTTATAACGGTTATTGACGGTTATTATTAGAACATTTGGAATAATTATATGTTTATCAATAATACGTTTCCGTTTTAATTTTGAATTCTCACATACCCGTTTTCCTTACATATTGTATGTATTCCTCTATTGTCTTCTATTTACATACTTATTATTTCCTATTATACTTCTACGGTTATATTATATTGTATATAGGTTATTTTGAATTTTGATACCGTATGATTTGTTAGTGATTGTAATTGTTCTGGATCTAGATGGTAGAGAGGACTTGTTGAGTTTTTTTAATGATTATTACTAGTTAAAGGTTATGGTTAGACCTCATATAAATCAGCAATAATAAGGAGCATGTGGTTATCCGATTTGAACACTGTTTTATGTTATCTTATATGTGAATTCTTTGATTTGCTCTTTTCACACGGGTTCACGATCCATGTTATTGGTTTCTATATCGTTTGCATTCAATATTTCGTAGACAATCTGGTGGCGTGTAGCAAATGCAGAAATGAGTTGCGAAATAGTCTTATTTCTGCAGATCTTTGATGTTCTTGTTTCTTCAACGTGCCACATTTTATGTGCGCTTAAAGCGAAATACCGGCTGATTTTTGAAACGCATCGAGTACACCAGTATTCTCATGCAGCTGGCAGCTTATACAAATGAACATAAATTTGAATAAAAATCGAGCTGAATTTGAGTAAATTACCATAAATACGTGAGAATTCAGTTGCCCACAATGCCCACGATGTGTTTCAAAAAACGGCTGGTATTTCGCTCTAAGTTTGTGATTATATTCAGTTGTTGAGTTCTTAAACTCTTTGCCCTTGAATTCTTGAACTATAATGTTGTGGGTTTTTGTGGAATATATCATGCGTTTATTATTTCCGTGAACGTGTAGATTAAATTGGAGTAATAAGAGTGGAGTTGGGATTAGTATGGAAGATATCATTCTCGATTAGTATATTCTCTCTTATTCTAGTGGGGAGACTTGAGCTACCCCGCAATCCCGCCCATGTAGTATGAGTGACTGATTTGTACTCCTGTTTCGTGCTTCGTGCCTTGCCGGCAAGCGGGCAAGCAAATGAGACTGCGAGACTACCTCCTAGCCTGGCTCTTTAAAACGGCTCAGTGCTGACTGGCAGATAATCGTACTTACCGCATACGGCTCGCTCACTGCCTTTGAATTCTACCCGAGTAGTTACAGGTTTAGGTTTAAGAACCTGTTTTTACTTTCTACTTTTCGCTTCCCGGCACTTTTTGCACAACTCAGAGGTATGGCTGTTTTGATTTAATAGTAGTTTGGAAGGAATGAGCTGGGTTTATTATTGATGAATATTTGTTAGAAACTAGAGCTATTTAGGGTTTATATGAAAAGTTACTGTTATGTTCAATTTTAGTGGTAATTAGTGAGTCCAAATTCTCCATGGATAAGTTTTAAACTATATTAGATTAGCAGGATTGTTTACTCTATCGTACACCTTTGATTCGTAAAAAAATGGAAGTTCCCGTAAAGAAACGGGAAACTTACCAGAATTTAGAATTTAGTGCAGTTGCAACACCGGACTTTAACCCCTATTTTTCCCTTTTTATTATCTTGTCAGTCTTTTTCTTTGAGCTTCGAGGTTGTTAGGCTTTATTGCTCGTGGTTGTGTGAAATGCTGGAATTGCTGTAGGAGATAGGATATCGTGTCAATTTATCTATTTTGTGGATCCGCGTGAACTTTATGCACAGTTTATGCGTTTTATGACCCCCTAGGATTGAGTGCATGCACCAAGTCGGAAGGTTGTAAAGATCTAGTAGGAAGGAAGGAAGGTTCGAGGATTAGTCTAGTATTGATCTTGTAGTGGTGACTAGTGGCTTGTAGGGTAGGACTGCAGAGCACTGAAGCTATAAAGGAAAAAGGTTCTAGAATTAGTATTGAACTCGCAGTCATCTCTCCTCTCTCCTTCCTGTGAGATGAGACTGTATTGTGAAAGAATTAGTCTAGGTCTATCATTGATCTTGTACTCTGGAATTGTCCTATCTATCTTTATACTTCTTATATTTCCCTTTTCGCTGAATATTTACAAGTTTTCTCTTTTACTCTGCTAGTTTGCCGTTTTGTACTGTGTATTCGTTCGTATATTTATACTCCTCTTGCAATGTCTCATATGATGTTGTTTAATCGATATTTGTCATTCTCTCGACTGAACTTATTAACCTCTATGTTTGAGATTATTCATGTTACCATTTCAGGCTTAACAATATTCCCCCTAACGGTAGAAAACACGAAGAAAGTGCGGTTGTGGGGAAGTTATTACAAGAAGGAGCAGGACCCAGTGTCCATAATTGAGAGGACCGTGAAGTGATAGGTGAGTGTGTTTATGATAATATAATTGTTTATTAATGTGGTGTGACATGTGGTTTTTAAACTTTTGCTCGACAATTGCATTCCCATGGATTGTATGCAGATTTTGTTCCATTCGGTGCGAAAAGTGGACAGGCGGAGCAGTTTGAATTCATGGAAGTATGCTTGTCCAGCGCATGTTTGAGAACCGCGTGCCACAGCGCTTTAATGTTGATGAGAGTGTAATGAATGTAGTTATTGATTAGCGTATTGATTTGTTACGTCGATACTTAGGATCTGAAAGAAGAAGGAAGTAATTTATATGTATTTTCAGGTTCGGCTAATCTCCTCATTCATGAGGTCGAACGGTGTAGGATCACACCATGGTGCGGGTGGCGCCGGCGAGGCGGGCAGAGTTGCTTCTCCCCCTTTTGGCCCCGGCTCCCTGCAAGCCCGCTCGCGCTCTAACAATACATCGGAGAGTGAGAAGGGCAAGAAGAGGGTAACGGATAATATGGAAGAGGTGGGTAGATGAAATTTGCGCATTATGTTCCGAATTTACAACCACGTCGTGTGCGGCTGTCGCAACATTTCAAGAAGTTTCAAGGTAGATAAGGAGTGTGGTGCGTGCATATTTCGCTGTTCGTATGGTGCGTTGCAGTAACGCGTGCTATACCGATTAAGTTGTGTCAGGTCGAGCGTTCGACAATACGATGACAGATATGGTGAACTATGCAAGCTGTTGTCATTACCGGCGTTGGGAGTTATTTTTAAAGTATATCAATTTATCAATCAATATTCGTATTTTGCAGGTTTTGCGGCGGAAGGCGGAAGCGGAAAAGATCATGGCTGCTAGGAGGCAGGCGCTGATTTCCGAGCAAAACGAAAAGTTTCGCAAGACGAACGAGCAACGGGACCGGGAGAAGAAGGAACGGTAAGTGAACGGTTTATGTGAACTTGGAAAGCTCACAAGGGTAGTTTTGTCGTTGATGGACGAGTGGAATTTAAAGTGGTATACCATGTGGTTTCGAAACGTATGCTGGACAAGACAACCGGACTTACATGTACTGTATGCTAATTTTCTGGGAATTTCTGTGCCTTTCTGTGTGTTATCTCACAAAGTGGAACCCATTTGCCTACTTAAAAGTGCACATGTTTCATAAATCACGTGCCATTCCGCTTTATTACCTGTGAACGAGTAACGAGTAGATTTATCATCATTTATATAAGCAAGAGAGAGAAAACTGGTAATACAGCTGCAAAGTTTATTTGGTTGAGTGAGATTTGAGATTAGAAGTTAAAAAAATTACAGTATTTGCAATTACAGTAATATTGTAAGCGGCTAGTTTGACATAGTTAGTTTACAACTTAACCATTTGACAAAGTTTTACTCTCGCAAGCTCACCACGCTTTTTGTGTACGCTTTTGCGAAGAGCGCAGGTGCATTGTTTACTCAGTCTATCCTAAATTGATTTGCTGGAAATTTGTTTCATTTTTTTTCGTGTAGTTTGTAGTTGTAGTGAATTACATTTGTACCTGTGGCATTGTGAAGCATTTTTACGTTTAAGGGAAATTTGTGACAAAGTATTTCATCAATTCGCTTTTTTTTGGGGGAAATTATTTAGTAAACGTACCATTTGTTAATGAAATTGAATTGAAAATTAAATTACGAATACGAAAGAATACTATAAGGTGCTGTAGGTGTTCTACCAATTTGTGATGTTGTAAATTCACCTATGACATTTTAAAGCTAAGTGTTTCAACACCTAGAGGTTTCAACAAAGTACAAACTTTCAAGTTGTGTTGATCCGTGCCCTGGTTTCATTCTGTTAGAACAGGTGGTTCGCTGGTGTTGCGCTTTATATTGTCATACTGTATTTTATAGTTACTTTTTCCTGTGAATACGACTTTATTGACTTTGTATGTATATTCACTTGAGAATCCAGGTTCCCTCACGGAAGCCGGATAGCGGGATAACTTGTAGCTCTAATCAAGGTTGCCCCTATCTCGATTTTATTTTTGCGTTCTCATTATTCATGACACAACTGCATTCAAAAGTTGTTTAGTTATTTCGATAGTTGTTAGCTAAGCAGGCACACGAAAAGCGGGACGGGAATGTGATGACTTTGTATATGGCTAAAGTTTCAGAGCTCGTCTTATGGCCGAAAAGGAACTGAGAAGGCAGAAAGAGGCGCTGGATCGAAGGACGACCTACTTGGAAGCACAGAAGCAGAAGAAGGAGGTGAGGGTTTATTGGTTTGTTTTTGTATCTGTTACTCTCTCTCTCCCTCCCTCTCTGTGTATCTCGGACTTACCTGCAGTTTATTAGTTGTCACTGCTTACTTACTCTCTTGATCTCGTATCTCCTCTCCTGGTTGTTTCTTATTACTTCACTTCCCTACCTTCTGCTAAGGTATGTCGAGTAATTGAACAGTAAGTAATTTAAGCTACGATAGTATGTTACATTTTCCGATTCCTTACTTTATCGTAGTCTGTGTTGAAATTGTTTCCGTATCAGGCAAAGATGCGTGAACGCGAGCAAAGGGTAAGTTTTGTAAACAATTGATATTGTCATTTTTTATATTGTTTATCCACTAACTAGACGGCATGATGTAGAACATGTACGTAACTTAGTCTCTACTTTTACTGTTAGAATTCGTCCCATTTGGTTCTCCTTTATTTATGTATACAGTAATTGGGATCTTTCTTTGGGTTGGGCTACGGTGGTTATTTCCTCTCTGATATTTTTTATTGGGGTGGTCTCTTGGGCGGCTTTCAGCTTTCTGATTTATTTAGTTTAATATACAAAATCTAACTTTTAAGCTCTTACTCACTATAGACCAATTTGCCAGTTTGAAGTTTGATTTTTCACTGGTCATGTTTGTATTTGTATTTTGAATGACTCTTAATTTACTTAAGAAGTTGTCTAATTGTAAAGCTTATGGCAAGTAAGGTAGGGCATTTCTAAAGATAATCAGGATATATATATCTGGGCCATATTCCATCTATGTATTCCGTGTTCCATTTGGCACTTTTGTCTTTTGTGTTCACTGTTGTTTAGCTTATTGTCTGGTATTTATTTATGATTCGGAATAGCTTCTGGTTGTGTTCATGCCACCCCCTTCACTTCACACTTGTAAGTTAAAGCGAAATGCTAGCCCCTTTGGAAAATTTGCATATGATAAGCAAATCCTATGTATCCTATGCTAATTTTGTACGATCGTCCACGGCAATCGTACAAAATTAGCATAGGATACATAGGATTTGCTTATCATATGCGAATTTTCCAAAGAGACTAGCATTTCGCTTTAAATTAATAAACTAAAAACGTATTATTTTAGGCGATTCTACAAAAGGCGCACGCGGCCCACTCGCGAACCTCCGCTCTCAAGAATAAACCGACATTTGCTTTTGGAAGCAGCACGCCGAGAGAGATTTCCTATCTACAAGTATGGTTTTTGTGTTCTTAATTTTGTTATGCATCTTCATTTAAAGGGTCAGGCTCACGGAAAAAAAAACAGAACAAACAGAGACCATGTTGCACAGCACAGGATCATTTCTGAAGTTAGTATTTGCTCTTCATAGGCATTTATGCCACCCTCTAAGTTTACCATAATTTTCCAATTTTCCAAATATAATTTATAATTTAGTCGTTAACTATAATGATGATTTATCGTTCAGACTGTTCCTAAAGACCAGCGTGCGTATGACAAGAAGTTATCACCAACATCTGGTCCGGCACCACCGCCTCCAGTGGAAGTGGGTTGCGCTTTGTTTATTATTTATTATTATTTTGAATGGTGTTGTCATTTATTGACTGTGATCTGTTACCTTTTTACCTCTGAGTGGTTATTTGTGTGTGTGTGAAAATCATCGTGTTTCGGGATTTTTATAAGCGGGGTAAACGGTGCAAAAGACTATTCCGGTCTTTGTTGTCTCTCGCCAGTTAATTTAACCGGGTATCCTGTGGGAGATGTGGTTTTTTGTTTGGTGTCACTACCAAGTACCAAGTACGTGAGATGCACGATTGAGGGTTGCGATTAGTACTACGTAAATGCAGATTTTATTAAGTGATTCGTCTCTCTGAAACTGGGGTATCGGCTTCCTAGCCTTCCTAGCCGTATAATATCCCTATTTTCCCATTTTCATGCACATATTCCAGACCACCACACCCACACAGTCTCGCGTGCGTGCTTCACCAATGACCGCGAGTATGTATATGCCACCGGTAGGCAAATTTTCTTGCTTTTTATTGTTGGTACAAAAATTACCGAACCGTCACCTTGTATGCCAGACATGTGAACTGGCCTTTATAGCCTTGTCTTTCTCCCTTTACCACTGTATGGGATGTTGCTCTAGCTGTTACTGAATTGTGACCTAAACTACCTTATTATATAAAAGAGTAACTGAAGTGTGCGCTAGCACTCACGTTACGGAAGTATAATTCGAATAAATTGTTCCACTTCGGGTATAAAAGAGTGCCGCAGCTCAATTTTCTCATGTAAAAAAAACTATTTATGTCTTCATTCGTAAGATTTTCGTCTACGTTACCGACGTTTCATAAGTATCGAAAGACGCCTCAGCCGACGTAGGGACGTAGCCGTCTGGTTATCTATAATTAGAATATTATGTTATCCGTGTTACGTGTATCTATCATGTATTAATTGCAGAGCGCTCGTCCTATGCGAACTCCCCCTGTTGTGGCGAATCGAGCCCTATTGAGTTCAGTCACCAAGAGTGCGCCAGCAAATAATAATTTGATGACGCAGTCGATGTACGCACCAACCACTCCGAAAAGACCTGCGCCAAGGAGTGCGAGACCGAAACCAGCTGTGCCAGGTAAGATTATACTTTTTTTGGAATAGTTTATTAGGTTTGTTAGCTGGTCAAAATGTAGGGTGCATATTAGAACGTTCTGCAAACTACGTGTAAGCTCAAGTGCAACCAAAATTCGGATAGTAGTTTCTTTTTGACAACCTGGATTCTTGTGATTACGATGCGGTGCATCAATGGGAGTTCTCGGAAAAACATTTGAGGTTCAGGTGTCTTGCAGGACTAGAACCAGGCATTTTGGTCAGCTGTAACCCTTCTCGTGTTTTTGTAGAGCTGTGTGGGTTCAGCTCATGTCATCTAGGGACCGGTCTTAGTCTTGTGGTATTTGTATACCTTCACTTTGTATACTATAGTTTCATTTTCAGTTGCGCGTCCTCGTTCGTCGGCCACCTCAACTCCACACGCAAAGAAAGAGGCAGCGAAGAAGCCTGTTCATCAGAAAGAAGTACAGAAAGAGCAGAAGATTATTCGAAAGCCACCGGTCGAAGCGAAGGTGGAGGAGCAGAAGGTGCTAATTACGAATATATCCCAGATAGTTCGATTTTGGTTCAACGGATACGGATTTGATGTTCCTTATTTTGCGAAACCGCCTGCCTAGTTGTCTTCTTGATAGGCTTACCTTCCCTAGCATTGTTTCTATGAGTGAAGTTGTGGCACGCTGTAGCAAGTGCAATTCGGTGCCACCCTATTCCATATAACGTGCATTTTCACTTTAAATTTTTTCAGCCAATTGTTCCCACGCCGGCTGTGGAAGTCACTGTTGCTGAGGAGACATTGGAGGAGAAAGAAGTAGAGCGAGTAGAGGTTCTATCTACAGAAGAGGAACCTGACGTGAAGTCTACAACAGTTGAGAAGGAGCAGACGTTGGCAAGTGAACTCGAAGAGACGGCAGAGAAGACAGAGACACCGAAGGAGAGTGAAGGAGTGCTGATTGACTTTGGAGAGAACAAGGTGAGAGAGAGAACAATTTTTATTTTGAAAAGTGTTTGTTTGTCTGTTTGTTTGTGTGGATTCACGTTACGCTCTAAGTGCGAAAGCGAAAATACAATATATGCCCATTTCAGAACGAGAGCCATGAGGAGGTGAAGACTCTGGTCGATGAAGTGGTGATATCTGTGGAGGAAGCAGAGACCACAGAGGCTGTATTGAAATCAGATGACGAAAATGTTGAGGAGACACATGAGACCCAGAGCGAGCCCGATGTCTCGGCTGCACCTTCTATGCAGGTACTGTACTTTTGATGTCTTTCCATTTATTTCCATCTCCATACTGTATATTAGCTGTGCCGTCACCGTAATCTTACGACGCGGCGGTGCCGGTCTTACACATCAACACATCAACGTGCAGCATTTCCCAGAACCCAGTGCTCGGTACTGGATTCCGGGTAATGTGTGTGATTCTAGATGAAGTGAAATTGAGAAGAGAGGAGATTTTGTTTGGTTAGGATGGAGTGGAAATGTATTTGTTGCTTATCATTTGTCTGTTTAGATGTCTCTTCACGAGGAGCTATCCTCTCTGTTATCTATGGATGAGCCTGTTCGTGAAGTCGTGGAGCCGGAGCCAGTTAGTCCAGTGGAGCACGAGTATAAGGAGCATGTGCAGGTGAGTAGCTGAGCATAAGCCCGTCGGTCAACTTCCCGACGAAACCACCCTCCAAGTTAGCATATTACATAAGTTTGTAGGCCTAACAATTAACAACAATACCATCGTCGCATTAGTGTTAGAATGTCAGAAACGTGTCATAAATAAATATATAGAATTTCGTGAATCAATTTCGGATTTCGGATCGGAACTTACAAAAATAACTGCGTAATATGTGCGGTAATGTTATGACTCAGCTTCAATAGGATTATAATGTAACTTATGTTTAGTATAGTTATACTGTAACTCCACATTTACAGGATGAACACATCATCTCAAGTGAAGCAACAACAAGCCCAGCCGTAGTAGAGCCTCTCCCTCTGGAGAGCCATAATCCGGTGATGGGACTAGAGGCCGTCGAGCGGCTGGGCGAACAGGAGGCTCACCAGGAGACTGAGAAGCCTTCGGAGACTCCGGTCGTGGAGTCGGCTCAGTCGGATCACGACCACGAGCCGGTTGCGGAGGACCCGGCCCCTTCGACAGGGAGAGAGGAGCAAGAGGTAGTAAATCTTTTTATGATTTGCATCAAAAGGCGTGCTCCTTTATTCAAGGGTGATAATACGCTGTGCAGTAGAGGTGTGCAGTAGAGGTTATATGAGTCATATTATAGAGCAATATAGAGTTGGTTCAAGTCAGTTTTTTTTCAAAGCTTACATCCTGTTCCACAGAGGTTCTGAACAGATTATAACGACGAGTTCCAGATGCAAAATTGCTCGAAGTTTTCAGATTAAGATGCTTGATTTTCTCTTGTGTTTATTTCTTATTCTGATTCCTTGAGGGGGTGGAAGTGCCCAAGGAGCACGTGCCCCCGTCGATACCACATGAGGAGCCGACTCCATCCCCGGCTGATCCGGCACCGGTTAAGAAGGTTGAAGCTGAAGTGGAGGAGAAGCATGAGGTGGGCAATCTTGTCTTGTTGACCTTGGGTTTCGTTCTTGGTTTGTTTTAGTAAGTAGACAGTCTGGCTTTAGAGTATCGTGTATATGCTCCGATGTGCTCTTTGGTTGTGTTATTGTCCCGAAGATTGCGAAGACGCCAAAAAAGCGATTAATTTGAGCGGTATTGATTGCCATTAGAGGATCTCGACAGACTTGTTTCTCCGTTTCACGTTGTCTTGTTCAGCGTTACGTGTAGAGAGGGTGTACACTAGAACTGTACGCTGTTCTGTGTTGCTTATCAGTCTTTTTGTTTTTCGCACACACATGTTTTACCGTACGTGATTACAGTACACTCAAGTGTCCTATGCTACTTATCAGTCTTATTGGTTTTCATGTGTTTAATATTAACTACTCACATTTTTTTAGATCATTTCCCCCTCCCCGCCAAGGAGTCCTCCAGAGGAAAGGAAGAGCGAGATATTAGCCAAGTATGAGCAGGTAGGATATTTATTATGTACGATCTAAGGTTTCGGGGTGTATATGGTAGTTACCTTCTTAAGTTCCTTAGCTTAGAGGAGTAGTTATTTTCCTGAGACCAGCCTTTCGGTATGTAGCAAGTTGTGTGTGTCATGGCTCTTTACTGAGAACGAAACACAAGCCACAAACCCATTTTCTATTACAAACAGTAACTCTTTTTACTGTAGAAGTAAGAAGTACTGTTTTTACTTTGTTTTTTTTTCTCGAATTAAGATAATTATTAGTTTACCGGACGTACGCTTATCAGTTGTGCGTTCGTGATGGGTCTCATTTTAACCTTATCTTTACCTTTACATTTTACCTTTCAGGAAGAAAAAGAGCGAGAAGCTCGTAAGGCTCGCCTCGCAGCCATTATGAACCGAATGCGCACGACGGGCGGTGGAGATAGTAGTCCCCCAGAAAAGGAGGCGGACGGACATACGGCTCCGACGGGAGCTCCGGCCCCCGAAGCAGCCATGTCGGCACTCCAGAGGGTGGCCGCGCTCAGGAATAACCCCAAGATCTCGAAGGTGGGCGTGGTTATTTTGAGTTTGATTATTCATTTTTGCCTCTCTATTGCTATATCCTCAAATTAGGGAATACAACTACATGAGGAGTTTTTTTATATAGAAATCTTTAGTGATGTGACAACAGTGAACAATCTTTGACGATCGTTTAAACGTTTCTCATATTGACCATTGTCTTTGACTAGTGATACAGGAAATATTTTCAAACTTTAGCATAAAGAAATGGAAGCGGAGATTTTGTTTATGATAATTACCTTCCTGGTTGGTTGGTTTTGACTTTGTTGTCATCCGTTGTCAACCGCCATTCGTTTAAATTTATTGTCTCGCTTCTGTACCGTACTTTGTTGTCTATTGAAAACTGAGCCTATGCGTAATCCCGAAGCGTAAGCTTACGCGTAGGGGCGTAAGTCTAGACCTGGTTGATGTATTGACCTGGTTGATTGGTTGATTGATGTATTGACCTGGTTGATGTGTATATATTATTCACGAAAGCGTTTGTAGGTACTCGAGCGTCATGGATCGAACCCTCACTTGTCAGAGGGTCAGACGACACAACTTCCCGGTACAGTACCCGACCCACCACAGGACCCTCTGATTATACAGTAGGTCGGACCGGACCGTATTCACCATCACGCAGGTAGCTCCCTCTGGCCTCCCTAGGGAGCTATAGAGTGCGAGAACAGAAGGGTGAGCCTAGGGAGGGCTCCCTGTGTTTTGGTGAATAGGCCTCTGCACCATACGTTCCCCATTTAAAGTGGTAGGTGATCTAGAGGCCTTTCATTAAGTACCTTTTTTTAGCTTAGGGAATATATTCCCTTTACTTGTGGTTTTGTGTAATGTGCCTATTTTAATAGACAACTCACTACCCATGATACAAAATTGCAAAAGTTTTAGTTTATATTGTTCAGGTTTTACTGAACGCAACTGGTATATTTGTTTTACTTTTTTACTTTTAAACTTAAATTGTCTAACCTTTTGAGTATTGCTCTGTACATTCAGTTTGATCCTTATTTTTTCAGTTATTTACTATATTGCTTGGTGATTTCTAGGCTTATTTAAATATTGCACGTGGTTTGTGGGGCGTATATACTGGCCAACATCGCGCTCATGGACTGTGTGCCATGATGTGACATTTTTGCAGTTTGGGAATGCATTTTTCGAGTATACACATACGCATCAACCACGTGCAATATCTTTTCAAAGCATGCGGTGTTTTACGTGTGCGCGTAGCTGCCTTGTAATGATTATTTATGAATTTGTGTGCTCTTTTTTTAGCAATATAATATGAATAAGATATTCAGTTTTTCGTACATTTTAATACTTTTACACTAATAACTATTACCCTAGACCAACATTTATAACTTTTCCATGAGACTTATGTTCCCGAATTTTAAAGTGCATCGTTTGAAATTACCCATGCGTCTCTGCTCTCTCCCTGTAACTTTGGGAGTGTTCATTTAAAGTGGCATTACATGCGGTTTGTGAAGTCGATACAGACAAGTGCGGTCACATATGTGCAAATGTGGCACGGAATGGAACAAGTATGCTTCACATACCACGTGTCATACCGCTTTAATTGTTTTTGTTTGTTATGTTTAATCTCAGTGTAGACGAAAGCTCTTAATTATTTGTGACGATTCTATAGGCTCAATTCAGTCAGAATTATCTTTCGTTATTACCTTTTTATGTGTATTTTCTTATTTCCTTTCATTGTTTTATAGTGAAGTTTTATCTTTTTATCAATGTTTTACCGTATGAAATGTAGTTAGTGATGTAGTAAAAGTGTGCTTGACTTAGTGAATTACTAGTGGTTTTTATGAACTAATAGGGATGTACATTAATGGATTTAAAGAACCTAAACCTTTACCCTTAGCCTATTAACGTGCATGGACCAACTCTACTTTATTACTTTGTTAGAATTTTATACTGATAACTATTTATCGTTACCCCTTTGCGTTTCGAAGGATATTTTTCTACTGATGCTTCTTTTTGGTTGATATAAACTTTTTTATTCTTAACTGTATGTTAAGATCTGTGAATAAATATATTTTTATTTGTGTTATATTGAAACTGAAGGTTGAAATACCGACGTTTTATGTGAAGTAAGTGAAGTTTAGTAAACATAGGGCCTCCGACGCGTGTGAGGTGCTTTTATGTTCTCGTATGTGTAGTGTAGTTCATGCGTGGGGAACCTCACTGTTGACATCGTTTGTTGAATGAACATGACAACGTATAGTATAGAAACATAGGCGGGGATCAACTATTTTTATGTATCTAAAACTGGTGAGACCCCTAGAGTTTGTTTATTTCATATTAGGAAATTGAACCTTACAAGGTTATATTTTTTATTATTATTACGGTAGAGTGTAGGGGTTCTTTTATAAGTAGGTGCAGGTTTGTTTTCGTGTACGGTAATTTGGTTTGTGTGATGTTTCAATTGCGGTATTGTAATTAATGTAATGCAATTAATGTATTGTAGTGTAATACATAGTAGTTAGTTTGTAGAACAGTTGCAAATTACAGTATACCGCTAGGTACTTTGGGCTGGGTTTTAAATTGTGGATTGTGTTTAGTTTAGAATAGAATAGTGTGTATTCGTGTATTGTCTGCATTGCAGCAACTTATTATTGTAACTTTGACGATTTCTAAATTGTCTTAGTGTCAGAAATTGCTGTAGTGGTATCTCTGTTTGGTAACTTTAGTTCTTTCAGTTCGATGTGTTCTTTGTAAGTGATAAGGAAAGGAAGAAGAAATACAAAAACGAAAAGAAGCTCAATTATTATAAAAGAAGTGATGCCGATCAACACGATGAGAAACGTTTCGCCACAGTTCAGGATCGACGGGTTAGTGATTGTTTTGAACTTTATAATGTGGGTTGCGCGGTCACCGCGCCAGTTCGGTGCAGAGAGGAGAGGGTCTGCGTGGGTGGTTTAAAGGTGCGCGAAATGTGTGGAATTCCAGTTAGCGTGCCTGTCGCGCCACTCATGCGCCAGCTGGAATTCTACTCTTTTAGTGGTGTGTCCCGCGTAACTTGAACAGTGTTTTCCGAACTTTCCAGCGCGGCGACTGTACAAAGTTTTCTCAACATAGTGCTGTTATCGAATGTACGTTAATTGAGTAATGAACTGTTCCTTTCATGTATCAAATAGGCAGTGCAAAACCTCTAGACTAGCGTCTGTAAATAACAATAAGGAGCAGCCAGAAAATTAAGTGTCTCCTTGCATAAATTTTGTGGAGTTTCGCAATGTCTTGATGCTGTGAGTGAACCGCCCGCCCCCAATATGCCTGAGGCCCTGAAGCGTTGTATTGCATCATTGAAGAGCAGAGCTTTGCTCATTCTTTGAATGTAGGTGATGCTATACGATAGATGTCACACCACTCCACCTTAGCCTTTTTTTAGACAACGTCTTTTACCAAAACAGTAAAGTATTTTACTAATACTGTAATGTATCGACATATCAGAAACTAAGTCTCTAGCCGAGAACTCAAAGCCCGTTACTTCCAATTTTTGTTGTTAGTAATATTTTTAGAGTACAGGCCGTGTTCCTGCGTTTGTTGTTGTTGATGTCTTGAAGCCCGAGTCCCTCTTCTCTCGTTCTCGTTCTCTCTCTCTCTACCTCCCTCTCTCTCTCTCTCTCTCTCTCTGTTTCTCTGTAGTTTTCAATACCTCTTGTTCAATACCTCTTGCTCTCATTCATTTTCTTTCTTTCTCATTTCTCCTGAGTTCCATCCTTGTCAAACAACATCTATGCTCTAGAGCTGAATATACATAGAGAGATGTAGAGGGAGAGAGAGAGAGAGAGCTAGGGCTGGTTCAAAGTTCCACATACTGCATCTTCTTATTTGGTGGACTTCTTATTCACGTAGACTTTAGTCGGACTACGTAGTGTATCTGGTGCGCTATATACTTGGCGAGTTATTGATAGAGTTCCTGAGCAGCATTTTTTCGAAATAAAACTCCTTTATATGATACTTTTTTTTCATTTGGCAATAACCGAATGTTTCACTAGTTATTTATTGGTCAGCATAGGTTTGATGTTGGCTGTTGTCGTGTAATCGTGCAGTTCTAATATATGGGCATCTTGTTGGGTAATTTAATGAAAGCATTCCTTTCATAGTCGTATAATTATCTATACAAAATTAGTGGGCTCTGAGGGAACCGTACGTATCGTATGTATGGTAATATCGTAGTAACTGACGGACTTACAAAGGGGACTTATATGCGGTAGCAGTTACGGTATGTAACCAGAAGTAATGTAGGTCTGTTGAGAATATTATTCCCCCAGATAGTGATTAAAACATAAACATACATTTCTGAATCATGCTACGCATGTTGCATCATCATGTTTTCTCATTTTCTCTACGTCTCCTCTATTTTCCATTCCTTATGGACTCAAAATGTGGTTCGAATTGCGCACTAAGAATGCGTCATTGGGAGAAGCTTGTGTTCGCTGTTAGATTTCAGCGAGATAGTGTTCACTTCGTGAGTTTATAGAGAAAGAAATCGTTAGTGAGTATGGTTTCGGAGGAGTGCGCAAACAATTTTGGTTATTCAAGAGTCAGACATCGACTGGGTGACTGTGGATTACTCAGAGACTTCGAGAAGATTCTCCCTGAGAGAGTGTGGAATTGAGGAGAGTGTAGAGACCTCCGTGTCCCAGCTTAACCACGTTCTATTACTACTTGTAGGGAAGGTAGAGATTGAGAGTTGTTAGGGGGAGATACAAGGAAGTCTTGGGATTCGGTGTTCTTCTGATATTTAGGTGTTCTGATTTATTGTTTCCTGACTGGTAACTAGGGCTACGGTGGAGCTTTGCTACTTTAGCACTGCGTAACTGGGGTTAAAGCGAAATGCTAGCCCCTTTGGAAAATTTGCATATGATAAGCAAATCCTAGGTATCCTATGCTAATTTTGTACGATCGTCCACGGCAATCGTACAAAATTAGCATAGGATACATAGGATTTGCTTTTCATATGCAAATTTTTCAAAGAGGCTAGCATTTCGCTTTAAAGGGACAGGCCTATCAAAGTAAACCTATATTTACGATACGTCCATAGTGACTATCAAGCATTTTTATTACAATATATACAAACTAAATTTCACATTTATTTGCCATTTAAAAATTTTTTCCGATGCGCTCTGCTCAAATGTATACCGTAGAGCCGCAAATATCCTCGTCGTCAATGCAAATTTATCGTGAAATTATAATGCGATTAAAATTTGCATATATAGCTTTGAAATCTGCAGTTTTATGGTATACATTTGAGCAGGGCGCATTGGAAAAAAAGTTGTCTAGGGCGTATAATGGTGAAATTTAGTTTGTATATATTGTAATAAAAATGCTTGATAGTCATTATGAACGTATCGTAAATGTAGGTTTATTTTGATGGGCCTGTCCCTTTAAGACACTCTCTCTCTCTCTCTGTCTCTCTGTCTCTCTGTCTCTCCCTCTCTCTCTCTCTGTGGCTTTCTTTTCTTCTTCCTCTCCCTTTATATCTTTCGTTCTCACATCGCTGGAGACGGCTCTCTCTCTCACCATCATATTTTTCTTTTCCCCCTACTCCCTTTAGTACTATTTTCAAAAGGTTTTGACACAAAATGGAAATCCGACCTTATTGTTAGCTTTTAGAGCTGAGTAGTCGTAAGCCATATTGTTCCTTTTTATTATTGATCATTAATATTAATTGAGTGAAAGTCTTCAAATTCAATTTATGATGTAGCAACTGAGATATCCTTTATGGGGCTTCTAGTATCCCAAAAATTCGGTGTGACCGTATTTCTGAACGAAACCTGCGTTGCATATATACGAAAAAAAATATTCTCGTGTAGTTCCAAAACACTATAAATTTTCACCATACTTGGAAACCCGGGAAACCCCATGGAGGTTACTAGCTTTTTTATTGAGACATTTTAATCAGTCATTTCTTTTATCTTTGCAATACGTTTTTTTGGTTTGGATGACTAGTAGTGTTTTGGGATGGATGAGGCAATAGACATTTTTGCGTGTTGAATGATTTATATATGTTATGAATTGTGATTTATATGAATAATGTATTCTCCATAGGAGTTTGGTCACTATTACAGATTCTCAGACATTACTCTTGACTTCATTCTTAACTGTCTCAACTATTTTGCTCTTTATCTGACTTAGTCACTTTCTCTCTCTCTCTCTCTCTCGTTATCTCGTTCTCTTTCTCTCTATGCGTTGGCACCAGTGAATAAAATCTGAAGCATTGTATCCTATGGATTTTCTCGTGTACATTCATTTCCATTTCATTTTATGTCTTTTTCTCCGCACGGCGCGATGGCCACGTTAATCTGTGTTTGGCTGTGGGCTCTATTGATTTTGTTGATATAATAACATTGTATTATTATTCCCTCCCTGGAGGAGTGCTTGTGCGGCTTTGCCCTTGCTTCGTTGTTTGGTAGAATTGAATTATTATTGTGCCCGGAATATACATGCATTGCTCCTTCCCTTTACAGATACATTTTTTATTAAGACAAGATGAAAAATGCAAGTAGTAAGGCAATAATGTATTCATATAATAGTAAGGTATTATTGGCTCCTATCTCGGCAAAACATTTCGACCCAATCTTATTCTTGATCAAAACCACTGTGGTGCTGGAAAAAATGTTCTAGTTTTCAGCCGATTTAGAATATGTAGCGGCTTATAGCTGGGCCAGTTATATTGTTGTAAGGTGTCTACGGTAGGATAACTTGTACCAATTTGTTGATGTCTGTTTCAGTTTCAATTAGTTCAGTAAGTTCAGTTAATTATTGCCCTCTGATGTAGTTCAATGCTACGTTTCCCTGTCTTTCCCTCTGGATTTGCTGTCTAATTCGCTATGCAAATAAGGGTCTCGCCCCCTTAGCGTTGTATTGTAATGAGTGCTATGAGGCGGCTGTGTTATTCAGTTCATAAAATTCAAGTCAAATTTTTGTTAAATTTAGTCGCACGGTTAATTTTGATGTAAATTTTTGTTCGCTTTGAAATTGCTTGGAAGTTCTATCACTATGGTCTGTGTTTCTTTTCTTTATTCCGTTTAGGTTTCGGACTGCGTTAATTCTTATTTATCGGCTACTTTCACTTGTAGGTTTTCTGTGGGGTTTACGTACATTTCGTGGTGGACGTTATGTCCATTTTTTGCTTTTCCTCGGTTCTCTCTCCTCTATCTCCCTCTCTATTCTCTCTCCCTCTCTCTCTCGACGCAGCCATCTTTTCTTAAAAGTACTTAAATATTTATATGTGAATCAGTGAATCATGCACGTTCAGGACTCGAAACATCCCTATCCTGTACAACTTGGAATTGAGATATGTTCGTGGGTCTGGGCTGGAGGTAAATGGATATGGAATGATGTTGTGAATGTTTATGTGTGTCGTATCGTGCATGTGTGCATGTGTGTGTGTGAATATGTATGTGTGTGTGGCGTGTCTTGTATGTGTGCATGTGGGTTCCTGTGCTTCAAACATGAGTGTGGCGTGCAACGTGAAACTCCGCGCCATCGTCGCGCACAAAAACAAGGTGCGCCACAGGGTCGCGGCGCACCGGTGCGCGGCGGGGGCGCTAAAACCATGTGGCGCACCCGTGGCGGCCCCTTATTTTGTGCGCGGCGATGGCGCGGAGTTTCACCAGTGTATGCGTGTGTGCATCTGTGGGTGCACCTGTGTGCGCATGTGCGTATTTGTTAATTTTTTTTGTTCTCTGCTCGCATTGCCTAATCTGCATGTTAATTTTGACTATTATCTTCTTGCTCAAACTTGATATAATATTTTTTACTGAATGCATGCACGTGCGCTACGTTTAATAACACTGACGAGACACGCTACGTTTAATAATATGTACATAATTTATCTGCAGACTGTTCGGTGCACTGCACTTACTGCACATAACTTTGTATTTTTTTTTGCCTAATTGTGGAAAGTGTAATGTTTCTAGTAAGCATCTAATAATGATCTTGTTTTGCTTAGCTAGTAAATTTTTTTCCTCTTTTGCATGTTACAGTGTGTCTAAAAATTAAGCCTATTTCGATGTAGGATAACAAACATAATTAATATTATCTGCATTTTACATTAGAATTGAACATACTTGATTGTTGACTTTATCATATCACAGATAGAATGACAAAAGACCAGATTTGAATTATTTCCAGTAGCCATTATTAATTATTGTCCCTGTTACCTTACCGTATAACAGACTATATTTATTTTCAACTAACTATTATTAGAGCTATAATTACCTAATTAATAACAATAACCATAGTTGGGTACAAGGCACTGTAGGGTAGGGCGTAGTTGGCATCGTAAGATAGCTCGCAATTTTTCGAACACATTAAAATTTAAACAATTATTTATTGATGATTGGATAATTAACAATTTGATAATTGTCAATTGATCACTATAATTACCTATTTATTGATTGTTTTCTTCGTTACAGTATGACCGGTGGTCGGCGGGACCATGACACGCACCGTGACACCGAGAAAACGAACGCGCTACAGAAGCTGAAGTCGCTGCACGATAGGGAATCACTGGACCTGACCGCTGGAGACAGGGTTGGTGATTTTTTGGATTACTGTATTGTATTTTGTATTCAATGATATTTGAATGTGTACCGGTGTAAGGTATTCGTTTTTCGTTTTCTGCAATTGTTTTATATGGAGTGGGCTAGTGGACAGGACAGGGTGGTTAGTTTTTTCGATTACTGTATTGTATTAAATGATTTTAAATTCTAATGGTATACGGCATACTTTTTGAGATGGTATCGTTGGATCCAAGAGGGTTGGTTTGTATTTTTTATTGCGTACTGTAACTGCTGATCATGTTCTCGACAATCTATATTGAGACATGTTTTTGGTATTGCTTTTGCGTTACTCGGTCTGGTTGTTATACGAAGTACGAAGGTTCACATCGGATGTTTCTTGAACTATTCTGTTTTAAAATGTACGGTAGTGTGTTGCTTTTTCATCACGTCTCATGTCGAGGAGGAAAAGGAAACTGTCAGGTTTGTATTTTCTTTTAAATTCATTGGTTGGTAGTGCCAGGTAGGATGTAGCTTTTTCATGTATGTATGTACTGTACCATAACTAATTAACTCTTTATTCAATTATCGTAACTAAAGTTACTGTACTTTAACGAAGATATCTATTACCTTCAAGTACAAGCTCAGCTGCTCTGTTTATTGACACTTACACATACTACAGACACACTAATTGACCCACGGGATTTAGTAAAAGATAAAATCCACAATAGCTAAGCACATGTTCAAAATGCTCTAACAGTAATTAATGAAGTTCGTAAATAAAAGATAGTATTCTCCGCTATTTTTATCCCCACAGTTTACTTCTATTAGTTATACCGACCGCAATAATTTTCCGAAATACTTTTTATTAATAATTAATAATAGTATCCTTTTCCGTATTTTATTTCACCATTATCTTTTATTTACGAACTTCATTAATTACTTTTAGAGCATTTTGAACATGTGCTTAGCTATTGTGGATTTTATCTTTTACTAAATCCCGTGGGTCAATTAGTGTGTCTGTAGTATGTGTAAGTGTCAATAAACAGAGTAGCTGAGCTTGTACTTGAAGGTAATAAAGATCTTCGTTAAAGTACAGTAACTTTAGTTACGATAATTGAATAAAGAGTTAATTAGTTATGGTACAGTAGTTGAACAAGGAGTTAATTAATTAGTTAAGGTACGGTAGCGCGTCGTACCATTACAATACAAAATACCAAACTATGATCTGATCACTTTTAGCTGTACACGTCATTAACGCTTTTAACGCTACACGTCTAATGCCATGTTATTGCTAATCCGTTTCAGTTTGACGGGGTTTAATTACTATATGACTAAACTGTTGACTGTCTTGAGGAGTATCTTCATTACTTAAGAAATTTAAACACTTGCCTTGTTATTGCATTCTTTGTTTCTAATCTAAACTGTAGCGATAAAACATGTTTACGTAGTTATTAATTATTGAAATGACTAGTTGTTTGGTTAAAGAAGCTGAACATTTGTTTGTGAATCGTAGTTTAAGCACGCTTTCCTTTATCAGATAAAAAAGGGTGAACATGTTGTTCGTCAAGTTTCTATATGTTTTCTTTATGTTTTGCGGAGAATGAAGAATATTCAATATTCTCACCCAATAGACGTTTACTTTTTTTAGACTTATTGTTAGCCTCTACTCTATTCTGTGCATTATTATTGTAATTTCATATAACTGGTTTCACTGCTTGGTGCCTGTGCAATTTTCGTCTGTTCTTTATTTCCTAGTCATTGTTGTTAGTTGTTATTTGTTATTGTTAGATGAGAATTATGCAGTCGGCAGTCATAACGGCGTTCCGCTATTTTTCTTGACACAAATTATCGAAGATGCGTCGGGGAAGAAGGTCCCATAGTTCTAACAATTAAAGCGAAATACCGACCGGTTTTTGAAACGCATCGTTGACAACTGAATTCTTACGTATTTATGCAAAGTTGCTCGAATTTAGCTCGATTTTTATTCATATTTATGTTCGTTTGCATAAGCTGCATAAGAATGCTGGTGTACTCGATGTTTTCCCTCGATGTTTTCCAAAAGCCGGCTGGTATATTGCTTTAAAAAAGTTTTGATTTGTGAATTTACATAGCATAGAGTGGAGCCGAGAATTTGTGTGTGTGTGTCTGTGTCTGTGTGTGTGTCTGTGTGTGTGTGTGTCATGTGTGTGTGTGTCTGTGTGTGTGTGTCTGTGTGTGTCATGTGTGTGTGTGTCATGTGTGTGTGTGTGTGCAGACTGTTTGAATCGCAAACCTTTTCCGTTGTATTTTGTGCCCGATTTTGTATCCTTTTTCCTTTTCACTTGATTTAGATTCGTGTGGGGTGGCTAGATAGAAACTCGTCGACATGAACTATAATGTGATATTGTGTGTTCATTCCTTGATCGTATTCAGCTTACTGTAGTTTATGCTCATGGTTTCTGTAGATGATGGTCGTGTAGGCTATAATAAGTCGCCCAGAACCTTGCTTGCTTCCCTCCTAATACTGTAGTACTAACAAACTTTCTCCCTACCTTACCGCTCTTGCTAAATTCCGTAAGTCCTTTCTCCAAATTCCGTAGTAAGTACAAGTAGTACTCCCTCGTACAGTTGTACCTAGCAGCCTAGCTCCGCATACAGTAGTGTCTCCCTCCCTATGCCTTTAGATGTCTAGGTCTAGTCAGTAACTCCCTCCCTACATTTACCTTACATCCTCCCTTGCCTTACGTCCATCCACCACCTAACAATCTAACGACTACAACAGTGTTAGAAAATCTAATAACAGATAGCAGCCTTCAGCATAGAAACTTACGTCTCTCCTCATACGGTAGACTTCCGGTGCCACTAGTCCAACAATCCAACTATTTGATCTGGCCAATCGATTCATTGGATGGCTTTTTATTTATTGTATATATGAAATGTCGATGTTCCGTTTTTCTCACATTCGCGTGTGAAATGACACTACAGTGAAAAGACCAAAAGAATGACATTTTATGAATGTAATATTGGTCCCGATCTCATAAAACGCATGGTAAAAAAATAGGGCAGGAGAGTTCATTACAAAGGATATGTTAGCTACGTGGACCTTAGATGGTATTAAATTTTTGTTGTTGATAATTCTATAGATGAACTGAGCGAAATTGAGGTTTTTTGAGTATTTTTTTTTGTGTATTACATGTGGACATGTGGATCACAAACATGGACTGTGTGCTTTTTTTCATAGCCACGACGCCCACGGTTTGGTTTTTGACTTTTCTGTATTGTTTGGATTTGAGTGTGGCGCAGACTGGATATGTTACGTATTAGTGTTGTGTTAGGGTAGTTGATATATGTGTTTTGATATTTTTGATGGTTCAAAACAGAAAGGATATTAATTTTGGTCACTTAGGGCGCTTTTTCGTCGAGTTGAAGCCTCAGTTTACGATAAAATCTGTTTCAAACTCATACCAAAACTTCAAGCACAAGACTTCTTTTGCATAACTTCTTGTAACATTGTTCTTTCTACAAATTACTTCTATGAAGTTTATTAGACACTTGAAAAGTAAAGTGACCAGTAAAGTGTAAACCTTTTGTTCTTCAGTGATGTCTGGAAATAGTACTAGAGAAGGACTGATAAGATTTGATTAGATATCATTTGTCTTTATGCTTGACCACGACCACTGTGAGGGGTTTATCTGTGAAACGGGTAGTAGTAATTTTGTATTACTAGTCTGTACTGATTTTTAAAGGTCCTTTACTTTCTATGCTAGAAATTGTTTTTAAAGTTTGTTTTTAAAAATATTATTTTAGTGGAATTAGAGCGGTTTATGGTCAACTAATGTTTGATTCTCATTCATTTGCTACTTTTTCCTTGTGTCTCGTCTAATATATAAATCGGGCGTAATATTACTTTTATGTACAATCTCCGGAGTGTGCTAATTTATGACTGAAACTTATCATTAACTATGTTTCCGATATAAACAATCAAGTCTTCAAGTAGTAAAGATTCTACCTTTACACGCGGATTTATGTCCCTGCTCTTCTTATATTTCGTCACTCCATGTTCATGTTCTTATTTTGGAACTGTTAACAAGTTTTTTTTTCGTGGGTCGAAGACCGAATCGCACCACGTGGGTGGCGGGGGTGGGAGAGTAATGATGAGCTGGGGGAACAAGTTGAGAGCACAGGTATGTGTCCTGTCCCGCGTACGCAATCAGCACTGTGCTATATTGGGGCGAGTATCCTTATCAAGTTAGAAATTTACTATTTTTAGCGCAAAACCTGCGCGTTGTGATGTTCTGCTTTATTAGTTTACGATTTTCCGCATATGACTATGTTTTATATGGTGCAACTTACAGTTAATTCGGAAAAGAAACGTCAAATCATTGTTTATATCTTGAATGACCTTGTACTTCTTGTTGTCTGTAACTGCAGATGCTGTGACTGATGACTAGTTGTTCTTGTTCATTTTTAGTCGTAACTTATCGACCTTATATTTTTCTTATTGAAGTCCAAAGTTTGCTTGTTCCTTGTTCTTGTGGCGCTCGCTAAAGAGTGACGCACGTGGGTGGCGGTGGTCGTGGTTTCGGTTTCAGTTTCGAGTTTAGCGGTTTCCGACAACGCCCACGTGTTTATTGCTTCGGTACGGTACTAGACACTAGGACTAGGATTTTCCTATTATTCACTGGATAAACATTTTTTGATCAGCGGGACCTGCAGTGGCCGTATCGCCGCATGCACAAAAGCCGGGAATATGCTCCCAGCCTCCCAGTGGTAGTTGTGAGAAAGAGAGATCACACGAATCAGTATCAGAGACACGCAAAGGCAAATTCTCCCTACCTCGGAGGCTTCGTGCATACGGCGATAGGAAGCTGCTAGTAGAACGCGAAGTATTCCAACCCTTGCATATTTTGATTGTACTTTTTGTATTATATTATACCCTTACATATATTTGTTTTTGCAAAAAAATATTTATCTGTCATGGTTGCAAAAATTAGTTGCTGCCCAGCTGCAGTTGCTGGGCTGCAAAAGTTTACTTGTTTTTTATCGTTGCACCTTACTCATCTCTGTGAATCATTTTTGTACGAATAGTGTGTGTCATTATTTGTTTTGCCGTTTTTAGTTATACGGTAGTAACGAAAAACAAGTTAGTTACTTGAATTGAGCAAGAAAAATCTACTGTATATAAGACAAGAAGGTGGTTGAAGTTTATCAACGAAGATAGCTCGTATCAGTGATACGATAACTACTCTGTATCTCCGAATGACAATGTGCTGACTGTTTACTATTCCTATTCCTCTTACACGTATCGTGGGAAACCAAAACACCGCGATTTCGCTCCGATCAAGTCCCGCAAAAAATCGGGCCGCGGGCCTTGATCGGGGCGTTTTTTTTTTGAAAATAATCGGGGTTTTCACTTTCCTGTGATGGGGTTTACAAGTATCCCAAAAACTCGGTGTAAGGTCAATACTACCGTATTTCTGCACGAAGTCTGCATATATAATATGAAAAATTTCTCGCGTGGTTCCAAAATATGGTAAATTTTCAGCATACTTGCAAACCCCATAAGGTCCCGTTTATATTTAGGTTTAAAGCGAAATACCGGCCGGTTTTTGAAACGCATCTCAAATACTTGCATTCCTATGCATTTATGCGATGTGGGGTTTAGTTGGGGTCTAGTTTTTATTCTATTTTTTGCAATTTCTGCTCATTTACATATGCCGCATAAAAAAGCAGGTGTACGCAATGCGGTTCAAAACCGGCCGGTATTTCGCTTTAAGTAAGCTGCTTTGAGTTGCCCCTTGATAGATAAGCCCCTTCCATTGATAGTTTGAATTCTTAGCAAGATTGGATTGATAGTTGATAGTATGATAAGTATGATTGATGCTTTATCCGTGACCGTGACCGGTTTCTATATAGAGCTCTTTGTTCCCATTTAAAGCGATAGACACGTGGTTTATCACCAGGCATGTACAGGCTAATGCGATAATTAAGTTAGAGAGGATATACATTGTACATGATCAGGATATTTTAGTTGGAATGTGTGCCGCGTAAGTCTTGTTTGCGCAGGCAGCATTGGGCGTAAATTGTTCGTAAATCAAGCACTAGTCACTTGCGTATTGGCGTTGGCGTAGATCTTAATCTTGAGAATGTATATTTGGGTGTAAGTAAACTAAAAAAATAGAGCATAACCATTTACGCCTACGCCCAGGATTTATATACTGGCCATAATTTTCATGTACAACTATATTTACTTTTCGTGTGCTACTGTACTTAATGGTGTGTTTTGGAAGTGCTCCGCGCGTGTTTATGCAGAAAATTGTGAGCTTTGGATATTGTTTTTGTGTCTGCGTATAAAAGTGCATTTTTGGAGTTTTTTGTGGCGCGCAGTGGGAAATATCCCTTGCACAAGTTAGTTCGCTTTGGGTTACTGTACTTGTTTTTATTATTCTCTTAGTTGTTGGGTTACTGTATGTGGGGAGGGTCTCATCTCTTGGCGGCCTCCCACCCTCGAGTTTAGGATTTTTGTGAGGAAGGTTCTGACTCTAAGATCTAAGCCCTAAGCTAAAATCACCGTACCTTTCAAGCGAAAAGGCACGTGTTTTTCCATCGTGTGTTAGATTATTGCAATCCCATGTATTATATGCAAATCATTTTCATTAGCGAGAAATGCACAACGATATGTCAGATTATTTTGCGATACATTTGTTTAGCGTCTACGTCACGGTTACACAACCCGCGTGACATACCGCTTTAGTGAAGCGCCTGATGAGAATTGAAAACACATTTCGATCCCCTTTGCATATTAGTGAAATATTATTTTTGTTGATTATTTTTTGCAACCCCTGATTTTCTCTCTATCGCGCGCGCGTCTCTATCTCTCACTCACTCCTCCTCTCTCCCTCTCTCTCTCTCTCTCTTTCTGTCTGTCTGTCTCCTCCTCCTCCTCCTCTCTAAAGCATCATAAATTTCCCGTTTTATTTCGTAATCTTTCCCGCACGTCATCTAATACCTTTAAAAACACACCGTGTGCAATCATATCATTTTTGTTTACATCATCGCCCACGTGGCGCGGTGGGGTCCTCCCCCGGAGTTTGCTTTTGTAAAACGCGACATCAAATAAATATAGGCACTACGTGGTGTAACATGGCACACAGAGAAACTAATTTGGCGACGGCTTCTTGTTTCATGGACCAGCCCATTTGGTGACCACTTGATGACCTTGTCGTGACCAAGTTTTCTCGAAAAACTTTCACCAACTGGTCAGCACATGGTCAATGTTTTGCTTTTGCAAAATGCGTTACAAAATAAATATAGATGCAAACACGTGGTTCTGCGTGCTGGCGGAGCAAATAATTGCGTGTATAAAAAAGAGAAAAATGAAGAGAAGTGCAGACGTATAATAAAGATTTTATGTAAAAACTAATAAAGATTGTTGTTTGCAAAATAGTAGTACTGTAGTTTTGTCTAACTTAGGGATTATGTAAATGTCTGTCGCTATTTCCCGAGGTCTTCAGCTAATATTTTACAAGAAAACGAGAATCCGCTATCCATAACCTATAACCTGCATCAGATCTATCAGCTACCTGAGCTACCAGTTCGGCCATACCGCCCGTGTTCAGCCACACTTATAGTTTAGCGGTGTGTCATACTGTTTGTATGGACTGCCTCCTCTCCTTGATCTACCTTACTATAGATTTTCTGCCGTCTGGGTCTGGTATGTTTATACCAGACGGATGAAAAGCCCTAACGGGCTCTTCTCCGACTGGAAGAATCGGCCTTCAGTAATTTGGTTTGGTACCCCGTCTAAATTATATTTACATTGCAAATCTGAGTATTCTCTCTTCTCTCATTTCTCTATATATGATCAAATTCCTTTGATCACAGTTCACTGCCTTTCTCTCTCACTGTATCAGTTTATTATTTATAAACTATCTTTATAAACAGTAACTAAATACGCTGTGCGCGGCGAGCCTGTTTTTGGCTAGGCGTACTATTCAGACTTTTGTATGCGGCAATAGTGCACGCACGCTAGCGGCTAGCTTCAATGGGCGGTGGACTTTGGCACATACTTGGCGAGAGGAGCGCGCCCTGTACTCGCTGAATGGCGCGGGGCTTTTGGCTAATACTCATGTTACTTATGTTTGGCTTAGTTTTTAGTGATTAGAAAGTCCTTTTGTAGTTACATGCCACTTTATTCCTTTTTCTTGTACAGTACATACTTATTATTTCTAAAGTCTCGTACAGTACAGTAAGAAACCATCTTATGCTAATTTGTTCCTTACAACATGAAAGCGCGTATTGATCATTTGATCTCTTGGGAAGCGTTAGATAGCCAAACAGTTTTGTTTTGGCAATTTGCAACTGCCTTCCGCGCTGGCCATGCAATGTACCCGCGGGGAATTATTGATCGGTGACCGATTGGTTCATGCTGCTAATTAGATGAGCAATTATAACACTTCGATCGCGTGATAATTTGCAAGTTGGAAGTTATTTCTCCAATAATTCATCTTTGAGTTATGCTTTTTTGATACATATTGTAGGATCGGATGACTTTTTCTACTTGCTAGTGAATGTGTGTTGTTTGCGGATGAGATTATTTCTTTATGTTACATGGCCTTCAATGTATTCATTACCTTATTACAAAACGATCTTTTTACCCAGTGAACTTCCGTATATTTTGTCGTGTTCGTAGGGAATAGCTAGTGAAATATTATATTTCCAACCTTGTTACCGTAGGGAATAGTTACCCAGTGAAATATTTACAACGTTGTTGAATAGGGAATGGGTGCCCAGTGAACTCCCATAGCCCGGGGAGACTGTCTTTTGTCATTGTCAGCTAACTCATTTTATATAAGTCTCTTTTTGCTTCCCTTTTCTTCCATCGTAGGCTCATAGGGTACTTTTTTTTATCACCAAAAGAAGGCACGTTTTTGAGATTGTGACGTCATTGCCATGATTATTTAAAGCGGCATGGCACGTGGCATTGAACTATGTGCTGTACAACTGCAAAGTCTGTTACATTGTGTGCCCAGAAATTTGCATATAATGCATAGTGATGCAGTTGTCCAGCATGCTTTAGAAACCACGTGTCGCACCCCTTGTATAAATAGATGTTGTTTATTTGAGCGCTTTCTACTTTGTTAGTTTACTTGCACGTCATTTTCCTGCTAAAAATATTCCACATTCTTTTGTAGAGTAACACAAATAAGAAGGGAGGGACTAAGGGATGTCTTGCTTGTGAAAAAAATTGACGTGCCGCTGAAACTAAAGATGTTTCACACACGCTACTTTTTCGGTATCATTGTATGAGCCGTGTTCTGGCTTGCTTGGTTAGTGAAAGTGTTGTGTTGATATTGGTAGATTCATTGTTGTGAGCTTTTCCTGAGTTTAGTCCGTTTTGTGTGAACACAATGTAGGATAAATATAGTGTGCATGACAAACCACGTGTCACCGCTTTAAACTTTTTTTTAACAATTCTTGTTTATTTATACCGCTGTTTTTCTAAATCGTGTGTGTTAAAGCTGAGTTGGTCGTTTACCTTTTCTATGTCACAGTACTCAACTCGCTACTTAACAAGCATTCATCTAACTCTACTACCTTAATCTATTCACCACTACTTGGACTATAATCGACAAACCCGAACTATAAACTATAAAATGGTCGTTGTTATGGAACAATTCGAACGCCTTGTTCTGGATAGCCTGTACATGACGAGAAAGGCGAGCAAGCAACAGACGGTTAGAGAAAAGGTAGGATGTTTTATAGAATCGAGGGGACGGGGGACTACTGTAGGAGTTGGATCCAGTCTGTGGGGAGAGAACTGTGGTTAGTGATTACGGTAATTTTATGGAACTAGTTTGTGATTCTGTATGTGTTTGGAGGAGGTGAGTTATGTACATGCTGCCTTGATCCTCTTTGTATCGTTGCCTCGGATTCGGTAGACATAAGAGTATATATTGTGCCCTTTTTAGATGATGATGATGTGAAAATTGCATTGTATTGTTGTTTAAACTTTTGGCTCAATTGGTAGTCACTGCAAAACTTACGTTGTATTATGTTTTATGAAAGAATAGAGAATCAGTTTTGTTTACAATTTGTAACTTTTCGTTTCAGATCCATGAGCGTCTGAGCGACATGTTCATCTCGGACGACGTGCTACGCGGTGTCATGCGGGAGATGGAGGCCGCTATGAACAAGGGACTCGCTAAGGAGACTGGTGAGTTACCAGTCTGCTACTGGAACCAAAGTGGTACATGACACTCGAACCACCACCTCGTGATTGTCTGCGACCATCTTCTGTGACCGTATTCACAAATACACAGGGGACCCTACCCAGCCTCCCCAGGGAGCTAAAGAGTGCGTAGAGAGTGCAAGAGCAGAAGAGATTCAGAGCGCTCGTGAGCCTAGGGAGGGCTCCTGTGTGTTTGTGAATACGGCCACAGGAGACTAGCTATTGCTGAGTTGTAAATTAGAGTGAACTGGATTCTCACTTTACTCTTGATTTGGACTCTGCGGACAATTTGAACTGATTTAAACGAGCACCAGCAGGAACGCCTCTGTAAATACAGGATTTGCTTTTCGATGAAATACTGCTCACCGTGTCTCTCTGTCTAACATTGTCTTGCTTATTTATGACTTTTGCAGCCTCGGAAGCCTCGGTGCGTATGCTGCCCTCGTACGTGCGGTCTGTACCCAACGGAACGGAGAGAGGAGACTTCCTGGCCCTTGATTTGGGAGGAACGAATTTCAGGTTGGAGTCTTAGTGGGTACACGGGTGCGGGTGCTTGGTTGATTGGGAGTTTGCTTATGTGCGGGAACATTCTTAAATACGTAGTCCTTAGTTTTCCATATGGGATTGATCGTAGCTAATAATTAACTATTCTACTCTTTTTAAGGACTTGACCATATGCTCACCCGTTTGCTATATACTCATATGCTCACATGTATGATTATATGCTCATATGCGCAGATGTGTATGATTATATGCTCATATGCTATTCGTAATGCTCATGTGATTCTCTTTTTAGAGTGCTGCTCATCCGTTTGACAGGAAAACAACAGGCCGATATGATTGGAAAGATATTCCGTGTGCCCGATCATGTTATGAAAGGATCTGGAGAAGCTGTGGGTCCTTGTTCCCTTATTAACTTCCTCTCTCTCTGTCTTCTCTAGCTCTCTCTCTCCTTGTTCTCTCACACAACCTCTATCTTTCTCCTCTCGGCTTCTCGCACAACCTCTATCTATCCCCCCTCTCTCTCTGACAGTCTCAGAACTTTTCTAGCTAACAAGAAGTGTAGTTTTGTTGTAACTTGAAGCTACAAGGTACACATTGTCTAGCTAGTAACTACAAAGGTCGTTGATCCAGGGAACTGTTTCTTCACTGTTCGAATTGAAAGCACACGTGGTGTTTCTGTTTCTCTCTCCGCTTTGTCTCTCCAATATCTCGTCGTCTATGCTCTCTTTCTCTCCCTCTCATCGGTGATCTCATGGTGATATCAGCAGCATGTTTCAACTTTCAAAATTGAGGACTTTCCTTGGGGTCAAAGTACTCGGTGCGGTCACCTAAACTAAAAAAAAAGATAACATTGACTTGGAAAGTCGCCAAATGCATGACGCGTTAGAGCACATCTGATGCGCGCTTTTGGCTCACCGTTGGCGCACGTTCCTTCAATTATCTGTATTTTTCCAGCTCTTCGACCACATTGCCGATTGCATGGCCAAGTTTATGGAGGAGAATGGACTGAAGAATGGGCACTGTCTCCCGCTCGGATTCACATTCTCCTTCCCATGCAAGCAGGAGGGCCTCACTAAGGCCAAGCTCATCAACTGGACCAAGGTGAGCGGTGGCGCAACTGGGAAGCCGCTAGATTACAGGGCCAGGGGAAAGGTTAAGGGTTCGAATCGTGCTCGAGTTAAAGGCATGGTGTACTTTGACTTTGGAGTATGAATGAGAGTTGATGACAGTACAAAACACTCTGTACTGTAACGAGACTCTTTAATTGACTTAGGTGAATGCATACTATACTGTAACAACGTTGAAAAAAATCCCGATGTATCAAGGAGTCTTATGCGAGTTCGTGTCGTGTAGTTTCCTTTTAACGTTTATTGCAGGGCTTCAATGCTTCCGGAGTCGAAGACCACGATGTCGTTCAAATGTTGCGAGATGCATGCATACGTAGAGGAGTAAGTTTGTTGTACTTTCCCACCAAACTTGGGCTCATGTGCTGAGCGTAAAGTAATTGTGCGAATATCATCCGCTCGACTTAACTGTCCCTTGTTAGTATGATGGTTACCGCACCAACATCTTGGGTTAGCTAATAGCCACTACCTCAAGAGCTTTCTTCGACCCTACGACTCGTTAATCCAATAAACAACGTAATATTATTAACGTAATATTTTGGCGTATTTACGCGCGGCATCACTCTTAATAATTACCTTCACCTAAGTTCGAGAGATCCATAACATGCTAATACCTTCGGTGCGACGTGCCCGATATTGTTAGGGCGCGTTCAAGTTGGCCGAAAAGAAAAGTTTTAATACTAAGGGAAAATTAAAAATACAGTAATTTTTTTCGGATTTTGTCTGCGTCTCTTGTTTTTGCATTGTCTTTCAAAAGTTTTCTGCCATAATTACGTATTGTGGTTCCAGGACATTGACATTGATGTCGTCGCTGTGCTCAACGACACTACTGGAACACTGATGGCATGCGCGTTCAAGGAGAGCTCATGCCAGGTTGGTTACTTAGACCGGACTTGAACTGATCTGCGCATGTGCCGCGCGCCTCAGGCAAACAGTGGGTGCGCGCGGCGGGCGGGTGCGCCATATGTGCCCGCATGTGAGCCACAAGAGCGCCGCAGACGTTTTCTCGCCCGAACTTCTGTTTTTTGCTTATTTAATATCTTTTCTTTAGATTGGCGTCATTGTTGGCACTGGCACTAATGCGTGCTATATGGAGAAACTGTCTCGATGCGGGAAATTGCAAGGAGAATTTGATCTGAATGACGGACTTCCTGATGAGGTAAGAGGGATAAGATGGCGCAATCGGTTAGGGGCCTGATTGTTGTACAGCTCTTCCGGGTTCGATGCCGACCCGTGACTTACATTTTTGTAAATAATACACAATTTAGATCTGCATCAACACAGAATGGGGCGCATTTGGTGACCACGGTGAGATGAGCATGGTACGCACGAATTATGATGAGGAAGTGGACCAGAACTCGATCAATCCGGGAAGGCAATTGTGAGTTGTTTGGGGGCGATGATAGTCAAGTTGATAAAGCTGTGGACTGATAATCCAAGGACGCGGGTTCGATTCTCCACTGGTGCAGAACTTCATTCTTGGCGCAACTTTATAGTCTTGCAAACCTTTCGTTGAATAAGAGCGAACTCCTGACTTTTCTGGCTTATTGTTAGTGTGATAGATTACTACCAGATGAAAGTTCATATACTCGTAAATTTCACGATTGCTGAATTATAAGATCAGCTGTAAACTCTCGCAGCTCGTGAAGATGATGTCAACATTATTCCATGTTGTGCTCGTTTTGCAACCACGTGTCATAACGCTTTAATTTAATAAACCATTGCAGGTTCGAAAAGATGATCTCCGGCATGTATCTGGGAGAATTGGTGCGTGTTGTGCTCGCCGATCTCGCCAGGGAGGGTCTCCTCTTTGAGGGAGACTATGAGGCCATCTCTACCCGGGGATGCTTCCCCACCAAATATGTCTCGGAAATTGAGAGGTGAGCGGGGATACGGTATGAGGATTACTCATTAGAAGCTAGGCTCGAAGTACTAGTTATATGCGTCAAATTACTAGCTTTAGACTCTACATGTGTTCGCGTAAGATCGGTGATTGTCAAACATCTAACGAGTAACACAACCTTGCTCTGTTTTACTTCAACTTTTATATATAATATTCGTCGGGGAGCTCATCCCCAAGGGGGATATGGCATGAGGCATGACACGATATGGCGTGACACGATATGGCATGGCATGACATGATATGGCATGACATGACGTCACATGACATGACAATGGCATGCGAAACCCCTTTGCATTTTCAGTGAGCTGCTCGAGGACGAGGACCACACTTTCCAGAAGACTCTCCAGATCCTGGAGGACATTGGAGTGGACAATGCGAGTACAATGGACTGCGCGAATGTGGCTTTTGTGTGCACCGTCGTGTCGACCAGGTGGGGGGTTTGTTTATGGTACTTATGTCAGACACACGGTAGCAGTTTTAAAGCGAAACACCATCCGGTTTTTGGAACACCGAGTACACAAACAGTCTTATGCAGTTCATGCAAATGAACATAAACAAGACTAAAAAATCGAGCCAAATTCGAGCAACTTAGCATAAGTCGGAGTCAGGGTCATTGGTAGTATAACGAGCCTGCCTTTTTAAGACAGGCTGTTGTCTGCTCTATGTTGTCTTGTTATCTTGGTTCAAGTATATACACCAATGGAGAGCGGAGATTGATGTATTTGACGGTTATCTTTGTTTGTCGAGAGACTACTCGCTTGCAGAGCCGCCTACCTGACCGCTGCGGGTATCGCCATGCTGCTCAACCGTATGCGCAAGCCCTACGTGACTGTGGGCGTCGATGGATCGGTCTATCGTTTCCACCCCACCTATCCCAAACTACTCGACCAGAAGATTGACGATTTGTTGGATGGGGATTTGGAGGTACTGTAATTATGTTGAAGTAGAGAAAGAGATGTTAAGGTACGGTACTTGTGATCAGGGTTGTTAAGTTAGGGTACGGTAGTTGGGTTAATTAAGAAAGTGTTTAGGTTAGGAGACCGAGGCTTGCAGTACTTGCTGACATCGAAATTAAATAATTTCTCATTTTTTAGTACCAGCTAATGATCTCCGAGGACGGAAGTGGGCGTGGTGCGGCTCTGGTCGCTGCGGTGGCGACGCGAATGTCGCAAGAATTGGCGGCGCGAACGAATGGCACATCCAGATAGTGTGGAGTTTACATTAGAGGGCACCTCTTCCCCATGTCGGTTTCTATCTGGTCCTCATTTGTGTTTTTTTTTTCATCATACGACATTCCTCTTGAAATTACAAGATTTTATATCATTAATGTAATTATATAATCGTAGCTTATTGATCATAATATGATTGCTGCAGTGTTAAAGCGATATGAAGCGTGGTTTTGGTTCAGCATAGAAGTCAATTGGATGTAATAAATCTAGTACATGTTAAAAAAAACCACGTACCATATCGCTTTAACTTGCTCCGCCCTTTTATACCACGTTTGTAATGTGTATATATTGATCGGGTTGTTGTCGTATGCCTTCTTCCTCTTGGCTTATTTCTGAAGTTCCTGAAAGTTGATGGTTTAGTACGAGCTTGGTCCTCCCAAATGTGTACTGTAATTAGTCCCTACCTTACAATTAGATACCGACTAATTACCTTAGATACCTAAGGTATCTAAGGTAGGGACTAATTTTTATATTATCTTCAACCCGTATATCCTGAGCGAATGAGTACAGTTCCCAATTCTGAACAGTGAGTTTAATATCTGATTGGCATTTGATCGATTACATATTATAATTATGTGCATTTACATCTTTCTTCTTATCTTAATTACTAACCGCAGAGCCGTGAATTCACTTCATTTACGTGCACTTGGAATTAAGTATGATTTAGTAGACTTACAATTAGGGATAGGTATATTAGTGCCCTCTGTAAAATGGTAAAAATCCTCAACTTGTCAAGAAATAGTTTTAATTTTCCGAAATATCTTTCGTCATATAGTTACTGGTGTCTGTACTACAGTGTAATACAGTGCCATGCATAATTGTCTACATCTTACATTCTAAGCTTATTCTCGTTTTACAGTGTTTGTACTTGTGCTTTAAGTATTGCATGCATAGTTTATCTTTTAAAATGTTCTTATTTGTACTGTAAAGTTTTCTTATACCTGATAACACATGCGCAGCAAACTTCCCTAGGTCAGTTTTGCAAAGTTAAAGAGTTGCAGGACGTTACTGTCCCTAAGGTCCCAAAGAGCGTTACTCCCCAGCCAGGGCACTAGTTTGTGCGTTGTGATGTAAGGTACCCTTTTTATATCCATGGTTTGTTGTGCATTAAAGTAGTATTAGTCTATTAAACACTCCTCTGTACCATTCGAATTTATTTTGTAGATCTGTAGATCATTTTTAGCGCATAGCTTTACACTCACGATTTGTATTTGTATTTATCCATCATTCGTGTTTTTACTTTCGAGATTTACACAAATAAAATGCAATTCGGTTGAAATAATTGTGTTATTGTTTGCAAATTTTAAATACACTACAACGTTAAAATTGGTGTACAAGCAACGTTGCATGCATCGAGGAAAAAGTTGCACGCTTTGGCGTTCCGGCGTGCAGGCTGCCCACCGTAACGTTGCCGCTTGAAGAATATTTGGCTTTTAATCGTTCGTTTCATACAGTGTATGCAAGTGGAAGTATGGACATTTCTTTCCTTACAATTAGACAGAAATATGTAGGCTGCCTTCGTGGCGGAACTACGGCGAACTTGCGGCTAAAGCTTTTTTCCGCATTCTAGCATGTTTGGTGTACAGTGTATTGTATTCTGATGGATGTACATGATAGTTAGGGACGAACAAAATAGGTCGGTACCGGTTTCTGCGATTCTATTGTAAACTTTACCTTTACCTAAGCTCCTACTGTTATGTTCTTATCTCTCATAGTTTTTTAAGGCTTAGCAATACAATGTCGCCCATGAGAGTTTGGGAGTATTTGCAGAACTGTATGCAGCAAGCCAAGACGTATACAATTATATGATACACCTTTCCATTTTTCTTTCATCCGAAATGACTACTGTACTGGTTTTGCATGGTTTTGCCGTACTATATGGAGTGCGCGGTCACGGCATACAGTAACCCGAAAATCGCTACGGAACCTGATACATTTGCAATTTTTTCGCATGCACTGTGCTTTTTTTTTACTTTTATTTTTATTTTATTTTATTATTTTACTAATTCTTTTCAAAAGTTTCCTTTGTCTTTTCCAACTGTGGTTCATTAGTGTGAATGTTGTTTTCATTTTATTTTATTCTTTGCGTTGGAAGCTTAGTTTTAGAACGAGTAGATGCGATTTTTCTGTTGTCATCAGAATTCCTTATGTTCTCACTATTTCTACGAAACTCCGGGCATGCCGTCTTCGAATAAGACATGAAGGACACCGTATTAAAAAATACTGACCACTTTCTCCATTGTTTACTCATTGTAAAGGCCTATTCAAGTTAGGGTACATCTTATTTATAAAGTCCCTGTGCCCCCCATCATTCCGTCTCGGGACGAAGGAATACCCTTTCTTTTCAAATTAACCGTTTTCTTCTTTAATTAGCTTAATGAGCTAGTTTTTTACCACTTTATATATACCCTCAATGCTGTGTTTTGCCTTATGAATACTTCATTCCTAATTTTAACGGTTCCTTCCTCTCTGTGCATGTGGTTTTTCATTTTTGTGCGTGTGTTTTATCCTGTGTATGTTTAGACATGGCGTCCAAAAAGATGAAGAAGGCCCAAAACAAGGCTCGGATCGATAAAATGATCAAGAAGACTGACCAAAGAATGTAAGTTTCCGCCTTTTTTCGCATCCACAATTTCCTCTTGTTTGAATGTTGTCTCGAGTCTTACTACTACGAGACAACAAAGTAATCGCCGATACCACAGAGCGTTATTGGCCCGTCACCATTTTTTTTTTGCCAGAAAAGCGTCAGGTGACTGGTTCGGAACTTTTTTTGTGACCAGTTGATCAGTTGATGACGCTTTTCTATATAAATTGGTCACCATATGGTCACGAAGAGGTCACCATATCAGTTCACACATTTCATATGAAGTATGTCCATTACAGAGCCGAGGAAAAGGGCCGTGTCATCCGAAAGAAGAAGGAGGATCCCCAGGAATTGAAAATCGTTGAAGCGTGAGTATATTGTAAATTGTATATTTTCACTTTCACTAACGACACCAACGTACTGGTACTCGCTTTGTTGGCGCTATCTGTTTTTTTTTTCGTACAGAGACCCTGCCAGGTTGTGGTCAGCTATGTACCATTTATATACCATTTGTTTTGATTTGTTTACCAGTTGTGTGGTTATGTCACTATTCATGGTTCATAAATTGTATCATTTTTACTTCTACCGTACGTTCTGCGAACAATACCGGAACGTTCGACTGAACACGGAACCCACCAGGGCATAAAACTCATCGGGAAAACCCCAAAAGCACCATCAAAATATACGTAGTGTTTCCCAAACTCGTATCCATGTAGGATACGTTTCTGTTTTTCAGCATACCTAATATTCTAATCGCGACGGTGGCTACGAGAGCAAGACCGCCATCCAAATTTATGCAATGTGCTTATTCGGTTTCGGTTTCGTCGGTCAATTCGTCCACGAGTTTATTTCATGAACCCGGCATTGAACCCTTGTTATGTTCGTGAGCAAGACTCCTACCAGTGCACTACTCAGAAAAACTTTAGGTTATTAAATATCGACTCACTTTCAGACCCCAATCTTCCTCAGCACTGTTCTTGAACTACAACACCCAGTTGGGCCCGCCTTTCCACATTTTGATCGATACCAACTTTGTCAACTTTGCCATCAAGAACAAGATTGACGTGTACAACGGATTCTACCGGTGCTTGTGTGCGAAAAGTGAGTTGCTAAAGGTTTATTGGGTACTATGTGTTGTTCGTTTAATGTTGACGTCATTTATGCTCAGGGTATAAATTCCGTGCGTAAATGGAGGTGATTGGATTTGGTTTCTTTAGCTTAGTGATAGAATGAAACACCATGTTTCGGTCAAATATATTAATTTCGAATTGCTTCCGGAGGTGGTCAAAACCAATCCGGAGGTGGTTCGTGCGTGCGTTCGCGCACCAACTTGCACCCCTGTTTATGCTTATCGTTTGTACAACAGTTGTCGTACACTTCAAACAACGCCTTCAAGAAGATTGACAGGGTGGAGGTTCAAAGCCGTTTCTTATGTCCTATCACCGACTTCTAATCTGTTGCAGATATTATCAGTAAAGTATTGAGGGTTTAATCCGTACATGGCCCTTAGGACTTACAACGTCGTGTTTCACGCAAATATATTTTAAAATTGGCTGCGGTGTTTGTCACAAAAGCCTGTCCGTAGATGGTCGGAATTAAAGGGATCGGTTCCCCTGAAATAGTGTCCCTTTTTGCATTCCGGACCGATCAATCCACCACTTTATCACCCAATATCTTCGTGAGTATTGTAATAGAACACTACTTTTTGTATTCCAAATTTTTATTATCCCTTATAAAGAAAAAAACAGACATTATTTCAGGTGAACCGATCCCTTTAAAACAATGTGTTTCACCAAATTTCATGCAAATTGCAGTGGTTTCCTGAGATGTGTTATTTTACGCATTGGTTTCTGACCAGAAAGTATATAATTTCAGCCATTCCTTACATCACTGACTGTGTTCTGGCCGAATTGGAAACCTATTCAAGGAAGTTCTCCATCGCTCTCAAAATTATCAAGGATCCACGTTTCCAGGTTTATATTTTTATTTACTATAAGGGTTAATGCGCCGGTGCATCCGTATCATTCAAATATCAACTGTTTATGTTTATCTTAAAGCGAAATGCCAGCTCCTTTGAAAAATTTGCATATGATAAGTAAATCCTATGTATCCTATGCTAATTTTGCGCGATAGCCGTGGACGATCGCGCAAAATTAGCATAGGATGCATAGGATTTGCTTTTCATATGCAAATTTTCCAATGGGGCTGGCATTTCGCTTTAAAGCAGTATTTTACTTATTTAGTGAAATTTGCATGTATTCATATCATGTGTTTGCAGGTATCAACAATACGTTTCGCAAACTAGGTAGAATACTGCTTTAAAATTAGTCTTCTGTCTAAATAACACGTTATTCGGGTGTATTATACTTTGAACCCGTCTCCGAGGGCATCCGTCAAATATAGTTATGATTTAAATACAGTTAGAGTTATGTATCAGCGGATCAGCGCTAAACGTAGTACCGTCTCCACCTAAACATGAGGCGGCTGAGCTGGCGGCTGAGGCCCAACGAAACGATCATACTTATTCTGAAGCCAAATTCTAAGGTCTACGAGTATGAGAGTTGTGGACACTTGCAGTGTCTTTATATTTATTTGTTCACTTTTCAGCGACTCAAGTGTAATCACAAGGGAAAGTATGCTGACGACTGTCTCGTGCAACGGGTTAAACAGGTACATATATTATTCTTTCTTTAAACAGGTACTATATATATTATTCCTTCTTTGTTCTTTTTGTTTATTTAACATGCACAGAACTGATCGACGTGTCGTTTTGTTTTCATACAGTGCGTTTCATAAGTATAAGAACACCAAAAAAAATTAGTTTTCGGGCCAAAAATGACAAAAACGCTTCAAATGAGTCACACCATTGGATTCAGCGTGGAAAACTGGTCCTGTACAGGAAAATTCGGAATAAAATGTTCAGAATCTCGCCAGAAGGAATTCTTGAACCAAAAGGGTTGTTTTTGCAACTGTTTCATAAGTAAAGAAACACCCGTGAAAATTATAATTTATTTAAAAATTAAAGTGATAAAGAGCTTGAATGCATAAATTAATTATCGGTAGGTCCTTCTTATCCTGCGTCAAGGTCAAATTCTCGGTGGCGCTTCGAAGAGGCGCGATTCTGGAGAATTCTGACGTCGCCTGTTCTTCGAGGCGTGAAGCTGATGTCCGACCGTCGAAAAAGTGTGATTTTGTGCGCAGTTTCCACAAAGATACCGTCAAGATTCGAATGGATTTGCATCTGGAGAACATGCTGGAAAGCTCCATGCGTCCTCCAGATGCTTTGTCTTCTAAACTTCTGGGGATAACTGCCGTTCATTGACTGTTTTACATTCTGAAGCACAATTCCTGGCAGCGGAAAACCCAGTACAAACACTGTCGAGAACATTCTGGGTGATGACAATGTCCATCCGTGTGCCTGGAAACTCCAGACAAGCGCAGTGTTAGCGTTCCCCCCCTAGTGGCGCAGGTCATTCTTGGCAATAATACCAGAATCCTCAATTCGGTGCCGCAGATGGTGTTTTCTGATGAAAGCAACTTCGAATTGAGCGTGCCGGATAATAAGAAAAGTTCTGATGCGATCTCCGCAGGTTACTGCAGTTCTTCGACAGTCCCAGATGATGGAGAAGGATCGGCGATGGTTTGGGGACCTTCCACGCTAACGCCACGCTCATCTGGAGTTTCCAATGATGGATGAACACTGCCAACACTCAGACTGCGCCCTGCAGCGTTTGTACTGGGTTTTCCGCTGCCAGGAATTGTGCTTCAGAATGTAAAACAGTCAATGAACGTCAGTTATCCCCGGAAGTTTAGAAGACAAAGCATCTGGAGGACGCATGGAGCTTTCCAGCATGTTCTCCAGATGCAAATCCATTCGAAACTCATTTGACGGTATCTTTGTGGAAACTGCGCACAAAATCACACTTTTTCGACGGTCGGACATCAGCTTCACGCCTCGAAGAACAGGCGACGTCAGAATTCTCCAGAATCGCGCCTCTTCGAAGCGCCACCGAGAATTTGATCTTGACGCAGGATAAGAAGGACCTACCGATAATTAATTTATGCATTCAAGCTCTTTATCACTTTAATTTTTAAATAAATTATAATTTTCACGGGTGTTCCTTTACTTATGAAACAGTTGCAAAAACGACCCTTTTGGTTCAAGAATTCCTTCTGGCGAGATTCTGAATATTTTATTCCGAATTTTCCTGTACAGGACCAGTTTTCCACGCTGAATCCAATGGTGTGACTCATTTGAAGCGTTTCCGTCATTTTTGGCCCGAAAACGAAATTTTTTGGGTGTTCTTATACTTATGAAACGCACTGTATAGTGGTCTGACACGGATGATTTTTGTCTTGTTGACTTTGGTCACTTTGTCTTTTCCATGATAATCCTTGTTTGTGTGTAAAAGCGAGTTTCATAAAATCTTTAGTTGATTATCATTGCTTGTGTGTATGGAAAAAAACGAGTTTCATAAAATCTTTAGTTTCTGAAGTTTATTATTATATTAAGTAGGGAAAATTTATGAGATGGCAAGTTGTGAGCGAGGTGGCAGGTTGTGTTGTAACAGCTGAGAACATTGTGCATCTTATTGAGCGTATGGTGGGTGGTGAGATATATGCGTAATATGTGTGGATTTGTCCTGAAAATAACAACTTTGAGCTAAAAACGAATAAGTTCCTAAGCCATCTTTGTATACAAACCTTGGTGTAGTCTAGCGGTATACATTTCGTGCAGGCTAAGGGTAAGGGTAGTTAGCTCAAATATACCATGCTTGACATTTATAAGACTATTTTGTGATATTAATAGTTATTATTCACTAATTTCTATTCATTTACATCATGCGACGATGCGACATTGTTTTGTAAATAGGTACATAGTCATGAAATCAGTGTTATAAGCATGTCATTGTTATCAATGTTAAAGCGAAATACGGGCCGGTTTTTGAAACGAAACGCATTGTGGACAACTAAGTTCTTACGTATTTATGCTAATTTGCTCTAATTTAGCTCTATTTTTATTCTATTTTCTAATTTATGCTCAATTGCATAAGCTGCGTGAGAATGCTGGTGTACCCGATGCGTTTCGAAAACCGGTCAGTATTTCGCTTTAACTTAGCAGTGAAGCTAACGTTGCTACAATTTCTTATCATTTATCAAATTTCTGTTTGCAGCACAAATGCTACATTGTGGCCACGTGTGACAAGGACTTGCGTAGAAGACTGAGAAAGGTGCCCGGAGTGCCCATTATGTACATCAGAGCGCACAGGTTCTACATTGAGAGGATGCCCGATGCTTATGGAGCACCCAAGTTTTAGGTGAGGGCTTCTTTGTTTTATACTATTACTTGTTCTTAAGTAAATGTAAGTAATGGGCAGTACGTTAGTACGTAATGTGGGTTAAGTTTGCCCTGCACAGTATGCCATACTACCAGAGAAAAGACCAGATTCAGTTGTCCACGATAAGTTTCAAATACCAGCCGGTATTTTGCTTTAATTTTGCAAAATAATGCAAAATGGTTACCCGAATTTTGCTTGAAGATTTGTATTATTCGCTTACCATGTTCGGACTCCTTTTATTCGCTCACAGGGGGGGGATTATTTTTAGGGCAGCTTATTACTTATTATGTGCTTGTGCTTTCGTAGGATTGTTTCGTTTCTAAATTCTCCCTATATTCCAGGTTTCTCTCAAGTTCGTCGATGTTCCACGGTGCACTCCTTTTCTATTCTTTTTGTTTGTTTAGGGAAATATGATACCCACCCACCTTTTTTTATTCGTTGTATATCCTTAGTTTAGGCATATAATCCGAGCCTGTACACTTTTGTAGCCAGAAATGAGTGTAGGATGAAGACGATTGGTTTTGCTGATGTTAGGAGATCAACTTCCTGAAATTGGAATGTTTATTATCATTAAAGCGAAATACCGGCCGGTTCTGTAAACGCATCGTGGTGCATAAGCTGCCTAGGAATTCTGGGTACTCGGTGTGTTTCAAAAATCGGCCGTTGTTTATTATCATTTATGATTCTTCTTTTTTTTTGTAGTCAAAGTCCCATAACAATGTTGGATTTTGCCATTGATTTTTGGTTCCTGGCTTGTGATTGTTATTGTTGATGTTCGACTAGTATTCTGTTTTTTTATTACAATTTCTTTTTAAAGAATGGATTCGTTTATGAAAATTGTTGAAAAAAAAAAGATATAAAAAATTGTTATACTGTCGTTATGGTAATTGTTGAATAAAGGATTTGTTATGGAATCGTGTGCTGGGTTGTTGTGTAGTTTAGTTTAGATTAAGGTTTTGTTTTAGAAGGGAATGAGGTATGACGATAAGATATGGGTGTTGGAGTTTGCTTGGTATGGGTATGTCGTAGAAATTTTCGGTAAACTGAACTTCACAAGTACCGTGAGCCGGATGTGTTATCCTATCATAAGGGAGACGGTGTAGGTATAGCTAATTACTTTCTAGGACTACTGTACTTGTTCCTATCCTAGATAATTGTAAATTGGTTATTCGGACTACAGTACCTGTTCCCCATCGGGAGGTCCAAAATCGATCCACAGGAAGCGGCCCCCGTCGTCTCCAGTGGCCCTGATTGATTCGAACTGATGGGACCAGAGAACGTCTCCTGCCTCGCCAATTAATGAGATGCCGTCATCGATATGTAGGGAGAGTTCACAGTTCTCACCCCTCCAGATACAGGGGCACGAGACCTGAAATATGGGCTTGAGTGACGCGGCGCACTCAGTTGAGCGCCAGACGTGAGCGAAAGATGTGCGACGCAGTGGACGCAATTGCGGCGCACGTACCGCGCTCATAAAATAAGAAGAGAAAGAACAATTTTCGCAATCAACACACAATTTGGTGCCAGATATACGCGAAAATGGCGCAAACTTAGTATAGTACATCGGGCTCACGTGTCGCACTTACCAAGGATGCGCCGCGTACCGTTTTCCGTCATATGTGCGCAGCGGTACACAGAGAATTGACAGATATTATAGCTGACTACATACAAAAAAACTTATAATACCTGTTGTGTCTCAGCGCATGCTTCATAAGTGCCGAGTACTAGAGCCCGAACCCATTGAGCGAGATCTGCATGCGTTTCCACACGGAGAATGTGAGAGCGGACGCCTTCTTGAGTGCCTAAAAAGGTGTAATTCCTTGTGGCAGCCCATTTGTTTTTGTAGCTAATCGTTCCAGTTGTTGGTTGACAGTTGTCCTGTTGATGTATATTGGAGACTCACCCTTTGATTATGCACTTACGCTATAGTAGGAAAAGGCTACACCGTAATCCTACCTTTGTGGACCATTACTTAGTCTGCTTACATAAGAACAAGAACCTACCTGTGCGTAGTCGCATTGAGATCACGTCGGAGAGGCCCTTGAGCACGGGCGCCGTCCGTGACGTAGTTTGAACCACGCGGGTTGCGACGAGAGGGCGGGACGTACGAGGCTCCGCCCATTCAGCCTTCAGTTGGGGTACGGCATCGTAGATGAGAAGTTCGCTTTGAGTCAAAGTGATGAAGACGGGCTTCCATCCCGACACACCGTCCTCGGTCACCTTAAATAAGAAGGGAAATAATTAAGCTGGCATGACTATAGTGTAATTAAAGAGTCACAAACCCGTTGACAATATACTGTATGTGCAAGCCTAGACTATCGACAGAACTAACATTTTACAGAATAGAGTGCATATAGAATAAATAATCAAAAGTCTAGTTTGTAAGGTACAGGCACCAGACGGTGACCAACTGTAAGCATACTAGGTCTCGGTCCCTAAATGGAACATGGTTCTGCTACGTACACTTGGCCATACTAGGGATAGGCATAATGTGAGCCTCCTATCATTTACCTTTCACCCAAGATCATCTGACTATGGATATATATGCCTTACCTGTTCTGCAGCCCATCCCATTCTCCTCACTTGTGGATGGCCACCGAGCATGAGGTTGACCTGCAATTAAAACTTTCTCTATTTCTTGATCTCTTATATATTATCACAATGTGCCTCGTAAAGATAGACGGATTGTAATGAGAGGACGATCACCGTTTATATCACTTTTTCATCTCGACTTGTGCACAGATTTCGTTGAATGAACACGGTAGACGTTGGTAATATGATTCGAAGTCCACAAGTCCTTGTGCGGTACAAGTTTCCACTGTTGTATGTGTGTTCTGTCACTGTGTGTATGAAAGAGTACGTCCGTGCTTATACCCACATGTAGCTATGCGTGTGTGTATGTGTTTATATCGGGCTCTCCACCCATTGAAGACACGCATAAACAATATACCAACTGGTTACCTGAGCTAACGCTTGCGTAAGTAACGACTGCGCACTTGCATGGATCACCTCGAACCACGCGTCTGCCTCAGTTGACGACGAACAACGGAAGGAGAGACAGAAACGACCCGAGGGACTTCGCATCTGAAGATTAGAATAAGTTGCGAATAGCGTGGGTTATCACCTGAATCACTTCTACCAAACAAACTGTGAATTTGAGTTTGTTTTGATAGATGCAGGAAGCATGCGCCTAACAAAAGTTACACACATAATTTAAGAGTTCTCGTCAGTATGAAGGGAAACTCGCTTTCACAACTCTAGCAATGCGCAGCACACCCCCAGCCAGCCGCGCAGTGCCCCAAAACGAGGAGGCGAACGCGGCTGGCTGGGGGTGCGCTGCGCGATTGAGGACCATAGTGTAAAATGGTTTACACTAGGTGTAAACCATTTAGTCAAAACTTATCTACATTAGGATATGCAATATTACAAAAGTTCTACAAACATTAGTAAGGAAATGCCAACCTCAAATATCCGTCCCTCTGCATCAGCATCGAAGCCAGCCCGTGCCACATATGCTAATTTGAGTCCAATTGCTCTAATTCGTTCCCTGACGTCATCATCCCATTCTATTCGCTCGACGATATTGTCGCGTCTGATCAGCTCGTCCCTTTTGTATTGAACTAAGGAAAAAAAGATAAAATCTCAAGTTCCTTATCTTACCATACCTTACCTTAGATGCCTTTCAGTTTGAAACTAAGATATCTAAGGTAAGCTAAGTTACAGGGCGGTAAGAAAAGGAGGTTCAGAAAAACTGTAAACGTAAGGAGGTACAGTCAGTGCGAGTTCCTATAAAACGTTTCCTATCCAAGGTTCATAATTGGTATAAGAGTAAAAAAACTTTTTCAAGTCATGGGGATCCACTAGTCATCTAATTATTCAACTACATTTCAAAACCACGTGCTTTATCACTTTAGTCTTTAAAGGGAACCCTACCATGCAGGTCCACAACCCTTCCAGCTCTCTTCAAGGCTCTAACCGCATCATCGTGGGTGGCATCTAGTAGTGTTTCTCCATTGACCGCAAGAATAGCATCACCCACAAAGAGCTCTCCCGTCTGATCGGCGGCCATCCCTTTGAAGATCTTGCTGGAATACGTTATTGATTTATTGATTATCTCGATATCAATTGGGATACGGTGTTGATTTATTGATTTTCTCAATATATCAAGTGGTACACGGTATTGGTATTGATTTATTGATTATTTGATTTTCTGCATGGATATTTTTACGGCTGAATAGTATGTTCCTTTGCCGTTGCACCTTTATTCAAACGTGTTTCAGTTTGCAAAGTTTATGATAAAAAGCAATAAAAAATAATTTATTTCTTTTGTTACTTTTGTATGGTGTTCATTAGGCTTGGTTTGGTCAAGCAAATAATATTACTTACATATCAAGCAATAATTATTTAATTATTAATAACCTGATAATAATCGGCATATTGTTATCTCGTCCTCCTTTTATGCTAATTCCAAGGCCATTTCCATCGTATTTGACCACGCGGACAGTACGCTTTTCCGATTCGAAATCATGCCCTTGTTCGCCTTCGATTGCCTAAATAAAATATATAAAAAGACGAAAGTACTATAAATGGTACTGCGAAAAATTTGCTCTAGTCTTTGTAAACCAACAAAAAAAATGATAAAATAAATGTTGTGCTTCTCTTCAAAGCGTCATGGTAAGCGGTTTTGAAACGAAAGGAAGACAATGCATTCCCATATGTCTATGCAATTTTTGCCGATATAATCAGCGCTTCCAGCCCAGAATGGAACACAATATGAAGTGAGTGATGTTGTCCAGCATAGCTTTCAAACCTCGTGTCATATCGCTTTAAAACCTGATGTGCATCGCTTTAAAAATCTCAGTAACTACCTGAAGAGTTATGGCCGTTGGGTCCAATGTTTTTTTTTTTTTTTTTTTTTTTTTTTTTTTTTTTTTTTTTTTTTTTTTTTTCTGGCCAAGAGACGATGCCACTCTCCATGTACAAGAACATCAATTAGGCCACTTCGGATTGAAGCCATTTGTTATTATTTTATAATAAAGAATAGAAATATATTGAGAAAATTAGGATTAAGATATATAAATCGAATAGTTGCAATGGCGTTGAGATCGTAAGCGTGCGCTGCGCAGTCCGCCCACAAAATACAGTAGGTTGTAATTAGAATATTAGAATAAATTAGCGATTTCAGAATAGAGACTCTAACGTCTAAGAAGGGGGCTAGGTTAATAATTAGAAGTTAGAGTATCTAATCCTCCGGACGGCTTCAAAGACATGTGTTTCAGCTCTCAGTTGAGCTGTATTGGACCGCAGGCGGTTTGCCTATTAGCATATACTTTTCCTCCTCTCTCTCTCTCTCTATGATACGCGAGCTCTCTGGTCATCTGGTGCTCTAGTTTCCTTTCTAAAGCACATTCTTTTTCCCGTAGGAATTTCTGTCGATTCTCTCGGTCTCCTGCATTCCAGTTATCCCTCTCCTCCCTTTCTCTCTTGCTCACTCCTCGTTTCCTCTCTCTATTCTCCTCTCTCTCTAAGGCTGTCGATAAAGGGTTGGCGTCTGCCCCTTTGAAGAGAGCCAGCTGGCGGAGCACGGAGAACACTAGGTCCTTTTCCAGAATTACTTCCGGAAGCGGAACGGTGCCGCATCATCTTTTAAAGCGGTATAACTGCCGGTTTTTGAAACGTATTTCGGACAACTGCATTCCTATGTATTTAGGCTAAGTGAACTCGGATGAAGCTGTATTTTTTATTCTAATTATACTCATTTGCACATAATGCATGTAGCATGTAACTGAAGTTATCCAAAATCCGTTTCGAAAAAAGGATGTTATGTCGCTTTAAAATACGATTCCGCAGCATATCGGCCTAATTCCAATTCTAAATTTAATTTCCATTTCTTACTTTCACTCTCATTTGGCATTTCACCGTAGCTTTAGTTAAGTCACAGCCACACCCAGGAGACTACCTAGGAGCGCAGTTGTCCGGCAAACGTTTCAGAAAGCGGCTGCATACCGCTTTCACGATAACATAATCGCCTTTGAGTGCACGTAGGATCCGATTATTAACCGTTTTAGCATACATTTAATAGTTGTTTTTCTGAGCGGTACGCCTGTGGTTTTGGAATAAATTCTGAACAACTGCTTTGCTCGCATAGTATAGTATTTATATGCAAACTATCACAATATTGTGCACTTCTGTGACATCCTTGCATACGCGCTCCTTCGGAAAACACACAAGCAGCCACGTGCAATTACGCTTTAATTAAACTATTTAATCGAATCCTTCATCAGAAATTTTGGTCCGTGCTCGCTTAAATCACATGTCATGAAGTATGTATTCACATTTTGTAGGTATTGTTTTACTAATGGCGAATCGAGTTATTTTAAAGGAGGAGGCTCACGAGAATGAAGTGCTCAAATAAATGGTTTCCTTTTATCGAGAGATGATGGTATTAAATTCCGAAAGACCTGCTTTACAAAGCAAAAGCTTTTAATTGGAAGGAGTAAATCAATATAAAACGATGAATTCCATAAAGATTTTGGATCGTAGTAAATAGTTGATTTCCATAATGGGCATGCAAATTTGGTGCTGGCTTGCAAAATGACTTGTAAATTTGCATGCCCAGTATGGAAATCAAATTTACTACGATCCAAATTTTTTTTATAGAATTCATAGTTTTATATTGGTTTACTCCTTCCAATTAAAAGTCTTTCGGAATTTAATGCCATCATCTTTCGATAAAAGGAAACCATTTGAGCACTTCGTTCTCGTGAGCCTCCTCCTTTAAATGTATGAAGTAACAACATGTCCGTTCGCTTGTCCGCATCTAATGTGTTGATAAGATTATCCTTTTATGATTGTTATTTAAATACTATAATATATATACTCAATATAACTAATTTAAATCCAAACGCGTAAGTTGTTTTTGATCTTAAACTACTCTTACTTTTTCCTCTGTGATTTGTGAGTCTCCAGGCAACCTATCAAGAGGCCTCAATTTCACATTGTTTTGTTCTGGTCTTGTCTATTCTATCCGATCTTATGTACCCGTTGACTGTTCGGATTTGAAGAAATTCCAAATATCTAAAGAATTATATATATCTCTTTTTCTACCTCTTCCCTCTCTCTAGCATCTCTGCCCTCTCTCTCTCTCTCTCTCTCTCTATCTTTACCTCTCCCCTCTCTCTAGCATCTCTGCGTTCGCTGTCCTCTCTCTCTCTCTCTATCATCTAGAAAGAACCGCTAGAACTAAGAGCACCTCTTAACTTCAAAATATTTACCTCTGCTTTTTGACCCGTTCTGTTTGTTTCCGACGACTCTAGGAGAAGAACACTGTGATCTATGTCTTTCAGTCTCTCCATCTATCGTTATTTACCCACTCTCTCTATTTTCCTCTCTCTCTCTCTCTCTCTCTCTCTCTCTCTCTCTCTCTCCCTATCAAACAGCTTCTTCTCGGAATTCCAAAGTGTCAACTGTTCCTACTCGTGGTTTACACGCAATTTATGCCAACCCGCTTAACTTTTCACCCTCATTCTTTCACATTTCTCAAATTCCTGCAGTTTAATATATTTGTAATATTTATCCATTGAATTTTTGTAATCGTACGTTGTTATTTGTGTTAAAGCGAAATACCGGCCGGTTTTTGAAACGCATCGTGTACAACTGAATTCTTGCGTATTTACGCAAATTAGCTCAAATTTAGCTCGATTTTTTTATTCTAATTTATGGTCATTTGCATAAGCTGCATAGGAATGCTGGTGTACTCGATGGATTCAAAAACCGGCCGGTATTTCGCTTTAAAAGAGTTATATTATAAATGAAATAATTGTGAAATTATCGTTACTATGCTATGGGGTATTTATTAATTACGTGTATTTCATAACACAAACTGCACGTTACATTGTTTTCTTTGATTGTGTTTGCGCGTAATAAATTATTATACCCGTGATTGCCGGCTTTTACATTAGCAACATTTAAAATTATATAATTTCAGAAAATTGACTCATTACTCACCCATGCACCATCAACCCTAATTCTAATTCTAAGCAGATACATCACCTGGTTTGACAATGGAGCTATCAGGGTTCCGACATCAGGTAATGGAAATAGCGTTCAAGTTGCCCGCCGTTATCACGCCACTGGCACGCCAAAAGCCCGAGGCGAAATGGCGTAGGTACGGCGTGAAAGCGGCAACGTTACGGCGGGCAAGTTGCACGCCAGAACCCGTGCAACTTTTTTCCACGCCGCTTGCACGCCGAAACGTTGCCGCTTGCACGCCGAAACGTTGCCGCTTGCACGCCGAAACGTTGCCGCTTGCACGCCAATTTTCGTGTTGCCATGTCCGAAGCCATGGCTCAAGTGTGGAAGAGGCTTTTATTTCATTGGTGATGCAAAGGACAAGAATGAACGAGGATGAATACTCATCCAATTTTTCACATTATTTGAGCGCCACTTGAAACATGTGGTTTTGTTTAGCCTAGATTCACGTGTCTGCTTTGATTGAGCATTTGTTTTCTTAAAATTGAATAGTATGCGTAATGTTCGGGATTTTTTCTTATAAACTGCCGAAACTATTAGTTAGGTATTGCGTCTATACTCTATACTGTGTTTTTAAAAAAAGTGTATGTCCTGCATTTACGAAGCGATACTTGTTGAGCCATGTGTACGCGGAGCTCACAACAAAAAGTGAGCGCGCAGAACTTTTAACTTATTTGAGCCACTTGTGTGCAGAACGAGCGCGTCGTTTTATGAATTTAATTTTTAGGTCGGTGGTCACTTCGGTCTTCTCGAATGCGCCGGTCATGTGGCCAAGCCGGTGAATAGCAGGGAACTGGCCTTTTATGAACTATTGACGGAGGATATCAGACAGTTTGTTCCAGTATATTGTGGTTGGTTATTTTTAATATCAGTTTCTCTATCGAAAATAAGGCTAAAAGTAATGACTAAAAAGTTTCCTGAATTATCTTAATACGAACGAGAAGGGTTTCAGAAAAAGAAAACAACATGTACAACGTACAACATCCAAAACTCGCAGAGTTATCCCCAAGGGACCCCGGCGATCTATTACTGTTGGCAATTTAGCTCGAAAACTTTTTATTGAACTTTTGCAGCGTTTTACCGACTTTTTATTTATATATCTCATTATTTTTACAATAAGAACGTGTCAAAGCGGTAGAACAGGTGTTGAATGTTGTGCCTTGAAGCGATTTTGATTGCTGTATGCTCACGTACTGGTACTATATGTAAATCACCTAGCGGCTGCGCGATTTTTTAGTTTACTCGTCTCCGCTTGCATACCACATATACATATGGGAATAAATTTTCGAACACACGTTTAAAAACCGGATGTGATATTGCTTTAAAGATTTTTTGACTTATTTTCTAGGTCGAGCCCTAGTGCGAGTCCAGTCTTCTGTTTGTGGTCGTTTGACAATCTCTACAGATTCGCATATGGAGTGCCATCCCGGACCGGCACATCCTGCAAGGGAAGTACTATCCCCGATGACCTTCAGACTGAGAAACGGAAAGGTAAGCTGTTCTGGGTCCGCAAAACCGCAGCGGCGAACCCATTAGGATATGTGCCAATGCTAAGCGGTCACCTAGCTTCATTGTGTGCCACTCCGTAGCGGCAAACCCTAGGTGCGCGAAAGGAACGCCTGCGCGAAAGGAACGCCAAATGTGCGCGACATGTGTGCAATTACCTGTGTCTACTCGACCACTTGAAATTGAGTTAACAGATTATTATATGGAAATGTTTGTTTAGGTTGAAGTCGATACAACAGAAAAGACGGAAAATCCATTCGCTGGCGAGTGTCAGAGTAAGGTAAGGTTTACAGTTTTTTTCTTGTTTTTGCAATATGTTGCGTAAAGTTTTAGTTTTGAATATATGGCCTGTTTGTGTATCATATAACTGATGGTGCCATTTCTTCTAATAAATTTTTCACTTTCATTCCATATGCAATCTAATCCAAATATTAAAGGGATCGGTTCACCTTAAATTGTGTCTGTTTTTTTTCTTTATTTTCTATAAGGGATAATAAAAATTTGGAATACAAAAAGTAGTGTTCAATTTCAATACTCACGAAGATATTGGGTGATAAAGTGGTGGATTGATCGGCCCCGAACGTAAAAAGGGTAATTGTCTCTATACAAACAAGGCAGGACAATTGCCCTTTTTGCATTTCGGACCGAGCAATCCACCACTTTATCACCCAATATCTTCATGAGTATTGAAATTGAACACTACTTTTTGTATTCCAAATTTTTATTATCCCTGATAGAAAATAAAGAAACAAAAAAACAGACACGATTTAAGGTGAACCGATCCCTTTAAAGCGAAATACTATCCGGTTTTTGAAACTCATCCTGGACACCACCATTCTTATGCAGCTTATGCAAATGAACATAAATTAGAATAAAAATCGAGCAAAAAAAGAGAAATTCTCATAAATACGTACGAATTCTGCTGTCTACGAGGCGTTTCAAAAACCGATTTCGCTTTAACTCTAGGTCGTACACCGGATTATCAGAACAGGCGCCTCATGGTTCATAATGTTGGAGAATGTTGTGAACGCTTTCGAACGGCCATGTGTACTAGACTTAAAAATGGGTGCGTTTCTTCTTTGTTTGCTTTTTGCTTTTTAGTTTTACCTTATGTATATCTTGACTTTTCGTTGACCTTTTTACTACTGTATGATGTGGCCGCAGTAAAAGTTTGAGCTATCTTAAGTCGTGGAATACCGTAGGAACTTTGTGCATCAAAAAAGTAACTTCAAAATTAAAAGTGAACTTTAATCCATCTTGGAACCAAGCATACATACATAACCTCAAAATTGAGTAGTGAAACCATCTTGAAACCGAACATACATAACCTTAAAATTGGGTAATTAAACCGCGCCTTTCAGGTACCCGACAACACGGTGATGATGCTACCGCGGAGAAAAGGAGATCTCAAATGAGAAAGTGCAAAGAATCAACAAGTCACTCATTAGGGGTACGCTTTCTTCCATATATCTATGTTGTCTATGTATTATGAGGCTCTACTATTTTCCACTGAGGCCCGCGGCCCCAAACTGTAGTACTCAAATCACTAAGTACGTATTATGACAAACCTTTATGACAAACTACATGCATTTTATATTGCTCTCGTGAACTTTTGCAGCGTTTCACAGACCTTTTATCGATATTTCTCATTTTTTTACAATATGAACATCCTCTTTCAGGTTCGAATGGTTGGTATGCAGTTGTATGATCAATGTACCGGAAATTACGCATTTGTTGATAAAGTTGAAGGTGAGTGTTTTATTCATCAACGACATCGCACAAAAGCTTGGCTCGCAAACAGTTGCCGCGCAAAAGGTTGTCTCGCGGCAAACGCTATTCGGTGCGGAAAGGTAAAGGTGTACAACTCCCGCTTATGCGCCACAAGCGCACCATTTTTCGCAACGCATTATCTTCGGCGCGCAGAGCAATCGGGACCTGAGAAATGAATTTTGAAGTCACTTTTTTTTTACATTTTTTATAATTTAGGTCGGCGAATGGATGAATTTCATTTTCGTACATGTCTACAAAGGTTCTATAGATCAGCCGGGCTATCGAGAGTCCGTCACCTAAGACAAAGACTTTGCGCGATGAAATCAACACTAAAGCAAGCACATGGATATCGGTACTAATTTGTCCTATACTTGCTTGTTTGTTCCCTTGGTAGGAACTATCCCTTAGGTAAGGTGTACAGTAACCTACAGTTTACAAGCAACAATAAGAATACAACGGATTCGTTTGTAGGACTCCAGCACAATGCTAAACGTTTTTTGCGCGCCATTTTGACGCCATATGTTTTTGCGCGCCATTTTGACGCCGCACGCCATTTTAACGCCATTTGCACGCCAGACTCCACACTCTCCAGTTTTTTCTTACGTAAAAGATAAACGTAGTATTCGAATTCAAAACTTTCAGTTTCTTCTCTTCCTCTATTTTGGTGGCTTTCGACGCCTCTCCCATAAATCCACAAGATGATCTACTACGTGTGCAGATGATTGATTTCGCACATTCCACTTTTCCCGGGTTTTATAAGGTGAAGTTTTTTCTTAATTTAAATTTTAATATTAATATTATTTTAGACAGTCTTAAATAATAATGTCTTAATATTAATACGTCTAACTTCTAAGACTTCTAAGATTAATATGTTTTTATATTAATACACATTATCACACTACGCATGAGACTTTGTCAAACGACAGTTCGTTAGTGAGCCTCATTATATGAACAGATCAGCATTCGTTTATCAGATCAATCGAATTTTACCTCTAATCAATAAATCGATAAAAAATCAATAACACTTCTTCAGGATGCTGAATACGATGGTCCCGATGATGGTTATCTTCATGGTTTACGTACTCTCATCACCTCCATCGATACCTATTTAGAAAGCTTCCCCGAATCCCCAGATAGCAGTATTAATTCACCATAGTATTAGATTTAATCTAGACGGATTGATACTATAATTATATTGAAAGTACACAGTATACATTTCTACAGTAGGAATTAAACCCGGGTTACAGTACAGTATACAGTGACGCAGTAACTATGTATACGACAGACCTAACAAGGGGCAAACTAGCAATAACACAATCATACTATGTACTATACAGTTTTCACATATGGAGAGCTGTGCACTAGATTACTAGATATACGTTACACAGTATCTAGTACCGACTGCTACGGTACACCTCAAACATACAATTTTCTTTCCTTTTCATATGTGATTTGTTGAACCAAAATTACTCGCAATCTCGAGAGACCTTTGATACTCATCTCGCCGATCAAAGAAATGCTTTAATTTTTTTATGTTACATATTTCTCTACCTAACAAGTCTAGTAAACCTAGCGCGCCTAGTCAGTCTAGCATAATACACACTTCATTCCTTCCTTCGTTTATTTAGCTTTCGTATAGTTTTTCTCCTTCTCACATTTATGGAATGAAATTAACAGTTTATCTTGAAATACATTCCGTTTGAAATAAAGTTTATCAAAATTTCTTTACTGAAAAAAAACAATAAAAACCAAAATGAACAACAACTATTTACAGAGATAAGTAATACATAAAAAACATTCATTCACAGATAACAATCAACAAATTAACAAGTTAATAATCTATAACAAGTATTCGAAACGGCTGACAATTCCTAAAGCACGGAGTTAAAGAAAGATAAACTATTCATATCGTTAAGTTGTTACTACCATGTTACTACATACACATACTGAAACATAACAAAAAGTGTCCAAGGGATAAGAAAGTTTATAATGGGAACGACTCATTAAAGTCTCAGGCCCATGTACCAAAAGTGTTCCCCAATTTTTCTTGGATTTACTAAAACGTGACGTTTGCGTAATCTGGGACATTTAATTCAGAAAAAAAATAGGGAAAACTTTTTGCCCGTGCCTTTGACAAGCATAACACCCATATAAATCTGAACGTGAATAAACAGTAATACAGTAGCTAATAACTTAAACAAACCTTATAACTTCTCTCGACGAAGGAATAACGAATACAAGCCCAACTCATAAAGATAGAATAAACCCGAAAATAAACTATAGCATACTAGCAAATAACCCCTCTTTCTCAAATTTTATAAGCTTAAAACACTTGCGAGAACAGATCATCCCCATCGGTATCGCTCTGAAACCAAAGATAACATTACGAACTAATAAAACACTAGAATATTAACATATTATAAGATTACGATAAGGATAAAGCTAACAACCACTAATCATCTATATTATAGGTTGATAGGTTCCTGCTCAAAGTATATGTTTCACAAACTACATAAGAAACGTCCTGATTGGTATATAGCCGATCAAAACGACCTGAGCAAAGCGGTATGTCACCCGGTTTTTAAAACGTATTTTGAACAACGTATTTAATCTAAGAGGGTCGATTTTGTATTCTAATCATCCCCTGTGCACATAACGCATGCAACTGCATTTATTCACCACACGTTTCAAAAGCGGATGTTATACCGCTTTAATAGCAACAAAGAGGAAGCCCATGTACCTATTGGTAGGTCAAGCGCAGTGAATATTGACTAGTGACATAAGCTTACAATGTGTTACAATCCACAAAACGGCATTGAACGACCGGGAACCGAACCCAGCATCCTTAGTTTACCAGTCCACACACTATCCACTATGCTACCGTAACCCCAATGAGATTCCAAGTTTCAACAACAAAACCACCTACCAATGCACAGGTAGTGTCAGACCTCGCGGACTCCACGGATCCTGAAACTATCAACGTTTATCCTTCAATCACCATGAATTCATACAATTACTTGAAAACCAAATTGTCAACGGACTCACACAGAACACAGAACCTAGACACATATACTCCCCACTCTCCACAGCATGGAATATATCTCATAATCTCATGCTAGGAAACGGACGGTATTCTCTCATTCACACTCAAATATCATTGTACTGTGTTCTAGAAGAAGCATTGATTGAGAAACAATTCGAAGCTGCTAAGTGTGTGTATCTTGCCTTACTTTACTCTACATAACGATTTGAAATACCCACTGTACAACACACACAAGCAAGTTTTTACCTTGTTTATTCAGAACTGTAACTCCTGAAGTTTTCAGCTGGTCATCACGGTCTTCTGGAGGCAGCGTATTATTCAGGTCAGCGTCATTATTAGGCACGATCATTTCCATTAGTGCCGGATCCTGTAACGACTCGCATAAGGACACACGTTAAGGATGATATAAAGGACAAATAAAAACACTTAGGACCTCTAATCAGTGTCAGGCTGACAGGTGTCAGGTATAACTGATTTCATATGTATAATGGTGGATAGCTGGTGACACGAAGGCCAAAAGTGTTCCCGGTTTGATTCCCGCAACCGTCGGTTACATCCATAGCTGAACCACCTCCCGATTAGAATATTAGGCATGCGAAACCCGGATGTGGTACGAGAAATTCATCAGAAACGCATCACAAACATCGATATTTACGCGAACCACCTCCGGACTCACCGGCGAGGCTTACGCCCTGCCATATCCACCGTAAGAATTGCTAGACACAAAGAGGAAAACTTTAACCTTGTAACCAACGTAGTATAACAACTGGAACTGGACAGTATGACCGATGAAAGTAAACATAGGAGTCTACAGACCTTTTCCAAAGTACGCTCCATTGTCCGCACTAGCTGACAAAAGGCCTGCGTGCTCGCCAACCGTTTGACGAACGGCGCTACCGTATCCGGATTCTCCGTCACCCACTGCAGTGTTCTGGCGCATGTCTCTTCAAAGGTCACCTCAAGCTAAATTAGTAGAAAGTTGAAAACAAATCACGTCTCAAACATACCAGAGCCTAAGCCAACTTATGTTTGAAGCATCAAACCTAACTAAATCAGCACAACAAGTACCTCTACAAACTACACTATGTGCTCAAGCATAGAGTAGCATGCGAACTCACATACTAACCAGCAAACCAGCTTATTACCGAACCGCATGTAGTCGCAATGGCCAGTGATACTGTAATCGCAATGCCCATACAAATATACGGTAACACAACTAGGTCATAAGCGAAAGCCAGTTTTTGGTCAAGTTAAGCTCTAAGCTAAGGCTCGGCACTTTCTTACTGTTGTATAACTATGACATCAACAAGTTCTCACAAACCAGCTCCACCCTAAGTTCGACACTTGTAAGATGTTACCTTTCTCTTCCGAGACGTCTCTGACGACGCCAACATCATAGGCGCCTCTTGTACCATAGCTACAGATACCTGAAAAGCGGAAAAGTGAACATCAAACAAAAATACCAGTAATTCCAAACAATAAATAAGTAATTGCAAAATTAAACACACACACATGTATTACCACACAATACAGCACACATATTTAATCCAAATAGAATCCGAAGGATCATATTAAAGCGAAATACCTGCCGGTTTTTGAAACGCATCGTTGACAACTGAATTCTTATGCTAATTTATGTTTATTTGCAAACAAGTGCTGGTGCACTGGATATGCTTCAAAAACCGGCCGGTATTTCGTTCGCTTTAATAACAATACCTTATCTACAGACGATTGAACCTGATGCAACATCTTGTGCGGAGGAACACTAGTCTCCTGAAACCAAAACAATCACGATGTTAGCTACTGGGCTACTGCCAAATAAAAGAGAAATTATAACGCACAAAGTATAAAGCACATAAGAAAACATCCGACCCGCACCTGTGCGGGATTAGAATTTGGTGTTTCGATCACGTTCTTTAGCCACAAGCTATTGATCAAGTCAGTGCCAAGGGAAATTAGAAATTAAAAAATAATAATAAAAGCTCCCGACCCGCACCTGTGTTGGTGTTCCCATGCTGAGGCTCGAGAACGGGGTCAAATTCGTCGAATCCAAATTCTGCGAACTCCGCTGCGAGCTGCTGAAATTGTTCCTTAAACATTAAACCCAAAAATGTTCGGGAACAATCTGTACTAAGCCTGTGACGTCATTCACATTTCATTACAGTATCTAATCCAGTATCATTATCTGCAGTATGAAACTAGGAATGTCTCTTAGCCTTAGCTTACAATTAGCCTCGTGCCAAGCGTGACAACCTCTAACCATTACTTCACCACCTGGCCCTGACACTTATTTGTTGATCGGAGACTATCAACTATCAATAATCAGACGAACATACAACATGGAATGCGCGGATGCGGGTCCCTGACTCTGGGAAGAATAGTCTTGTGAACTGGCTACAGTAGAACCACAGGATCCAACAGTCTGTTGAGAGAGTGACGACACACTAGAGGGTTGCGAGAAATGAGACTGCTGCGAGGACTGAAACAAACTGATTTCATTTCGTATATCAGTCTATGGCTGTACGCTGTATGAACTGAAAAGTCCGGCTGACTAACTGAACTGGACTAGAGATACTATTATAAGGAGGTATAGCGCACTGGCAAGATTCTCGTCTTTGACCCACACGACCCTGGTTCGAATATCATCCCATGCTATTATAAGAAATGTATTACCATTGTTTAAAGCGAAACGCTAGCCCCTTTGGAAAATTTGCATATGATAAGCAAATTCTATGTATCCTATGCTAATTTTGCGCGATCGTCCACGGCAATCGCGCAAAATTAGCATAGGATACATAGGATTTGCTTATCATATGCAAATTTTCCAAAGAGGCTGGCATTTCGCTTTAACACGGAGATACAGCCGCTCTCATTTACACATAGTGTAACTAGCTAAACTGGACTGGACATACTATAATAAGATAAAGTGATAAAGTAAGGAAACACAGAGATATAGCCGCCTTTACCTTACCAGTTACACAGACTGTCGAGGCTTAGACCCCGTTTGTCCAATCGACCCTACAATCGTACAGTCGCAACTTCCTTTGCATAAAACATCAAATATATGAATATTAGAATATTTAGTACCTGATTGCCTCTCTCCTGAACGGTGACATACTTGCTCATATTCCAAACAAGTGAATCCATAATAGGGACGCTTTCCACGCGGAAACGGAACCTAACCAACTAATTCATTAACGTAATTACACGGAACATGTAGGGGTCTGATCTTCGTAAGCTGCGCTGTGCTAATTGCAAACCTTCCCGTAAACCGCTTGATCACATTGTTACTTACTATAACCTAATGATACGGAAACGTTCCACGTTCATAACTTCATTTTATCTCAAATTCCGAATATACAGAGTCCCATTTAAGAGAATTAGTACATTTGTAACAAAATGTTTCGCCAACGCTGTATCAGTTGGATGTTTCTTTCCAGTCAATGTTTCGTCGCGCATTAGACCTCAGTAAGCATAGCAATAGCCAAAGCCAAGACATTTCAGATGCAAGAGGGCTAAGGAGTAACACTATACTATCCCCAAATAATAAGTCAAGAACGAAAAATAGAACCAAAAATCACTACCTGTACTCCAAGGCTCCTGAACTACATCGTTTTTCACAGTACATTTGTTGTTCAAATCTCAGAAATTGACCGGGACGCCCAGTCAGCGGAACCTGAATCGCAAGGCTTATTCAGAAAAATCTAGATCGCGCAGCTTAAGTTTACTCGCGGCACACCTCCCGCGCACTCACGGCGCACATTTCGCGCACTTTCCGTACAACCTAGAGTATCAGCGGTGCGCCATTCCGCAGTAATGGATCTTTTTCACAGCGTTTGCGCGAAGTTCTGTGTTGCAGGTAGACAAGGCTGTGTTTAGAGTATGAACCACTCCTGGCCCGGGTCCCGAGCCCTATACTCACTCAGCAATTACCGTAATGAGGTTACGGTACCGTGGTTCGTCGTTGACTTGACTCATACGTGGATAGACAAAGCCGGCTGAACAGCTGACACTGAACGTACAAATTCACATACCTGAACAACAATGATGTTACCATTAAAGATCACAAACATTTGCCGGCTGAAGTACAGTACGCCACGCAGCGGACCCATCTAAATTAATAGCATGATAAAAGATAACTCATCATCTTGTTAATTCTTACACCAGGTACACCAAAGACCTGAGGCCGTATTCACCAATACCAACACGCAGGGAACCCTCCCTGACCTCCCCAGGGAGCTAAAGAGTGTGAGAGCAGGAGAGATTCAGAGTGCTCGTGAACCTAGGGAGGGCTCCCTGTATGTTGGTGAATATGGCCTCAGTCCAATGAGCTAGCTGCTACCTGAACCATGTCCGAAAACCCACATCAAGTCAGAACTACCTCCGTCTACTCTACTATATTTCACTCAAAATCTAATCTAGTTCACAAGTAATAAACTATAATGGTCTTCTTCGATGTATCTATTATTTATATTCGTAGTTATGTTTAATTTTACTTTATGCTCCCCGTAAGTAGTAAAGGATTCGAACCCTTTACTCTGTGGGACCAGGTAATTATTTTCTCGCTTACCTTGTTATTTTGTACTTGTCGTTTTTGTCAGTAAACCTTTATAAATCTCAAATGCCTAAAAATTACGTGCAGTTAACTCGTTTACACCAAACGGGCACAGTTACAGTAACCACAACCAAACAACAACTAACCAATTGCTTTTGAGTCAGCAAGCAGGTAAACTTGACCACGTTCACATGGAAGTCCGGTTGTGACATTCTCTCAGGTCTTAGAGGACGAAACCTGACACTCCGATAATCATTAAAGCGACGTAACGACCGATGTTTGAAACATGCACCACATCGGAATACAGTGTGCGACATACGACTCAAACCCGGCTGTCATACGACTTTAATCACATAAGAAAACCTTCTCAAAACCTACATAATTATTAGTTTTTAGAGAAACATAATTTTAGGGAAACATCACAAACTTTGTATCATACAATACAGTATGCAAGTGAAAACTACAGTAACCCTACGGGTTAAAATAAAATATTACATTGAACACAAATCGGGAATCGGGAAGTTTGCACAATAATTCAAAATATCAGTACACGTCACGACGTAAAAAGATCAGAGACAGCATAATGAAAATAACTTTACTATATTATGTTACAATAAAATCCAGAAGAATACCAACAATGCAACAAAATAACAGCATAACAATAACTAAAGGACCCATCAACAAAACTATTGTAAAAAGGTAACCCTATTCTAACAGTTTTCACTAGCCTACATTCACTAAAGTCTACAATACAAGTATATATCTACTACTATTCACTACACTATCGAAAGGATAGACCCTTAGGTTTTAAACCGAGCAGCTAGTTAATATCTAGAGATCTACGTCTACAAGATACTATGATACTAATAACTAATTTAAAATTCTACAGTAGACTTTAACTTAAAATTCTACCGTTTTTTACATAGGAAATGAGTTCAACGTGGCACTTATCTACAAGCCTAAGCCTAAGTCAAAAACAATATTCAAATGTACATACTACTGACACTACACAAAGAAGAACGAATCACTAAGTAAAATCATAAATCCAAAAACAGTACCATGTGACAATAGAGCACTCTTTCACCTTCTACACATCTCTAATTCAAATTCATAAATCAGATTAAAATAATGATAATTTAATTACAAATTCCATATACTTCAAAACATTGCATAAACATTTCAAAACACAGTTGCCGACCGCGCGGTGACCACTTATTCTCGAAACGTGGTTACCACACTGATCTCCAAATGGTCGGTATACAGTCATAAATGGTTTGCTGATTTCGTTAAAACTTAAATACCGGTGTAGCCTGCCCTGTTCCCTCACAAATGGCTGCAATCAAATCCTTTCTGTCTTGAAGTACCTCCTTTCGCTTATTCACCACGTTCTCGTTACGCTCCTCGGCTGGCATCAGATGGCGCCTGAAAAGTCCGCTTATTAAAGCGGTATGGCATGTGGTTTAAGAAACGCAAACTATACATTTGACCACAACACGCAACCAAGCGATTAGCGTATTAGACCGGCCACAAAACGAATATTACGATTTCGTCGGACACAAAACGAATATAATCAAAATGAAACATAACGATTTCCTTGCGCTACGTAAATTCGCCAAATCGGCTGGATTCACTACGCTACAGTCAACACGTGTACAATGATCACGTATGAGGATAAAATTGTATTTTATTTCATAAGTAAAGGGCGAACATCTAGGGAACATGAGAAATTATCTTTAAAAAAAAAATCTTTCCACGGTTTGAATACCTTTCCCCTTGCTAGTAGTTATGCGTTTCTTGTTCATTTACTTTTTTTTAATAAATACATTACCGAGCCATTTTACATCAACTTTGTACATTTATACCTTATAGTAACTAGAATAACAACTTAACAACAGCGCTTTTTCCATGTGTATCATAAGCGCAACGCGCACGCGCTAGCGTATCTTGGGCTAGGGGTTTATACTTGTTTTTCAACCAATAAGTTATTATCACTCACTTGCTAATATTATTACGTAGTGCCGTCTCCCAGTCGCCGCCGCTCTCGTGAACCTCCCGGAATATACGGAGAATGTTGGGAAGAGGAAGATACATGGGGCCGGATTCCCATCTGAGAGAAAATACAAGTAAATATAATCCGAGAGTCTACACAAACAATCAACATCTGAACATCAAGTTCATCAAGTCATTTTATGCTCAAGACAACGATGCTAAAACACTAGCATGTATCAGACAACAACTGAGTTTGAGATCAATCTAGTTCGACTTACTAAGACAATAACGCTGGTATGGGTGCAGCGTGCAGCGTCAAGTCAGCACACCTTCAACAAGCTAATGTTAAGATTACTGCACTATCTTGCATGCTATACTAGATACAGTAGATAGTGCTGTCTGCTGTAGCAAGAAACGAAGCTCAGTTTCTAAGGTGTATATATATATATACATAAACTGCCTTACATATTAACTCACTTTACATATTTCTGGATGGGCAGTCGAACTGCTTGGATATTCGCTCTCCTCGCCGCTCCGATCGATTCCCTATTAAAGTCCATCGAGACCGGGAGCACATAGACTGCCTTGTTGAGCGGTTCATCCAAAACACGATGAGCATACCTGAAACCGATTGTAAAAAATTATTTGATCAACAACTACCTACAAACGTCTAACAGTTAAAGCAAAATACCGGCAGGTTTTTGAAACCTATCGTGAACAGCTCATTTTTATGCATTTATGCGAAGTGGGGTCTAGTTTCTGCTAAATTATACTAATTTGCATATGCTGCATAAGAAAGCAGGTTTACTCGATGCGTTTCGAAAATTCAACTACTGGACTTCTACTAATTTCTAAAAACGATAGGTCTATCTTCTATCTACGAAACCGCGCACGACACCCCATGGTACTGCTCGCACTGATTAAGTAAAAGAACCCTTAGCAAGGTGGAAAATTTCTTTACATCTCAGTAAATATAAATAAGGATACACTCCTCGCAAATAACACCCCGTTCTTTAAGTGCTAAAAAAATGCAGTTAAATATTTCTTTCTTTCTTTATAAATTATATTTGGCAGTTTGAATAAAATGTGTTCAAAACTATACAAAACGTTTCTTTATAAATTATGTTTGGCAGTTTGATTAATATGGTTCCATACTATACCAAACGTGCAGTGTTTGGAGTGCAGCGTATTCTGATGAGTTCGGGTTTTTAACCTGTAAGTGTAGGGGACTAGGGGATTAATACTTCCCGCTTCCCGGCTACACGAAAGATTTGATGACAACATGAACATTCTTCCACTTCCAGTGAAATAAACACATATCAACCAACCTGCTAATATAGACCATTTCCTTCTTCGGATACGGCATCTTATTATGAATATCCGGTAGAATGATCTGTTTTGTGTGGACGCCTCCATAAAAGCCGACCGTATTCAAAACATAATCCTTTGCCTCGGTCGTCTTCGGCATGTTCACCAGGGACAGATCAAACGGTGACCGACTAGCAAAGTTTTCCTGAAATGAATGGATTACGGATACGGTAAGCTTAAAGCGAAATACCGGCCGGTTTTTGAAACACACATCGAGTAGGCCAGCATTCTTATGCAGTTTATACAAATGAACGTAAATTAGAATAAAAAAATCTACCTAAATTCGAGTAAATTAGCATAAATACGTAAGCATCACGATTCACGATGCGTTTCAAAATCCGGCCGGTCTTTCGCTTTAAATTAGCAAGCATTAAAATTAGACCGTAGGCCAAATTACTCGTAAGCTGACGTACCACGTAAGTCCTTTTGAGTTCAAAAATAATAAATAAAAATGGAATTTGGAGCAAACGAAGAAAGCATTTTAACAAAGTGAGTTATGGGAGAGCTGAGAGCCACAAGCGAGCTCAAAGCTGAAAGCTACGGCTTTACGTTAATTACGAAAATAGGGGAGAAAATACCAAAAAAGGGAAATTGACAACTCACACTGATCGAATATTGCACTTGTTTTCCCATTTCCTTCTTATTTTTAAAGTTGTTCTTGCCCGAGAAGATGTGTTGCATATCCAACGCTATTACCGGCTTCTCTACTCGTATAGCGCTAGCGATCCGAGCACCCGAAATGTGATTGATCTCTAAAAGAATACTAATACTAATCAATAATAATAATAATAATGATAATAAATAACAATTATGATAAGTATAGGGGCAGAAGGTCAAAGAAAACAAACTACAAAACCAAAAAGCTATCAAATAAAGAAAACGCCAGAAACGTGTCTGCTTGAATGACCTGAGCGCACGAAATATAGGGGCGTGGTGTACAAGGTATAAATATAAATAAACGACTTACTCGAGCAATAAGAAAAACAAACTATATTGAAGATGAGAACAATACGAAAATTCTATCGAATTGATTACTGAATAGGTTCACTCAGGTACTAGGTAATAATACAGGCGAGAAAATGATATTTAACCACTTACTTCGTTGATTCCTGAAGGGATTTGCTATCAATTGACACATTCCTGGACCGTAAGCCATTTCGCCACGTTCAAACTTCTTTGCCTGAAATAAGATGCGAATGCAAGTTGGTAAGAAAGTACCGGGTACTAAGCCTAAGCCTAAGCAAGTACCCCAGGGCGAAAAAAATACTTTGCAGCAGCCTGCATTCTACTTCCGATAAACGTGTATATTGCTTTGTGAGATGTTGCACCTCGTGATTGGATTCCGATCAGGGCACAAAACTCGTCGGGAAAAGCTCAAACCCACCATAAAAATATATAATGTGTTTCGCAAAATTGTATTTATGATACATTTGCGTTTCGGAGTTTCAACATTCCTAATGTTCTAATTGCGACGGTGGTATGGCTAAAACCACCATCCACATTTATGCAAAATACTAATTTGGATGGTGGTTTCGTCGGTCAGTTCAGTTCGTAAACGAGTTTATGCTATGATTCCAATTCGATTCGAGACCGACGAAAAACTTTTTTTCGTGCTTTTCGACAGTAGCTAACGCACAATTAAACAGCGAGATAGATACAACCCAACTAAGCGGGCATGTAAAATGTGCACAAATATAACTGATCATAAATACCTCCTCATCCAAGATCTTCTTGAAGTGATCCTCTTTATGTTTCTTTTTCTCCACATCTCGTTCCTCTCTTCTTTCTTTGACAGCAATAAAATTCAAGAATCCCACTCGTTCGGAAACCGAGTTACATTTGAGAAGCCTGAAAATAAATTTTATTTATTTAATTAGTAGATAACACCTATTATTATGATGCACAATTCGTGTGGCTCCACTATCTGAAGTACTGAAGAAAAGAAACGGAAGTTCGGTCGGATATAATAGTATATTTCATATAGCTGCCGATGGACGAAACGAAAAGATGTATTGGGAAATAACCTTTCTAACATTTGCCGACGAAATATAAAATGTACAATGAAAACTTACTGCGCCCAATGCTCGTCGGATAGCCCTTTTGGAACAATCCTTGACATGTAAGCGTAAATCTAAACAGTTGAATATGATATACATTTTATATATAGGAAATTCCACTTTGATAGGCAAATGGTTGCCTGACCCGCCCCTTTTTGACTGGATCCGTAAGATTCAGTTTGCACCGCTGTGTTGTTTTTGTCGTTATTTGCTTTTAATTTTACTTCGGTTTACACTGAATTCGATTGATTATTTGAAGTAGTAGCGTACTGTTTCTTTCCGTGCGAATACCGTATTTTTACTTTGTGTTCCGTTTTATTTTTTTCATGTGTAGTATGTATTTGTACAAATATACATTAAATCCAATTAGCAATACATTGAATGACACGGCCCTAGCCAAAATACCGACCTCTAGTTCTTTGCATATCAAATCCAGTAATTGTTTGTCCTTCGCTGCTTTGCATACTGTTTCACTTGGAAGTAAATGTGCCACTGGATCATCCGAAGCGGTGGTCGGTGCTGGAGCCGCAGAAGCGCTATCGTCTACTCTAAATTTCCAAAGTTTCCATCGGATTATAAGTATAATTAAGTATTGAAGGATATAGGAAACATAGATGGAAGTTCCAAACGGTTCTAGTTGTTAAAAATGGAGAAGCAAACTAAAAAGTAAACATACCGTGAATCCGCGGTAGATGCACATCTTACACGAGCACTAAGGCGTTGTACTACACGTTGCCCGCCACACAGCATGGAAGATAGTCGAGGTACATACATTCACAGTGTAAGGACAATGAGTCCTAAAACAGAAGGAGTTAATTAACGTTCAAGGATACACAACGGAATCAGACAGGCGGCGATTGGATAGGGGAGCACAGAGGCAAAAGATATTCCTACACGTACTTAAGACTTACACTCATAACAAATAGACAACACAACAACAAAAAATTAACTAAATCGAGGGGAACGACGGTGGAAAAAATACGGAAAAAATGTGCGGAATACTGTATTTTACAGAATGCGTCCGTGTAGTGTATACACAAAATACCGTAGTTGCACACACGGGAGGATGGACCAAATTCCGCGCGTTCAATGCTTTTTTTGGTACGCAGTACGCACTCCGTCGGTCTATGGTAATACAGTAACTCCGCATGAAAAATCGCTAATTAAGCCATGGTAGTGTAAGTTAGGGTGCATTGTGATCTTCGTGCGGCACCGTTGCGTAGCCGCAGGAATTAAGTAGCATAATTAGCGTGAAGCTCAAATATTTTCCACCAGCCGTTCGAAGAGCCCTACGGGCTCTTCTCCGACTGGAGGAATCGGCCTTCGGCCGATTGTTTTCCTAGTTCAATCATTCACACGTCTACAAAGTCATTTATGATTGGGGAAACGTACAATGTCTGGTTCTCCATTCGACTAATGGTACCATGCAAATTTGCCATTGAAGGTGCTATGGCTATATGTAGAGCAGATTGTTACCCTCATAATAAGCTAGCATAGCTCAACCGGTAGAGCGTTGGACTGTCAATAGAGATGTTGTGCTCCTCTGTGGGTTCGAATCTCGCCAGCGACAAAGATTTTGTATGCTCTTTCGATCGAAGAATTTTCTTTATGAAAGGATTTCGTTGTGCACATAAAAACAAACCCGTGACAAACTCTTCTCCTTTATATAATAAGATTTTTTGGCGTATCAATTAATCCGTGGTATTGTAAGTTACGGTGCATTGTGATCTTCCTGCGGCACCGTTGCGTAGCTGCAGGAATTAAGTAGGATAATTAGCGTGAAGCTCAAATATTTTCCATTTTTCGTCGTATCAATTAATCCGTGGTAGTTTAAGTTAGGGTGCATTGTGATTGCGTAGCCGCAGGAATTAAGTAGGATAAGTGTGAATCCATGTATACAAGCAATGGTTTTCTTCGCGTTTCTGCCGGCTGTCTATTTTGAGGTATGAAACTTCTCCCTCTGGAATGTGGGATGAGATTGCAACAGTACACTGAAGCCATCGTCGTTTTGGAAGCTCGTTCTTTTTTCCCGCCAAGGTTTGTTAATTACTCATCATATTAACAAAAAATATTTTACTACTTCATGAAGGGCACGTACTTGGATTCATCAGTAAATCCATAATTTGGTTTTGGGGTTTGCAAGTATGCCCGATTTTCCTTGCAAGTATCGAAAAATTTACCGTATCTTGGCACTACACTGGCATACCTACAGGCAGTTTTTACGACCGATCGCCAAGGGACCAATTGTTCAACAAAAAATGTCTTTGATGGCGGATTTTCTATAGTGCGGATGTGTCAAAATTACGCCAATTACGGTAAAAGTGTGTAAAAAGCACACGATTTTGCGAATTGATACTTGCAAGGAAAACTCGCGGTTTTTGGCATACATGCAAACCCCATTTATTTATTTTGGTATTCAGGTATGAACGCACAAGCGCACAAACTAACAATAAGGATCTCTTTCCCGTACTACTCTGTCGGTGCTCAAATCAGTACAGAACTTCAATATAAGGAAAGGTTTGTTTTCAATAAATTTTCTTCTCAATTATCTATTTATCTCAATTGATCTACAATCAATAATTGATTGATTGATTTCAGATGGAATGTTGGCGTACATCGCTTGAATTACACTCTCTCAATGGAAAACTTCGACAATGAATCGACTATAGCGACTATTGCGTTCTTCAACCCTGATATTCATCACTTATACATCACCATTATACTCTAAATAAATAAATAAATATATATATATATATATATATATATATAATAATATATATACATAATAAATAAATATTTTACGCCTCAAGAGCTTGCACCTTTATTCAAGGGTTGTACAATACAGTTTCAAAGTGAATTACATTATATGAACTCTTTTACATTATTTTACACAAAAATATTATAAATAGTATTTTCATTTGGCATTCTTTTTTTGAATTTCCTTCGATTATGAACACATCTGCTGATGGAGTGGAACCCCGATATCGCACCCGATTATTTCCAAAAACAAGATTTAGCCCCGATTTTTTCCCCCGAAAAACACCTTTGAGGGATTGATCATGGCTAAATCGGGGTTTTTTTGTTTCCCATGATCAGGCACTCAACAAACCGCGTAAACCTCGCATGGTCTAGTAAACTTAATAGACTTAAAATTAGAAGACCCGAAGTCAAGTAGGTACTTTAATGAAGCCATAAATATGCTTTTTGTCGAACGATGTCAAGTATACGCGCGTCTTGGCCAATATTTGAGAATTTTCATATTAAGTTTGGATTCTGACCATGGAGCTGGGTAATACGTTCTCAGAAAGTAATGTTCATCTGTTAGTTAAGGTTAAGGTAATGTCTATAACATTTGAAAAAAATTTCTCCATTCACTAAGGAAACCGCTTCAACAGGGCTGTCAACTTTTGGCACGCTTGTGGCGCACAACGTGCGCGCGGAATTATATTGGCTCGCAATTTTACATGCCGATCTGCGTCCACGTTTCTGCACATCTTCTAATCTGGCAACGCTGTTTACATTTGACGTTACATTCACACACTGAAGGTTTCAGACTGCTGTCAATGTGCAATGAATGGCTTTGACAAACAAATAGAAAATGATTATGTAAGTAGTGTAGAGGTCGATTCCCCTAATCGAACAGTGCAGAAAATGTCACGTCACGCTGACGTAACGCTTTTTGTCCGCCGGCAAGCCAATCGAAAAATTAATCCTATGAAAAATTAGAGCTAAGCAATAGCAAGCGGACATTTGTTTTCCGTATAGAGCATTTTTGTCCTCTACTCTCAGCATAAGTTCAACTTCCGGTCGTGTGGGAGTACTACGTCAGAAACTTAAATTATATCGGTAGGTATCTCATACATGTCGTTATTCAGAGGTTTTTTACTAATTTGCGTAACGGAGTACATCTCATGTTCGCGGAGCAGAGCCGGACCAAATTCTCATAGATCAATTTTTGTTTTCCGTGTAGATCATTTTTGTCCTCTATTCTCAGACATAATAAACTTCAATTTCCGGTCGTGTAGGAGTACTACGTCAGAAACATATTGCCCTTGTGTACCTTGTAAACAAATTTCTCTAAAACCTCGTGTGTAAGACTGTCAGCTGTTTTCCTGTAGGTGAAACCATCTGGTGGCGGATCACTGGCTTTTCGTGGGCCCGCCTGACTAAATCATGACCAAGTTTAATCAAAAACCGTCATCTGATGGTCACCAAATGGTCACGAACCGGTCACGAACCAGTTAACTGTTAACAGATAGTTTTTTCGGGAAAACCATTTGGTGATGCGCCACGACAGTTTTTTCTGCGTTTCGGCAATTAATTAGTTTTCGTTTTCCTAATTTTCTGTAAAATGATCAAGAGAAAAATAACGAATGTGTCCAAGTAACTTGACGTGTGACCTCAAAAAAACAAACACAGTATAAGATTTTCAAATGTTTTATTTTTGCAAACCTCGCATAGAGAGACTTTGATGCAATTACAAGAAAGAGAGAGAGAAAAAAAACCAATATAACTCTTATGGACTTTTTTGAATACAGCAAAAAGAGCGGGAATTAAGAGCGGGAACACAAACCATTCAATCGATTACGGTACATATACATATAATAGAAAAAGGGGCAGAAATGTGTGTGAAGGGTTGTTTCTCGTCAAGGAACGAGAAGTCTTATAACATACGCGCTTTGTTGTAGAACTCTTAGCAAAGAGCGCAGTATTGTTGCAGGTTAAATTCCGCGATTTTTGAATTTCGCGCCCAAAATTTTTGAGGAAAGATGTGCAGGTTCGCTAACTGGACGAGAAAAAACCGTCATTTTTTACCGAAAATTAGAGTGAAAAAGGCAGAGCGAGCTACACGCGTTTGGTATCCCATTTACTAAATCGTGATTTTTATGTTCAAGTTATATTTCGCGATTCACCAAACGAGACGTGTAATAAATGGGGGGTAATTATTAATGAAGAGGCCAAAGTATACAAGGGTGGAGGATCGTCAGAGGCCTAAGCCTAAGCCTAAGCCTAAGCCTAAACCTGACAAGGAACTTAATAACCAGAGAGCTCCTGGAAGGTCTGGTCAAGCTCCTCAGAGATGTTCTTGTAGCGATCCTTCTCGTGTGTAAGGTCGTCTGAAATGAAAATCAGATTAAATACGGTCACTGGGAGCATTTGTTTCAAGCGGTATAGCACGTGGTTTTGAAAAGTATGATGGACAACGATGCGCCTTTCCGGCACATGGGATTTCTAATGACCAGCATATGTTTCACAAACCGCGTACCATATAGCTTTAAAGCCAAAACTACGGTATACCAGCTAATCAGTTATCTAAATTTTTACATTGAAAACAAAGACAAAGAAACTTAGTTAGTCGTTACATTGATTACAGTACATATGACATAAATGTTAGATACATAAACATTTAAAATTATACTTAATAAACTCGATTATTAATTGAAAAACCGCAATCTCATGCCTAACGTTAGAAATACCATGTGTTAAGTATTGTCAGAAAAAGATAGTTAAAATCACAAACCTTCTTTACATGCTTGCTGGATGTTGGTTTTTGTGAGAGAAGAAAGGGATTTGAATGAACGGTTAAAGCGGTATAACACCCTATTTATCAAACGTAATTGCGCTCCCGTAGTGTAACTGTGCGATTTTTAGTCTAATTTTTGCATACAACATGTGGGATTGCAGTCATTTCAAAAACCGGCTGTTATATCGCTTAAAAAGAAGTAAAAAGTGAGCGAAATTCATGCAAATAGAACAAAAAAAAAACAGTGTATTGACATCATAAGGTCAATGGCAAACGACGCAAAATATACAACCAATATACGTTATATATAGTTAAGTTAATAAAAAATATTTGTAAATATACATACAAACATGCAAATTCGAAGAAATGTAATCAATTTGCTTACAATTCACAACCGGAGCAGAGGAAGAGTATCACAAAATAACGTTATCGATTAATTAATCAAAGTTAAGAATTAAAGTTAGGAATTTGTAGTTTGTAATATCTGCGTTCAGGGTTTGTGGTGAGGAACGCAGGGTACCATGCATAGAGCCTAAGCCTAAGCCTACAGACATTACAACTACATGGCGTTGATATAGATTTTCATAACGATATAATCCACACAATCACTTATTAGGCACAGAAAAGTGATTTGGAAATGAGAAATAGGAAACTAAAACAAGAAATATAAAATAAAAGCAGCTGCTAAAAAAGTCAAACTCTAGACTCTAGAGAATCCGTAAAGGGAAAAAAGCACTCATAAGAGGAGGCGTTGTGCACATGGCACGGTCAGAATCTAACGAACTTAGGGCCTTAATGTCTTAAGCCTAAGCCTAAGCCTAAGCCTAAGCCTAAGCCTAAGCCTAACTGGCAAATTTATACTCCATTGAGCTCGGTGAGCAGGCGATCAAGCTCATCCTGGAGTTGTCTAGCCCTTGCATCTGACTGGTCCTTGCTATCTGCAACACACGGATCACATGCTATTATCGATTAGTCACATTCGATATTGATTAGTTAGTAATCGATACTAGTAAGTAAAGAGGAGGAGGAGTCGCTGAAGGAGCCGGGTCCCGGGTGGGCACCTGATCAGAGAACACGCATCATGCTTTAATCGTGCATGAACACCAAGGACACGTACAACTATTCGTTCTCTTAAGAGCCCTGGATCTCCTGGACTGTCTGCTCGATCTCCTCGGTAAGGTTGCGGACGCGCTCCTTTTCGACGAGCAGCTCGTCTACAGACATGGACAAAACAAGATTAGACAAGGACAAGACATGAATATTGTTTTTACATCTAGGAATCATGAAATCAAATCCATCATCAAATCATCATCATCATTCTTTAATCCTAAGCCTAAGCCCTAAGCCCTAAGCCTAAGCCTAAGCCTACGCCTAGTTACTGTGAATCTTTCTCAGATATTTGATTATTTACATCTGAGTGTAATAGTCGGGTAGAAAACCAAACACCAAAATCCAATAATGCTAAACACAAGCCTAGATGTAAACTATATGCACAAGGACGACATTACCAACACGAATGGTACAAACAAAGACACCATTTAACAAATATTATACAAATACCCAGGTTCGATCACTATCCCTCTACCTTTTCCTTTTTACATTTTTTGTATGTTTTGTTTGAAAATATTCGCGCCGTGCTTTTTATGTTTAGAGAGGATAGAGAAGGAAAGCTTCACTAATATACAGCTGTTTCTCTCTCTCTTTCTCTCTTTTTTTTTCAAGAAAGAAAAAGAAAACTCAGTGGGCCGTAGAAAACCCCTCTTTACACTGTGACGCGCTCAGCGAGTGAAGCAAGTGGGAAAATCAGAGACATACATACACTGGTATTGATTTACATTTACCAGCGCCTCTGTATGCAATAACACAGGGTGTTTACTCCCTTTAAAGCGAAATACCGGCCGGTTTTTGAAACATATCGAGTACATCAGCATTCTTATGCAGCTTATCCAAATGACCATAAATTAGAATAAAAAATCGAGATAAATTCGAGTAAGTTAGCATAAATACCTAAGAATTCAGTTGTCCACGATGCGTTTCAAAAACCGGCCGGTATTTCGCCTTTAGCCATAACCTAATTTACATATTCCCCAAAAAAAGAAATAATCTTGAAAACTTACCCTCAAGTCTGTCAACCTCCTTTTGCAGCTTCTGCACAGATCGTTCGGCGAATTCGGCACGGGTCTCAGCCTAAACAGTGAGCAATTAGGTCAATTGAATTGCCGCGGTGTCAGGTGGAGGAATGCAATACATTATATGCTAATTTCAAAGGTACGATATTTTAATTTTATAACTACTATATTACTTTGTCGAAGTGATATTCTACTGCTATGGTACGTTATTATATGAATATGTTAATTTTATCAGTATAATATGCTAGTTTTCCTCCACCGGGCACATTGTTTTAAATTAGCATAGATTCCACCACTTATTACAACAATTAGGGCAAATCACAACTGCGACGACAATTTTACACACAAAGAACGTCAAACAATAACAAATAACTTTCTGATACGAACGCGTAAAACAATTTCAATATTGACTGGTTGCACCAAGGGCTTTTGAAAACATTAAAGTGAGATGGCACGTGGTTTTGTAACATGCTAAACCAGAGTAAGCTCACCAATCACTAATCCCCTGTGTAACCAATGAATATATCAACAGAAGTGAGTAGTACTATGCTGCCTAAGCTTAAGCCTAAGCCCAGACCTAAGCCTAAGTCTAAGCCTAAGCCTAAGCCTAAGACCTAAGAACCGCATGCCAACCTCCTTCAGTCGGCTGCTGAGAGCGCGGATCTGCTCCTCGTAGGAGTCCTCTCTCTGCAGAGCCTTCTCCTCCGACACTTCCAGAGACTTCAAGTTGTTACCGACAACGCGGAGCTCCTCCTCGAGTTCGACGATCTTGCTGCACAAACACAAAAGTACAGTACACAAGCACAAACTACTATCGCACAGGAAAACGGAAGACCATTTTGGGACCTAAGCCTAAGCCTAAGCCTAAGCCTGTGAGCCGAGTGGTTCCGCCGTTTCCTGTGTGGAGAACATGTGTCTGTGTGGCTTTAGCATTTGGCCACATATAAGGGATAGAGGCGCTGTGGGACAGAAAACCACGTGCGATACCGCTTTACAAATGAGCTCTGAACCTGAACCCTCGTGACCAAATACCAAACCTTCACAAACACATATTCGCCATACTCTTGATCACAATAATAACTAAAAAGGGGGATTCACCAGAGGGATTGCATATCTTCTACCATATACAACGGAGGTACGATACATGCCAACTGAGGCTACGGTACTACCTCCTTGACCCGCTTAGTCAGAGAGTCGATATGCGTGGAGTAGGACTGCTCAACCTGCAGCGCCTTCTCCTCCTGAACCTCCAACGCTTTGAGGTTGGCAGTCAACGCGCGCAGGTCTTTTTCCACATCGCGTGCTCGTCTAATAATCGATATGTTATTCATTCGCAAAAGATGTTAAGTGTTAAGATCTACATAAGGAACAGGGCGTATGATGAGCAGAAAGAGAGGTGGTAAGAGAGATAGAGGGGAGGGGGAAAGAGTAAATGCCTAGATGGGTTCGGTAGCTCCAGTTGCTTGTAGTGATAGTCTTTCATATGGAGATTGTTAGCACATGAGGTTTTCTCTTCAGGCTCGGCCTAAGCCTAAGCCTAAGCCTAAGCCTAAGCCTAATCCTAAGCCTAAGCCTAAGCCTAAGCCTAAGCCTAAGCCTAGTCTAAGCCTAAGCCTAAGCCTAAGCCTAAGCCCGCACATTCCCATTCCACATAGGTGTTGCAGGCTTGCCTCGCGAAGCTTTTCCTCAATTTGCGTGATCGACTCGGAGAAGACTTCCTCACGTTCCAGAGCGCGCTCCTCGTTCATCTCTAGTGACTTGAGGTTGTTACCAACCACGCGCAGCTCCTCCTCCAACTCCATGATACGACTGGAGTTTACGGTATATAGTAAGGCACTTAGGGTTACGGTATTTAATATTATTGTAAATTGAGTAGTATTACTGTAGATTTTGAGGCAGAGCCATTTTAGGGGGGAATATCAGAGGTTGAGAGAAAATGGGTAGAAGGAGAGAAAGTTCCCCAAAAAGGTGTATGTAAAGAGGGGTGTATGAGTCTAAGGTGGAAAACGTTGTATAACCTTATCACTACCGTAGTGAATAACTAGAATACCTAAAAGACAGGCAGAAGGAAAAGGTAAAAGAGTGCGTAAATCTCGGAGTAGAAGAAGTGTGCGTGATTTGGTCATTTATTTATTAAAGGGACGCGGTCACTGAAAATACCCCCTATATTTTATGCCTTTTTTATTAACTAAAAGGTAAATAAAACACAATTTTTGTGCAAACATTACAATTTGCAGTGCCCTCACTGAGATATTCACCTCGGGGATATCTTGCAGCAAGGCCAATAGCTACAGTAACCATGCATTGTGCATGCACGCAGCCGATTATTTTTTCTTCGACCCGCAAGCGCGAAGCGCAGTCATTATTTTTTGTTGAGTTTAACCCTGTTTATGCGGATATTAGTTTTAATCTTCATAATAGTTGTTTTTGTGCTATATATAAGTAGTGTAGTATTTCCCAGAGTTCGTCCTTGTTATTTTCATTATCGTTTATCCGAAAGTGCAATCTCACCGACATTTTCGTTTTCATTTGACTTCCATTGCACACCGCCGATTAGCACCATTCCTCTGCGGTTCTTTTGCTAGAGCGATTGTACCTGTATTGATTGATTGCAAAGTTAGTTCACTTGCGCTCGTTGATTCACTCGTTTCTGGAGTTCGTGTTCGTTACTTTCTATTTCGTGCTAAATTTCGTTTATCAATACGTATGCGCCTTTTTTTCATCAGAACTGATTTGAATTTACCTTGCTTCGCAGTTTGTTCTAGTTCTTTTACATTTATCCAGTGTATATTGTTAGTCACTTAGCCTTCAACTTTACTCTTCGTCTTCTTTAATTTTTGACTCATATAATCAGGGAATGTACATGCAATTAATCATGTTTATTTAGGTGGTTTCTTTTACTTCTTTGATGGCAAGAAGGAATTGGAGAAGTCGCAGACGAAGCGAAAACATTAGCAAACAAGGACAATTTTGACTAGAGGTATGTATTTATTTTATTATTTTGCAAGTATTTCCCCCAATGTTCGCTCATGATGCTGAAGGATAGTTCCAGCATTAGTCCTATTATATTTTAGGCAAGTTTCTGCATTTTTATCGCCAAATGCTGTCGTATATGCGTTGATTTTTGTGTGATGATGTCGTAATGGGAACTAGGGTTTGAAAGGAAAGTGAGCAGATCATTTGCAGTGCTCTTGTTCTCGTTTTTAGTCAGAGGTGATATATATGTACATATAAGTGATGCCAATTGTGCACACCATCCATGTGTGTGGCGAAACGAAACTTCTCCTGTTCAGGTTAACCGAATATGGAATGCTCCGATGCCGGTCAATCAAGAAGCTACTGGGAAAGATCCTGATGCTTCTTTTTCGTCTAAATTGAGTGGGTCATTTGGGCAATTTAACGTTTATTTTTCTTTGTTTAATTCACTTATTAACCTGTATTGTTCGTCAATCAATGTATATTTTTCGACGAGCCTTTATACGGCTGACTTCGCACTTTCGCACACCCCAGCTGTACAATTCAGAAACTCAATGTCTTAAAATTATCACTTGCGCGTAAATGGGACATCACACTTGTAAACATTTAGCTTCATTTGCTTTCAAATTGCTAATTTGCTCAATATATTCATATCGCTTTATTCCTTTCATAAATGTGGAAATGAATGCACGTCAACTTTATGTTATGTTTTGTCGACTGTCAGGTCTCGGTGGCTTACCGAAATGTTTTCATCTGTCCTGCAGGTTTTCGTGCATCCGACGATCCGACTCGAACTTTTACTGGTATAAATTGAATGGAATGGACTGAGACGGACGATCAAGGACGTACTACGCTGAAGCCGACCTACCTTCTGACAGCAAACACGGTGAGGGCATAATTATTTATTGTTGAGTATTTGTTTCCTGCTTGTGGTGTATATTTTACTACCCCATGACCTGGGGTAGTTTTCGTAACTGGGGGTAGTACTTTTACAAGTGTCTGAAACCTCAAATATAATACTTTTTGAGTTGTAATTTACTTTTAGTAGTGTTACTGTAATGGTTATTTAGTATACATTGTATTACGGTGTGTATGAGTAACTTATTTTCAGTTGTACGGGTGCAAACATGTGGTGACTGGGAGACCACAAACAGCAAGAAGAAATTGAGAACCTTTCAGTAGAAATTGTGTTCTTTCGATTGTTGTTTCGTTCTCTTTATTTGCTTATTAAACGATGGGTGTGCTGCGAATAAATATTTTGCTGAATTTGTCTTGCTGATGTTCTCGAATTTGTCTTGCTGATGTCTGTGATTTCCGTTTGTGTGGTTCCCCCTTTTAAGGTTTGGTGTGGGGTCCTGGCGGTCTAGTAAAGTGGTTGGGCCGTAGAGTGCAATGATCTAAAAAGAAGGGAGAATGGAAAAGCTAGAAACCGCGTACATGGTTGCATTTCAATGTGGTGCTATTTGCGAGATTCCGATCACCCAATATCATCTTACTCGGCCAAATCATTCTTTTTACGTTTAAAACGTTCAATCCCCACTTTTAATTTTGCGCCATAAATAATGATTGTAGTTTGTAGCACCTGGCAATTTGCCAGCAGTTGCACGCGCGTTATAGAATTGGGTTTACTGTACGAATTGGCCTAATTTCATTAATTCCCCGAGGTGAATATATCGGTGAGGTGCCGTAAATTTGTGATGTTTGTACAAAAAATGTGTTTTATTTTCCTTTTAGATAATAATAAAGAACTAAAATATAGGGGGTATTTTCAGTGACCGCGTCCCTTTAATATTTGAGATGAGATGAGATGAGGGGGGGGGGGGTGGGGTTCCATAAAAACTCTGGTGAAATATCATTCCGCTTCTAAAACCATATATTGTATGCAAATTTAAAAAAATCAAACTTACTTCTCTCCAGCCTCTGCGCGCTCCTCAGCTCTCTCAAGGTCGGCCTCAACCATGGCCAGTTTACGGGCAACCTAAACATAAAGGGTTAAAGTTTGGAAATTAAAGCGGTATTGCACGCGGTTTGTGAAACATCCGTGATGTAATGTGCCCTCTGGATGCGACAGGCACAAAAGGTTGAAAAATGCAATCGTTTCACAGCCGCGTACAATACCGCCTTGACTTCAGTCAGAGTGAACTCAAAGGCATAACTTTAGAGTTCCTCTGATCATGCGAATCTTACGTGAAGAAATCATATAAAGAATCAAACAACGAGGACGGAGGTTGGGCAATGTATTTGCTCGATTTTCGTATTTTTGGATCATTTTCTAAATAAAATTCGAGCAAAATCAACCCCAACCTGACAAAATGTGAGAGAGTGAGAGAGACAAAGACAAGAGAATCTATAGGTTAGTTGTTATTAGGGGATATACGTTACTTTCAGGGTCGTTCAAAGATTAAAGGGCCTGAGCCATTAGGTCATTTATGGGTATTCTGTTTGTATAAATGTTCACATTATTCCGAAAGAGTTCTAATATGGGCATAATATAATTCCTATAACACACAAAATCATCATGCAATTACAGTAATCAAATCACTCAGGGGTTCGGATTAGTTTTTGGAATCATGCCAAGAAAAAAGAATATTTTCACTGCGGGACCTCATCGTATTTTCTATCAGCCTCCTCGGCAAGGAGTTGGGCATCCTTGAGCTGGGACTCAATGGTGGTGGCACGCTCCTCGTCTTGCACGGAGCGGTTCTCCATAACCTTGCGCACACTGAACCGCGCTTAGGTTTAGAGACTTACGTTAAGGGACTTGGGTTTAGAGACTTAAGCTTAATATCTTAGGTTTAGGAACTATTAAGGGCTTCCCCTCAGGGACCAGATTTCGGGTTTTCTGGATTTACGAAAGTTTGAGAAACTATACTTAGGTCTACGGTATCTACATAGGAAAGGGCCTAGGGTACCTAAGGCTAGGGTAAATGTAAGAGAAAGAAGTAAAGATAGCCAAACCTCCACCACACCGTAAATTTCTGGCGCACAAACAACGACAAACAATTAGACAAGAAGATAAGATGATAAACAATTAATGACAAATGTTAAATTAAAAAAGAAAACCGACTCCACAAACATAACCTAGGCTTATCTTTACTCTTCATAGCTTAAGAATATATTACTTAGGCTTAGGATTAGGCTCAAGATACGACGCTCAAAGGTCTCCCACATAAGCCCTAGGCCTAAGAGAACTAACATCCGTACTTAACCCAGAGTGTATGTTTGTGGAGCCTTCAAAGTGTTAATCGTCTCTCGCCTCATCTGATTTTTGCTCAGTTGCCGACAAAAGTGCCTGGGTCTCCTTGTACTTGGCCTCCAGAATCTCGACCTTGTCCCCGTCGACATCTACCCGGTTCGCGAGAGCCTTGCGCGCCCTGGAGAAGGCACATGCGGTTAATTAGGGGGAGTACAAACTACAAACCTTGGGGACAAACTACCCAATGACCGTATGAGCCGGGAGTAACCCTCAGAGGCACATACGGTCACTGGGAGATTGTCCCCACACCACAGATTCCCATCCTCTGGATTCATTCCCGGTGGGAACTTGCACCACAGATCTCAGATATAGTATGGAATAGTTTCCAGGGAAGGAATACCAGAGGAACGAAAACTGAGGCATTATTAGTTTTCAGTCATACAGAATCGTCAATTTCAACGTAAATCGGAATATAGTTATTACAAGCTTATTAGATTTTCATACAAGTTTCTAGTAGATTAAGAATAAGATTATCAATCATGCATTTCTCATTTAGACCAATTTTCTGAAATGTTAGATTAGTTTAATTTGAGAAGTTCCAACCTGAAACTTTTCTTATTAGTGTATTAGGGAGACACAAACCACCACCACAGCGTGCACCAAACGGACAAACAAACAATGTTAATAAATAAACATGTTAATTAAAAAACAAGAATACAAACTACAAATAAGCAGGACATTTGAGCAGATGACAACAGATGACAATGACATACTCATATGAAAACGATAAAGGACAAAGATAATACTTTGAAACGGTATGGCACGTGTTTTGCGAAACACTTGTTGTTTCAAATTATGCTTCACTTCCCAAACCTGCTTCACAGACCACGCACCATATCGCTTTAAACAAGTCTTTATGCTAAATCCAGAAGGTCGAATTGCTATCTGACCTCCTCGTACTTTCTGTCGGCCTCCTCAGCGATGACCTTGGCCTCCTCGACCTGGATCTCCAACACGTTGGCCCTCTCCTCATCTTGTTGAGACCGGTTCTCCATGGTCTTGCGAGCACTGTACATACACCAATACACATATGTAAGCCTAAGCCTAAGCCTAAGCCCAACCATAAGCTTGCAACAGATACACTTCCCAAGCAACATATATTCAAGCACATATAGAAATTATATCTGGACCTGCTTCCCGTTATCAATTCTTCAAATTCAACGTTCAAACACCGGGAAGAAGGTAACTTCACAAATCGCGTGCCACATAAACAGACAATGTGCAACACGGACGGACATTGCGCTAAAGCGGTATAACTTCCGATTTTGAAACGGATGTTGGAAGCTGTATTCCCATGTAGTGGATGCTACTTATCATCAATTGCATACAACATATGGGAATGCAGTTGACCAACCACGTTTCACATACCGGTTGTTATACCGCTTTAAATTGTGGTGCCTCTACGGTGTCGATGGTTGGTTGGCTCCCCTGACTTCTCTCCCTCTTCTCAGGTGAGAGTTCTATCAGGGGACGCACCGCTCGGACTCGTCAACGGATTGGGTAGTCTCCTCCAGCTTCTCAGTGGCGATCTTCAGGCGCTCCTCGGCTCTCTCGAGCTCGTCCTCGAGGGTGTTCATGCGGCGGTTGAGCTCAGCCACCTCGGTCTCAACCTACAAACACTCGGTTACGGTAACGCGTCTACGGTACAGAAAGACGGTAACTCACCGCTCGGCCTCATCAGCGACCTTGGATGCCTCCTCAAGTTTGGATGTGGCGGTCTTGAGACGGTCCTCGGTCCTTTCCAGGTCCTCCTCCACTAGCACGATACGTCGGTTGAGGGCGGCCACCTCGGCCTCAGCCTATAGACAGTTAGGGGTAACAAGGGTGGACTTTGAACTCTTTGAACCTTAGGGTAGGTGACCAATTTACTCTAAGCCTTACCCTTAACCTTAACTCGGCCTATAGACAATTTAGGGTACAAGGGTGAACCTCATTGTCACTCAATTAATATGATTATTACCTTTTAGCTATCTAGGATTTTACAGAACGGGAAATTCAGCAAAATGATCCAAGCTTTGTAAGAAATAAGCCATAAAGAACTAAATAAGCTTGAAAATAGCATAGCATAAATTTACACCACGACTTTATCTACTCTTCCTAGTGTGCACAGTTATATTTCACTTTATTTTATTTACTCTATTCACAGCTAGCGCACTGCCCCAGCTCGTGTATCCCCGCCGTAAGATTCATTGTAATAACCAAACGAGAGAGGGCTCAAAGCTGACAAACATAGCATAGTGCTAGTCACACATTAGCATGAGCAAATATGCAAATGAGCGCGCGCACTTTGCTATTAGACAGTAATGTGATATTCTTATTGTTAGACGTCACCACTTACACCAGACTTATGACACCCTAGTTACGTAAACCTCGTCACGCAATTGGTACCTCAAACGACAAAGAAGCCGCTAGCTGTAAGGCTCTCAGTCACTAATTACTCACTAATGATCAACTAATTATCGATTAATCCCTATAGATTTTTGGCCCTTGTTTCTGAAAGTTTTCTGGTTGGCAAAGCGTGTGGGCGAACAGGAGAAGCGATTAAGACCTCCGCTCTGTGTATACTAATCGAAATGTCTATTTGCCCGGGCTCAGGCCCCCACCAGAATGTCGCAGACGCAAGGGCCTATCTCTGGAGAGGGTGCCTGAGCTCGGGCCTATGCACATGGCCTCAAGTGCCTATACAGTCTTGGAGGACAACCCAGTCTACGGTAATATGAGTGAACTTTAAAAACTAGTGAGGGTTTCAGGATTTTTTAATACAAAGTACCAGTTACAATAAACAAGGATCTATTAAAAAATCGTCTCCTGTCCCTAAGTAAAGAGCGGGAATTCAAAAAATCTCTCGGTTACCATAAATAGTCTGATTTAAGTGATTCTTCCGCAAACACATCGCATAATGCATTGGTGTGCGTATTAAGACTGCGAATCGCTCCGGCGTTCCTCTTATGTAAATACATAGTTGTTGGTTTGTGCTATTCGTGTTTATTTAGGGGGGTTTAGTGTTCAAAGTGATTAAAGAAAGACGCGGAAAAACAGGATCCTTCTTTTGAAGTTCACTGCTGGGCTAAGGTCCCTAAGTATAAACCCTATTTCAACACTTATGGTAAGGATTACTAAGCATAAGCCAGCCTCAACTGGTAAAAGATCCTCAGTGCTTTTCACTACGCTGTGGTAAGGTGAATCTTGTAAAGAATTCAGATTTTAAAATTCAGAATAAAAACGGACAAATGCAATTACGAATGTTTGCATGGAACATGATTCTTTCAAAAATAATTATAGATCCCAAAGTTCAGTGTCTATGAGGGTGCGTAGAAAGCTAATGACATTCCCTACATAGGCCCTTATTTACAAATTATTCGAATTGAGATTCGCCTGGCTAAGCTAACATAAGCCATCTGCTGAGTTCTACATCTAACAATAAGAATAGCTATGAAACTACGATTTACATAAACTCCCACTAATGCAAGTAAACAAACGTGCAACCACCCAGAATCTGTTGTATTGTATATAAATTATACATACGTACTTCTAATACTTTGAGAGCTCCAGATTGAGTTCAAGTTACCCCCTTACACCGGATGAGATCATTTTCAAAAATATTCTTTTTTCGATGCCTTTTATGCTAATTTATATTCCTACCAATATGTAAATTCGGATACTTTTTGCTCCCGAAACACAGGGATGGGGCCAGAATCAATAGGGGTGGCCATTCTCTCTATTCCCACTCGCAGGGACATCCCCGAACTGGCCGGCCTCTAGGGGCAATCGCGGAAAATTTAAAGGGACAGGAGCCCCTGGTGGACATGTTTCAATCATTTATATGTGATGAGATTAGGTCGATTAAGGTCCCTAGTGAAGGAGAAGAATTACTAGGTAAGGGCATAGGATAGCAAGAGTGGACTCATGCATTTTCATCGATTATAAATGGTAAGGGTAGAAAAAGAAAGACCTATATTTAAACCTCGAGAACTCAGATACAATATCCTTAGCAATGGGTGATCCCCAAGGATAGAATGCTCAAATTTTGAATTTATGGGTGAAAGTACAAGGCAAGAAAGATACTAGAATCCTCTGTGCACAGACGTAAACATAAATTGCAGTCCCCTACTGATTGGTAAACGTTAAGTGTAAAGTCCCGGACATGCGCATGTACAGAAAATGATGCGTAAGCGTAAATAGTAAAGTCTCGTACATCTTCCCTCTTCTTCCTCTCCTCCTCCAATTGTCTCTTAACCTCGTCGGCCTCGTCCTTAGCGGCCTCGGCCTCCTCGCGGGCCTGTCTCATCTTCTTCTTGAGCACATCGAGGAGCGAGGTTTGTTGAGAACCTTCCTTTAGGGCCTTCGACATCTTTCCTGCATGCCAGATAGGTACTAATCGGATACTAATGGGAAATAGCACGGAATGAGCACGGAGCGATGTTCACAGTAATCACGAACTGACAGGTGAAGGAGCGACATGACATGGAAATCGAATGGTTGAAACTTTAAAGCGGTAGGACACGTGGTTTGTGAAGCAAAATGGTGTGCCGGAAATTTCATCGCACGAATTTACATGGAAATGCAATGCTCCAAACGAGCTTTAAAAATAACAAGAAGATAGATCGGTCAAGGACAAAAATATCAGACAAAATATCAAAGGATGATTGTGAATTCTAGTAGAAATTTGAGACTAAATTATGCTACATCATGAAGTTAGCAATGTAGAAGAATGTCTTTGACAGAGTCCTACTAAAGTTTTACTCAGTGAGAATAATGATCGGGTCATCAAATACAATAGCTTCATGTTTTCAAAATGAGTAATAGAAATATGATAAGAATACAATGTAAAATTAAGGAGAATATATATCGATTGATTATTGATTGGATTTATCGATTGATTTTAAATGTGATGCGGTACAGTTCCGTCTGGGACCTGTCCTATATTCAAGCTAAGGCCAAAATTCATGGAGTAGGGTAGAAGGGGCGGGGCTACTGGGCATCTGGGCCCTCTACTCTTCTAATTCTCCAGCAGAAACAGGACCATGATAAGCACCCAAGTGCTAGAGAGTGGCAAGGCATCACTAGAATATGAGAGAGTCAGAGAAGAAGATCACGAAAACTGAAGAGCAAATGTGGAGGGAACAGACGAGACTGCCGCTGAGGACCCATGCAGGTCTGCAGGTCTGGACCAATGTGGGTGGGACTTGATGTTGCATATCTCTCTCTATGTCTCTAAACTCTCTCACTATCTAAACACCCCCACAGTTTTTTAGTCTCTCAACTACAAGGGCATGTTAACACTAACGAGTATTTACATAAGACATTTTGGAAAAATTCAAAAACGGTTTCAAGTGGTTTAAAACTGAGAAGGTCAGAGATTTACTGAAGGACCGGGTGGTTTTTCAAAGTCAACTTATTAACAAGTTGAGCATATGGAAAACAGAATTTCTGAAACGACTTCAGCAACGGAATCTCTCTCTCTATCTCTCCTCTATCTCTCTCTCTATCTCTCTCTCTATCTCTCTCTCTCTCTCTCTCTCTCTCGATTTCTCTCGAAGTGTAGACCTAAAATTGGCATATTGCAAGTTCGCCTAGCCTATTCATACTAATAAATATTCATACTTCCAAACGACGTTCGATACTTACAATTAGAAATGAGAAGAACTGCTGCTTTACTCATATAGAAGATATCGATATGGTAAAACAGAAACCAAAAGAAAGAATAATATTCAAATTAAGTTTTCAAAAGCTAGCAGGTGAATATGCTGGGTATGGTTTTAGTGGGCAGAAGTCAGAAGTGCGGCCGCTCCCTCCCAACTAGGGACGGTGAATCACTGTATTGGGAGAGAAGCTTGACAGAGAGAGAGAGAGAGCGAGGGAGAGAGAGAAAGAGAAGTGGACACAAGGGTGAGAAACAGAGAGCTAGAGAGAGTCAGAGAGAGTACGTGAACAGAGAGACAGAAAACGGAAAAGCCCTGAAATCACCAAATTTGAATCGATCTATAACAAGCAGCCGGTGTCCATGAAGAAGCAAAACAAAAGACGGGAATTCCGTTAAAATTACTTTTTCTCTTCCTGTTTTTATTTTTATTTTTTGGAAGAATTTGGGATAAATTGCCTTGTTTGGTGATTTCGGAAGAAGAAAACAGATCAATGTAAAGGCTTGCATTCTGTCTTTCATTCTGTCATTCTGTCATTCATTCTGTCTAAATTTGCATATAAGCTTTGAAGATCCTGGTACAAGCATTGGTACGGTAAACTCTCAAGTTTCTAAATAACACCAGAACTACAGTAATTCAAAAGTGCGATCGAGAGGAAATATTCCCTATTCGTGCACTATAACGGTCCACTATTTTTATCGACATGTTTGTTCCCATTTTTTATGCAAATATAGTGAGTAAGCAGGGTGGTTTGGCGCGTAAAAACACACACAAAAACACGGACTTTTTGGGTTACGCAGTTAATAACGGCTTCTGCAAATAAACACAAATATTTTTTGTTAATTGACTAGATTCTAGGCAAAATTGCAGAGCTCATTTCGAAAATAAGGGCATAAATGCACTGAACCTACTAATTGAAAAACAGTGTGTGGGAACATGTCTCTGTGAAAAAAACTAGGAAAAGAAGCTTTCCAACTACATATTTTAATTAAAAGAGAAGCTCAGTATCAAGATTAGCGCAGTAACAAAGGGTAGGACGTCATAAAAGTGCTACTAAAACACAATTATCTTACCTATATGACGACTAGGCGGTACGACATGCGGTTTGTATTTACTACAAAGAAATGCACATTCAGCATACCTTCCGCACACCACGTGTTATAACGCTTTAAGCCTAGGTAAACGAAACACGGTATGTTTGAGACTTATTCCAAAGAACAGAAGGTGTAGAATAAAACAAAGGGTCCTAGTAGAAGAAGTTGACGAGCTATTTGCCGGTCGGTTACCGGGCGCATGCGCGCCCGCATGCCATACAATCAGACGGGCTGAACCTGGTATTGAAGACTGAAGGACTGAAGGATTGTTGCAACCGGGGCCGCTCTTCTCCAGAAAGAGCCCGGCGGAGAGGGAGAGGGAGAGGGTAAGCACAGAGAGCGAGATACAAAGAGAGAGAGGGACGCACGTCACATACAAACAAACAAAGTGCCGTGGTGGAATGCCGAAGACACATAGAGAGAGAATGCAATCAAAGATGAGTGAAGATATTCAACGTCGTCCAAATGTGCCAGTGTGCGTAGGAGCGAAACTAGGGGATAGGGTAGGTATGCAACAGTTTCAGGGAAGAAACTCGGGTAATACCTACAATAGCAAAACTAGTAGGAAAACAGAGAGAGAGAGAGAGAGAGAAGAGAGAGAGATCATCATGAAATTTGAAATTTGTTCACTGACGTGATTGGCAACAATGTGAGGTTCTTTGAGTTGATCAGAGACTTGACAACCTTACAACGATAAGCTTACGAAGGTGATGCCCGAAAACCTGAGCTTCGAAAATAAATCAATAAATCAAATTAAATCGATAAATCTGAATTTCAAAGATCAATCGATAAGTTCACAAATCGGAATCCGAATCTGTGCCGTTCGTAGAAAAGAAGGGACACCGAACTAAAACGATGAAACGGCACAACAAAAAAAATGATTATTTGATAAGAAAAGCTGAAGAGATAAAGTCAACTAGTGACGCCGTCTGATGCTCACGGTAATGGGGAATTTACACTGGGAGCTTATAGTAAAGGACCGTGAAAATAAGGTCGAAACTAAAAGAGCATACTTGCATTCGCAACTTTACTATACGGGTACCTATGAAACAATATTAAAGAGAGAGAGAGAGAGAGAGAGAGAGAGAGAGAGAATCCATACAGTAAAACAGACTTCAAAAGGTAAATTCGGACATCGATTAGCCTATTTTACAAGCTGTCAACCATGGGATTTCTAACCATTTTACAGTCGGATGATCTATCTATTCCTCGGGTCACATGCGGGGTAATTTCCACCCGCAGGTACTGAGTGAGGTGTACAGGTACACGATAATTACCATCTAACTCTCTCCAAACTCTATCTCTCTCTATCCCTCTCTGTGTGGCTCCATTCTCTCTCTCTCTCTCTCTATCTCGTTGTCTTTCACAGAAGCTTCAGAGTAAAAACAGAACTTTTGGCGTTTGGCATGAAGGACTAAGCGTTGTCCAAATATTTCTTCATGTAAATTGATGACTATTAGGACTGAGATCGTTGACTAAAACTGGCAATCAATAAACTATAGGCGAATCAATATAAAGTAAAGGAAGATTAAAGGTATTGTTAAAGAATTATTAAAGGGAAAGTTCAGTGGTTGACTGATGGTTATGGTCTCCCGATTGAGGGTGCGGGGAGCACTTCCCACTATTCCCAGTCACAATGGGAGCCTCATAATAAATATGCATTTTGGGAGGTTGTGAAGTGGTCATCGCATGTTCCGTTGTATTTGAATGGAGAGACAGAGAGGGAGCGAGAGAGGGAGCGAGAGAGGGAGCGAGAGAGAGAGAGTAAGAGAGAGAGAGAGAGGTGAATATTATCCAGTACCAGTCCCCGAGTAACCCTTTGTGTTCCAAAAAAGGACAGTATCCCAGAAACTAACATATGAAGATCTACAATATATAGTGATATAGAAAGGTAATAACAATACTGAAATACAGTAGACGTACACTACCTACAGACTACAGTATGCTTTAATTAGCTAATTAGCTAATTAGAGGATTAATTTTAATATGAGAAAAAAAAGATCAAGAACAAAGCAAGTGAACATTTGTGTATTAATTTCTGTCCTTTCCTTAGTTCCATGTTCTATCTATCCTAAAATCTACACTGGTATGCGGTGTTTCGTACGCTCGAGATAGGTTCAGGTCTGGGGTATAATGTTCAACCAAGCAAATTAAAATTATTAAATAAATAATATCGACTTATTTTGTTCGATTACTCTTTAACCTAAACCTTAAACCTAGTTCACAACTAATAATATTGCTTTATACTAAAAGAGGCGTGCCCAATCTAGAGCGGTGAGTATATGTATATAAATAAATCTTACCCCGACTGGTGTAACTTTAACACTTACACGCGTAACTTTATTTCCCAAATTGTTCTCCAATATATCTCCCCGAAAGTAAATTGTCCCCAAAAAGCTAAAAGCTAAACAAAATTGGAATTTGAAGACTTTTCATTATTTGAATTTCTATGTGTCAAATGTTGTTTTAGTGAATCACGGATGTTCGGGCTTCTGTCAAAATATGACCAAAATGACAGTCCTGTTCTTCAACAAAGAAAACGTTGATTAAATTCCCAAAATTAAAAGTAAACTCTAATTGAATTTAGATTTATTTCATTTTTTTTTTCGGATACAAACTTGTCAAGGGACACCACTGTGATAAGCATTGCATCAAAATACATAACACTAGTTACTTAAAGCTTGAAACATACAATGGGTGTATAAATCATACATTGGAATGATCAATAAAGGGTGCAGAGCTGAATCATTTCCAGTAAAATCAATAATCCTAGCTTAGGCTTAGGCTTCGGCTTAGGCTTAGGAATCCAAAGATGGAAATGAAATAATCCATCATGTAACAGGTGGGTGGCGAACGCACTTTTTGAGTTTTTCTGAGGGCTGAAAACCCACAAAAACCGCTGTTTTGAAGGCCGACGATTACATCAAAAAAATGGACAAAAAGAGGCACGCGCCCTAGACCTTTTGTCAGCTATAGAGGAAAATTTTAACGTTTTGAAAGTTTTTTTTAATTAAATTTACTTTATGATATTTGAGAATTCGTATAAGCATATGTAAATGGGATCATTATTTCCAGGAAATTAAGAGTAATTTACTAGACTTCCTAGGAATAATATGCTAATTCTGATAAAGAGTGATAGCATTAGCCTTTAGTTTAATTCAAATTCCGTAATCATTAGCCGAAAAATGGGAGCGCCCGAAAATGAGAAGCGTTTTAAGCACTCGTTCCCAGGTTACGACTGACCATTATCTTATCGATAAAAAAGTGTTCAAACGGCGGAGTTATTGGCGTTTCCCAGAGTGAGTAAGCTAATTCTTAATCTAAGAACGTATTTTAAAGCGGTATAGCAGCAGGTTTTTGAAACATACGTTGAATAACTGAAATTCCATTCGTTTTATGCAAATGAGCTTAGTTAGAATAAACAGAAATTAGAGGTAAGCTAGCGTTCCAGATATACCGTTAGGCTAAAGTATGCTTATCAGAATTAAGATAAAAGATATAGACTATCAGACCGAGAGCAAACATGAGGTCATCAGAAAATATCAAAGTAAATTATATGTTACCAATCGATCTAGCTGTATTCCTTGAAGCGAAATACTGGCCGGTTTTTGAAACACATCGCGTACCACTGCTTGCTTATGCATCATATGCAAATGAGCATAAGAAAGAATAAAAAATAGCGAAACTTGGATCAATTTCCAAATAAAAGCTAATGCATAGATCCTTCCAGGGAAAGATATCTCGTATCTTTTTTGGGATGTATGCCATAGCCATAGATTGTCGCTGTCTACGTCATCAATAGCCCGAAACCAGCCCGCATTTGGCTAGCGTGCCTGCCTTCCTCCCAGTATGCTAGCACACCTGCAGGCTCTCTTGCTTTTTTCTATAAGCACAAATGAAGCCCGGCCTCAATTACGAAACGAGGAAGTGCGGCGCCCCGTGTGATAATGGAGGTTAATTATTGTTTAGGAACTTAATAGTTCTTTAATTACCCTTAAAAGGTCAGGCTCACAATAATATATATGCATGTAAATAGCCTATGTTCCTAAGGCATTCGCGTGTAGAGGCTTTTAATAATTATCTTAATTAAAGAAGTTATTAGAGAAAGTTCTAAGCCTAAGCCTAAGCTTAAAGAGGGCTTAGGCTTAGGCCAATTATTTATAAAATCCTTGGATTATGTTCTCTTCTAGATAAATATGGCTCTTTGATTTCTCAAAAGGTGCGCGACTATTTGTGAGTGTTTCGTGTCCTTAGATATGACAATGCAAAGGTGTATACAATAGAAGATACACCTTTGACTTACACCGCCGCGATCCATTATCTACTATTTTGGGCAAAATACCGTACCTATATTTACCGTAAAAGATAATCTATCTACAGCATTTTACGCGAGTTACCGTGCCAGTAACTAATATTAGTTACCAAACTAAGGGAATCCATGTACACTCTTGTCGTTCACAATCACACTAGTGTTTGGATTTTACTTATCTTATCACGGCATTGGTCGTTTATAATAGTTAATATATAAGAGTTGCAAATAGAAAAATAGCTCTCAAGTTCTATACTATTGATTGCCAAACAACTCGAAAACTCTAGGCTAAAGTTGAGAATAAGAAAGAGAAAACCCAATCGATCTATGTAAATAAAGCTTGGGAAACGGATCAGCAAATCTAAGAGACTTGAGGTTTGGAACGTGCCAAAATCTTGGGGATGTTGGCAAGATCTAGTTAGCTCTGGTACTAACCTTGCCAGATCTGGTACTAAACTGGTACCAACCCTGTGCTATGACAGGAATCTCGGAGAACACCTTTAGGTAGGCGTCGAAACAAGATTTGTATAGTCACGCTTTTTTAGTCTAGCAGTGCTTAGCGTGACGGTATGAGTAGCAGTATGGTAACATAGTTGTCTCTGGAATGTTATACACCGAAGCATAAGAAGTTCACTGAACGTATGCTATTTGCATATGCATGGTGAGGGCAAGTATCTCGGCCGGTAAGAAAAAAACAAATTTCAGCCATAGTACTTACTTATGCCGCAGCTGTATTTACAATAAATCCTAGTATTGTTTGTTAGCTGGGTTTTTAACTAATCTACCTCTGTTTATTAGGCTCATAATGCTCTCAACTCTCGAAGGTGCTACTCACCAAAACGAGTCATTGTAACTTCCCAGCTCCTTCAACTAGTAAGGTACTCAGTATTGCTCTTTACCTCTACCATGCTAGCCTTCACACAGTATTGAATTCTGAGCCCGTATCTCCTAATCTCGCTTCCTAATTCTCTCATATATCCCTAGCCTCTCACCCTCACTCTCGTCTTTCCATCTCTAATCCCTCTCTCCCTCTCCTCAAGATCCCTCGAGAGGTTGAGAGGTTCTCTGGATTTCCCCTGTTAGTTATGAGGGAGGGAAGATCCAAGGGAACAGTTCATTCTTCGTATGTCTCTAGCATCTTCTCCCCCTCCACGGATCGACGGATCTCTCGTCGGATATTCGCTGTCGATAGTCTCTTGATCCGACATGATCTCTCGCTAGCCGGGGAAGTCTCAAATTGTGTGTGGCAGCAGTAGGGGGAAATGCGGGGGAGAGCTGCGTTGTAAAGGCAAACAGTTGAAAGAAAAATTAGAGAGAGGGAGAGAGAGGGAGAGAGGAAGAAAGAAGGAGAGAGAGAAAAGATAAAGAGAAGAGGCCAAGGACCCAAGAATAGGACCCGGTTCTAATAATTAGAATCTCGACATGAAATGATAGAGGGGGACCAATTGTACGATGGGACAAAGAACTAATGAGCTAATGCGGGTACTAGTTGTAGTATTGGAAGTGTCTAGTTGGTATGTCTAAGCGGTAATAGCAATTAGCAGACGTTGTTTAATTATCGATTGATCACGTCAAGGTTAAGTTCTCAAATATACAATAAGTAGGAACTTCTAACCAAGCACATAAAGAAACAGATCGATGTGATTTCAACTATTACACGTGTCATGGCAACTTCTAACGAAAGTAGATAACAGTAGCTTGATGGTCACTGTGGTAGAAAAAACTTTCTGAAGTCCAGAGTTAAACCCCCGAGTGTACCCGTAACTGTAACCCATAAAAAGCAAGCGAAGCGCGTACCCTTCGTCCTTAGCAAGTGTACCTTATAAAAAGACCGCTTACCTGCAAAACTACGGTAGCGTGCTTGTGGAATAAAGGACCTGAAAGTTCCGTTAACCACAGGCAAACAACAACAAAAACAAAGCAAATTTCTCAAAAGCTAAAGGCAAAAAATGTGCAAAAAATGTTTAAATGTGCGATTTTTCTTAAAATTAGAAGTATGCAAAAGACGTACGCATGCTCCCCTCATGAAACAGTACTATTATACATATTATACATTTACATTACTTGGTAAAATCTGTTTGTACGTGTGTCGTTTTGGTGGAGCATACATACTTCGGAATTCAGGAATACAGGGCACTCAGCACTCTAGGCTACAGTATGATGTATCCTATGTACTCTACAGTACTAACCGTTACTACCGTAGATACTGTAGATTACAGTAACTGTCCTACTACCGTAGTCGCTTCCTCTCTTACCTCGTGCACCTTCTTGTCCTTCTCCTCGAGGGTGGTGTTGGCCTGACCGAGATCCTCGGTGGACTTCTCCAGCTCGTTCTCAACCTGGACCATCTTCTTCTGCGTGTCACGGAGCTCCTGAAAAAGGCAAAGTTATTGATTAAAAAATTTGTATGACCTATCCTGGTCCTAGCCTGAAGCTCTTAGTTAATTTTTCTGGGACTCGTCGTCTACACCTCGGAAGAATAAGTCATAAGTTCTGAACACTAATTCTGAACGATGAATATTGAGAGCAGGCACAGTTTACTTTTGATAAAGAACTTTGACTCTCTAAATATCTCCTTTTTCTTCTTCTGTCTCTCTATCTCTCTCTCTCTCTTTCCCTCACCTCCTCGACTCTCTCGAGTCTGTCGATGATCTGCTTGACCTTCTCTTCAGCGGCATCGGCGCGATCGAGGGCGTTGTCCTAAAATGAAGAACAACTTATGAATATTCCAATAAAGAAATCAATTGTTTGAATCTCCTTAAAAGTGGGGAAGTCTCGGGGAAGGAAGCTCCCTAATAGAGACTACAAGGGAAGTTAGGGAACTCAATCATAAATCCCCCAACACTGCTTTATTATTACTCACATGTCAGTTTCGCATAAGAGTGTTACCGTACACCCAATCACTGTCGGGTTTCATACTACAGTGCTACCTAATAACATTCCAATAAAGTAAATATTACAGTTAACAGCCAAGTCCTCCTAAAAAGAAACCTCTTAATCTGTGTACATAACAGTGAAATCTTCCCACGTCTCCGTGAAAATTATCTCGAAAAAGCACTTCGCACCCTTGCAATATCCCACAGATCCTCTATGTAAATACATATGCCAAACGCTTGGCGAAACTCTCAGAAAATGCTTGGATTACTTCAAACTAGAGGGACTGGCACATAAGTAAAGAGTTGTTAACCCCAGCTTATTAAATGTAATTAACCCCTAGGTTATCATCACTTGAAATAGTAGGCAAATCATGGACCCAAAAAATCATTTTTACATATTGTAGTTATATAACCAACTTCAGTTAAGAAAAAATAGCTCTAATTGCCATGTATTTAGTGGACAAACTGCTTAGTTTATCCAAATAAATAAACAAGCAACGCAACAAATATCCAAAATATCGCAGTTCTAACAAAATCAAAACAAAACACGGTATATTTTGATCACCAAGTTTCTCTTCGATTACTCATATGTATCAATACATATAACAACAAAACATACCCCAAGAAACGATCAAAACATGAAATATCGATTTTCAATTAAAAGACTGCATAATGCATAATACTTCTCGCTTCCAGAAAACTAAGAATAAGTAATGGTTGGACTGTAACTGTTGCCTAAGTCAAAGCGATATAACAACAGGTTTTTGAAACGTGTACTGGGCGACTGTGTTTCCATATTTTGTATGCAAATGAATATAATTAGATCGGCTCATTTGCATACACTGCGTGATTGGAACACCGCGTCCAACCTATTACAAAAACCATCAGTTTTCCCAAACTTTTGATTGATTCAATTTAGGTTAACGTTTTGTCCCAAAACTATGAGTTAAGTCATCTGAAGACCTTATCATATGCTAATTTACGGAAACTTCAATTCCGTATCTTGTCGCTTAATATCTACCGTATTTTGGCTGACAGTAAAATATCATCACGAAGACTAGAATCCAATCTCCCACTTTTCTCCTAAAATTTCGCACTATCAGCCCTATTGATCGAACCAATAAATACTAATCAATTTTTATTATTTTCTTCTCTAAATCAGCTTCCAAAGAAGTTCATACCTTATTTATAGAACCAATCCGTGTTCTTATAATTCTTTTTTTCCAACTTGTTCGTTCCGATTTTTGTTTCTAATGTTTGTTACAACAGTGTGTGCGTGGGACAGGGAGATAATCAGTCAAGAAAACGTTTCTTATAGGCTCAGAGCTCAGCGGATCTTACAACAAGAATGTGATGCCCGCGGCACACACACACAAACAAGAAAGTGGGAAGCGATATTGATTGGTATCGATTGTTAAAGGAGGTGGTTACAATACGCTAGGAAAATCAATATTCAACTAACGACAAATTCTGTATATATGAAAAATCAATATAGCGTTACATCATACATCTAGAGGTTTGTTATCCAAAATACAAATTCGGAGTAAGAACAGAAGATTCTATGAGCTACAGAGCTACGCAGATCTCTATGATAACTAAAGATTCTCTATCATAACTTCCTAAGGTTATAATGTAGAATGTCAGCTGGGGAGCTAGCATTTTCGGCAAAAGTTCTTACGGGAGCCTTGGGCATAGCCGCGGTAGTTTTCATAAGGATTCGTTTAAAGCAGCTCTCGACAGCAAAATGCTCAGGCACCAGATCATTTCTTGCTTGTTATTGATTTTCCAGACATAGTATCGATTAAAGTAACAGGTAAATCGATAAAGGAATAGAGCAGATTACACTGAACAAATATATATTTAGTCGAAACCGATACTTTGCTCAAAAGAGATTTCATCAGCAAAATGAAACGTAATATTTAGATTGCAGCTACAAAATTGGTGATTCCTTCGATAACGCTAGAGATTCGTGCGTAAACAACTTCTTCTAATAATACTCCTACAACCGTGAATGAGCCAAATAGCGACATTCCCAAATTCTCAGATTACGGTATCTGCGGTCTAAAATTCTGCCCCTAACTTCTTCTGCAGTCAACCAAATGGCAACAAGAGCATAAATTTTCAAAACTCCAGGATTACGGTATCTACCCTCCAGAATTCCTCCACTCAACTACCGTATCACAATAAAAGGACGCCGATCTAGCAGAAACGTTCCAAATTCCAAGATTACCTTATAATAATCTACCGTACTACTGCAAAGATAGTAAACAAAGATTATGATTATGGTACCAATTCTCATAGTCAAACCCTCGAAATCGCAAATTCCAAGATAACCTTATAATAATATACCGTACTACTGCAAAGATAGTAATCGAAGATTAGGCATTACTAAAACCCTCGAAATGAAAAAATTCCAAGATTACGGTATCTGGCCGCGCAATAGATTCTCCGGTTCAACTACCGTACCTTCTCGATCTTCATCGCCTGCATCTTCTTCTTGATGGCGTCCATGGTCTCTTCTGTTTGTAGTTTGTAGTATGGGGTGCAGCCGCAACAAAATCCTCCACGAATGAATCCACTGGAGTTGAGATTCCTCACCTAGAGCTCCCTAAGGGGGACAGGGCGGAGCGGGTGCGTTGCGAGAAGGAGGAGGAGCCTGAGCCTCCTCCCGAGCTCACTCTCGTGCTCACTTGTTCTCTCAACCTCCCGACCTCACGTGCTCAACAGCCATCTCTCACTCCCCGTCTTTCTCTGAATCTCCCGCCCATCGCCGGGAGCTTCTTCTCATTACAGGAGACAACGCATCGAACACGTCAGCCTCCCAATCACCTTTGTGTCGTTTATTCGAATGCTCTCTCTAACAGGGAGAGAGGGCGAGATACAGAGAAAGAGAGGAAGAGAGAGGGCAGAGCGTGATGTATCTCTTCCTGAGAGAGACAGAGAGAGAAAGAGAGAGGGAGACACTCCCCACCACCCCCTCGTTGTAAAGATAGATCTCTCTCCCCTCCTCAGGGCATCTCTTACACTTTTGGGGAGCAAATGCCTCCCCAACTAAACACACGCAATATGTCGGCATACAACCACACACAATATATACCCGGAATTAAGGGGGAGAATCAACTGGTAGAAGAAGTTGTCTCAAAGAACAGGTGTCTAGTGCCCCGTAGAACATAGTTGACCTCAGGTTTTCTAATTGATGGTTTATTCTAGAGCTACGCAAGCTCAAGCTCAACTGACTACTATCTTTGGGTTATTGTGCTAGGAGATCATTAACCCAAAGGACAGGTGTCTCATCTCTAAACCATAAGATTTCACCTCAGGTTGGGTGCACGCTTTCCTACTGTACGTTATATGTGCAGGTTTACCAGCTTATGCCTGGCTTCCAATTTACACACAATATACCGCCATTATTAAAGGGGAGAATCAACTGGTAGACGAAGTTGCCTCAAAGAACAGGTGCCTAGTGCCCGGTAAAACATAGTTGACCTCAGGTTTTGTACTTGGATAATTCAAGTAATAAACATGTTCAGCTTCCACATTTGCTTATAATATAACAAGAATAATTTGTATAGGGTGGATTCAAGTAAAGAACAGGTGTATAGCATCGAACCCATAAGATATGGCCTCAGGTTTTGTTCAAGCTTACCCGCAGTCTCGGAAGACCGGACACGACGAATTTCTCTTCCATAACCAGTACGTTCGTTTGACTGAATACCGCATATTTTCAGCCTCACAGCTATACAATTGTTTTGAAACATGTCCTCTTTTACGTAGCTAAACGTTTGAATAAATATTACCTTTTTGTATAGTTCGAAACACCTTAGGTAGCTCTAACAGTAAGCAGTCTCTTTGACACCGGTTCCGATGCAAGGATACCATAGTCTATAAGTCTATATCTATAAAACCCTACTGTGTATCTTACACAGTTACCTTCACCATATCTTCCCTTCCTAATTTGTTAAACTACCGCCACCTTCGCCTAATATCGCAGACGGAAACGCAGCTGACAAAAACACATTTATAAAAATGGCATTTATTATTATTCATACCAAATAACAACAACGAGATCAACAAATCAACATTTCCATAAATACACAGATATCTCAGTAATTACGTTGCGGCTACACTACAGTAACTAACAAAAGAAGACGTCAAATAGATAAATACAAAAAAATACTATTACATCGCAGCGTGTGTAAAATAGATGTAAAATAACTGATTTCTTTTTACGATAACTCTATCCCTATCCCTTCATATGAATATCCAACCCAGCATATATTCATAATTCATACAATATCGGGCAATAATTTCTAAATTACGTTAAAATATGTTTTGTGTAATGAATAATATCAAATTAAAGCGTTAGCTGAGGAACGTCTATAACTACAGATATACAAAAAAAACCACTAGCACATATTACATCCCTAACAAATATTAAAGCGATATTAACACATATCAAATGTAAGAACAGAATACATAATTACAGTATGCAAATAAACTCTCAACCCCTGACACGGTATAAACAACCACTTACAATTAGATAACAAACAATATCCAATAAAGTAACTCAAATGTGACATTTAAATCAGATATTATGAGCCTAACATCTAACACCTCTTATGCGATAAACTGTGCCACTCTTTCTCCCAGGAATGCACTTGAAATGAACACGCTTCAAAAACCACGTGCCACATCGCCTTAAAACTGACAGCCCCTTAAAAACAACTAAACCACGTGTTACATCACTTTAAAAGTGACAGTCCTTTAAAAACAAATAAACCACGTGTTACGTCACTTTAAAAGTGACAGTCCTTTAAAAATAACAATCCCGCTTGTCCTCCACATAATACCATCGGACAAGGTCGGAATGAAGTCGTCACAACAGTCAAACTTTCCATTCTCAAATCGCCCGACGAGTATTTCACCTTTTTCGTCGGCGCCTGAATAATACGGAAGGATCAATATAAAACACCAAATAAAATAAGTACGCATTATGATAATTACGCAATTAGGTACGATAGCTACGGTAATTGGGTCTCGTTTAGATAAGTTATCCTCTCCAATTTTCACACCAGGCTGAAAAGGGGAAAGTAAATACAGTCTAGGCAAGTGCATTAATTTCCTGTACGGTTATTTTTTCACATAATAGGATTGGACCAGATGACGCACAACCCTTGAAACAGTGTAATTCGGCTACACCGGATCGGAAAACCGGATGTTATATCGCTTTAAACAACAAAATCCCACCTTGTCTGCATCCGCGTAATTCACCTCCAGCCACATATTCTCCAAAACCTGGTCGTATGTGGAATACAAGGGCGGAGCCTTCTCATCGTCTGCCATTGGCTTATCCACTCGCATACTAAAAAAAGACTGTTAAGATGGGGAGTCTGTAAGTTTGTAGTTTGTATGAAGTGTGTTACGTTCAGTTTCGCGGTCTGCCAGTCTGCACTGAGGAAACTCAGACCTAGAGCCCATGCACAGAACTAAACAAGAGAGCTTCTACAAAACGCCATACTCCACAAAAAACATGGATAAAGGCTAATGAGTCCACATACCAGGTGGCAGCCCCCAGGCCCGCTTCGCCCGGCCCGCCTGAGCCTGATAGATAAATAAGATCACCTAGTCAATTACCTCGTCAACTGCAGCGCCTTCTTCTGTACCGAAAAGTGGAAGTCACTCCTACTTCCCACTGGTGCGAGTCGGCCATTCATCGAGAGACTTATGGCCCCATCGACTCCACAGGTCGCCAGCACCCCATTACCACTGCACAACGCGGCGTCGAACATGAATAGCTCATGCCTAGAAAAGGAGACAGTCAGTAAATGAGCTTAAAGCGAAATGCCAGCTCCTTTGGAAAATTTGCATATGATAAGCAAATCCTATGTATCCTATGCTAATTTTGCGCGATAGCCGTGGACGATCGCGCAAAATTAGCATAGGATACATAGGATTTGCTTATCATATGCAAATTTTCCAAAGGAGCTGGCATTTCGCTTTAAAGAAATCACAGCCAGAGAACACACGAATTCCGCGTTTGTATAGATGTGCTATGTTTAGCTCAGATACCGGAGCAGGAGGCAGGACAACTATCAGGAACTGTTTTCACGATATAATTCACTCAAATATACGATTACTTCCCGCTTCCCAGAGGATACGTTTTAGAATATGACGTTTTTAGGGGCGTCGTGGCTCACTGGCAAAGTTCTCGTCTCTCACCCATACGACCCGGGTTCGAATCCCGCTCAGTACTACCATCTTTGCAAACATGCCACGGCGTCGGGAATAAAGTTAAGGCGCTCCCCTTGCCTAGCCTTAGGACGGACCTTTCGCTCTGTATTATCTTCTGTGCCGTCTTCTACCGTCTACTTCACTCTATGGGACACATCGGCTAAGAGACACCGCCTTGGATTGGAGCTAAAAATGAAGATCCCCGACTTCGAGAGCAAACGGGACCCTGGATTCTACATGCTTAAGTCTATGTGTGATGATTGTATTCTGAATAAAGTGGTATTCACATATTTTTTTTTCAGTTTGATTTTACCGGGTCATATTTCATAGTAAGGGCTCTGGTACTATTCCATCCACGCAATAACTAGCATGCGAAAACCACAACTACAAGAGCAAAGCAAACCTGTTAGCCAACGGTACCACAAAGTATCCCTGCTTCTTGCCGTCGACCACCAAATAGCACACTCCGCTTTGCACTTGATCACCGTTGGCAAACACCTCGGACTAAAAAAGGAGCTAGAGAAACGAATAAAACTAAAAACTATCATCTCGCTCGTACGACTGCCACTTACATCACGACGTACGTCCGTCTATACTGTTACTGAGGAACCTTGCGATAACATACATAATGGAAATCAAGCGTACTGCATAGATAATGGTGTTAGGCACTTCAAGTTTTAATTTCAAGGCAGAATTTCCCATTAATGTATTAATGTTCTCAAAGAATCACATAGAACAACTTGCACTCACTCCACTCATAAGAAATATCTTAGGCTTACGTAAGTATGTCTTAGTCTTACGTAAGCTACAACATAAACAAGTTACTCACCTGAAACAGGAAACACCCGGGGAATGTCCGCAACTGTGCACTCGTCCTGTAACCAGCAGTTCGCACCTAAAATAGTTCGATCAATACTTAGTGCTTAGGCTCCTTGGAGCAATACCCAATGCCAAAATAGTAATTAGAGAAATCTACATACATAAAGCAAATGCGAGTGATTTGCTCGCCACAGTTGCTCGCAGGCTTACACGCAGTACTTTCATAGCATTAGCAGCTGCAGCTAGCGCCTCCACACTACATACCGCCGATACGGATACAGCTAGCACGAGCGTTACGATATTAGTTTAAAAAAAACATAGAAAAAGACTACACTTACCGTCGCCTCCTCTAGAATACACTCTCCCGTATCCGTGTCCAGAACTCGAAGTAGACGTTCGCGGAACGACACGGCAACTGAAAAAAGGACAACAATTAGGCATTGCCCACGATGACATACCATTGATACCACTATACTATGCTTATAATAAACCTGACACCTGACTGGCAGTGGCTAGGAAAATTTAGAATTTGTAAATCGACGACGTAGGCGTAATGGCGCACCGTGTCTTAGGAATAATATTCAGCTCCAACTCATTAATATAGGACCGCAAATCGAGCTGAGCAATCACATAAGTACACGTCGAGAATAACTACAGACCCTACGGTATATCACGAAAACATCGAAGGACATTTGAGGAAAAGGCACTATAACTATAAATACAAAAAAAACTCCTACCCTGTTTCTCCGAGTTCCAGACAACATCGACCGCCGGTGACATCCACGCATCACTCGTCATTTCAATTGGAAGCGCGCACTCCTCGTTTTCCAGTTCCCATATGAGAATGAAGCCTAGAAGAGGCAAACAGATAACTAACCCACTAACACAAACCCTCGAGCATGATAATAACGTCCTTACCTACCATACACAGAGGCCGTATTCACCAATACGCAGGGAGCCCTCCCTCACCTCCCCAGGGAGCTAAAGAGTGCGAGAGCAGAAGAGATTCATAGCGCTCGTGAGCCTACGGAGATCTAGTTGTGTGTTGGTGAATACGACCTCAGGCCTCAGATCTATAGATGACATCCCACATAACTTTATGTACTGGTTCTACAAGTACAAGTACAATTATATAAAAGCAACGAGGCTGAGCCAATGGACGGTGTTAGGGGTCATGCTAACCCACCAATAGTTCCCGTGCAAGATCCGATCATCACTCGGCTTTTACTTTCAGCTATTAGTTTCCCGGTAGGTGTACGAACCTTGCACGCCTCTCTAGAAAATACATTTAAAAAAAAGAAGAACTAACCAGCGGCATTGCAAGCTGCGATTCTATCAGCTCCATTGAAATGACTCCACGCGATCGAAATTAGAGGCGGCAGACCAGGCGACTGCGGCTGCAAAGATGGCACTTATTCTACTGAGGTGGCTTCCGACAATTTACAATCTGTGATCATCTGGTATAAAAGAAAAAGAAAACATCTTGATACACCTTCCCATTTTCTTTTACCTGATTGCTAATCGACTACAGTACAACTGGTTTCGTTATATCTACATTGCTTTCTCTTCATCATATTATTTGATGCACACCTCGGTGCTCGGTGTTATTTAATAAAAATAAAATGCTCCCGCAGCATAGATTCCATGATAATCTTTTTTCCATGATAACCATGATAATCTATGCTTATCAAACGCTTATCAACATCAAAGGGTGTTAATGTTATACTATAAGATAATAACGAATGTGTGTGGAAGTATCTATGACCCGGCCATTTCATCTCTAAAAAGATAATACCATAATAACAGAAGACAGAACCAACCTCGTCCCCATCCGAATCCCGTTGTTCAACTACAGACGATGCCTCATCTTGCTCCAGTACAATTACCGGATCCGGAGCATACACCTTTGGCGCTTCTCCCTCGGCCAGCACGGGCACAGAGTCAAGGGAAACCCTAAGGATAATTTATACTCTAAGGATAAACTCTAAGGATGAAAATAATTTACAGATTATAAAATACAAAGTAAATAACTAGCCTAAACTAATAGCATAACTACAAACCGCATGGCTACCACCAAAATTTACTCAATACATCAATACAACTAATTTTACCAAGCACAGAACTACAAACTACAACCAAATACAAACTCCTGGGTTAAGCGTCATTCATGTCCCGAAACTAAAGGTCGACAATATCGAACAAAATTCAACCAACCTATAAATCAAAAGATAGCCACCTCCGGTAGCCACGGCTAAGAATCCCACAATTCTCACATCTCCGGCATTGGGTTTCGGACACCAGTGGACCTGAATGAGGGGAAACAGTTAGGGTTAGCAGCTCTATAGTCAGCAATTACTGCTCTATTCAGTATGCCGCTATGGTGGTGTACTGTTGGCTGACAGCTAACAGAACGTAAAAAAAATAAATGAATATATTCGCCTGATTCACGGGCTACGAGTACGATAATTAGGTAGAATTATTTAGCAGCGTTATGCCCAGCATTTACAAAAATCAAAACAATAAAAGTAGGAGCCCACTACTCTTAAATATTCAGTGGGCCCAATCCAAACAAATTTATCCATAATAAAACATCCAAACGCAAACTAGAAAAAAAACCCACTCACCTTTAGCGGAATGCCACACGATGTCGGTGTCTGAATAAAGGCCCATAATCGCGGTGTCGTTGGTGTGTCAATACTAAAATACGTCTAATGTACAAGGGCAAAAACAAAATGTTTCAAGCATATCACTAATATTTCAAGGATTCAAATACACAACGCCACTCTGACTGGTACGGCTCGTTTGAAAGAAAACTACCTAATAGTAAGTAGAAATTGTCACCAATCACGCATCCACATAGCCCGGTGTACTTACGAATTAGTGTAAATCTCCATAGCAAATACAACAAGTCTTTTTTTTTCACAACGCCACATTCGCTCGAAAAAATGAGCCAACGGTATAAATAATACAACAGTCATATGTTCAGAAAGCCCTCACCCCTTTCTTTGGAAAGGTCAAACTGTCAAACTATCAAATTGTCAAATAAATAATCACAAGTCAAAGTCATTGTCAATAAAACGCTCACCCATGCGATGTTGTTTGCAGCTTGCAAAAAAAAATTTAACAAAACCCTCACCCCTTCCTCTGCGGTATTGTCCACAGTTGTACGTAACCGGAAGACGACTTCCACTCGGTTCCGCTGCCCGTTAACGTGTCGTCACGCGGATAAGTGGATAAGGCGAACACCATGGATCCTACAAAGATTTTCCATGTGTAAAGCGGTATAACAGTCGGTTTGTGAAACGTGTTTGACCCTATATTCACTTAGCCTCATTATATTCATATATGGGAGCACGGCTTTCACACATACCAAAAGTTTCAGAAACCGGATGCTATATCGCTCTAAATATAATCTAGACCATCAGAGAAATGGCATACCATCTACAAAACAAACAAAACCAACCATCGGGCAGGTTATTCGGCGAGAAGTCGATACTGTTGATTGGTCCTCCGGCATACGAGATTCCCGTCCATTGCACTTCCTTCTTTATGATATTCACTTCCTCGATTTCCCTTTCGAATTGCATTATCGTTCCCTCACCCAGACCCAAGTGCAACAAATCGGGAGCGAGTTCGGTTTGCGGGAGCAAATGTAACCGGGGAGTCTGTAAGTGAAGCAGTAAGAATAACTTTAATAACATCATTAAAGCGGTGGAACAGTCAGTTCTTGAATTACGCTGGACTCTGTATTCACATGTAGTGTAAGCGAAGACTGCGAGGTTTGGGTCTAATTATGATCATCTCATAGACATACGAGAATACAGATGCCTAACACTTTTTTCATTAACCGGCGTTTTAATATAATTCTACAAGAACAAGAATACTTGAAAGCAAAGATATGAACGCAATGTGTTTCAAACACTTTATGTAACAAGCAACTCGAATATAGCTCAATTTCTTTAATTCTAATTCATGTTCATTTGCATAGGCCGCACAAGAATGCTGGTGAACACGGTGTTTCAAAAACCGGCCGGTATTTCGCTTTAAGTTTATTTGTAGAGTAATATTTCACCTGTTGATCCTTCTTCTCCTTGGTAGCCTTCGCCTTTCCCTTGATCTTAATAGGTGTTGTCAACACCACCGTCTTCGTTGACTCGGGCCGCTTTCCCTCCTTGAAACCCACACTTTGCTTCTTTCGCAGCGATTTGATGTAGGCACTGAAAGGGTAAGGAATCTCCACAAGTATATATTCAGTTCAAATTTCAAATTCAATCCAAGTTAAGGTTCTCTAGGCCTAAAACTAAGCATACCCAACCACAAGGACAAGCTACTGTATCGTGTTAGTTCTCAGTGCTAATCATAATCACAAAATCAATAAAGGTTACAATCTACATTATAGTGTTTCACGTGACAACTCCAGTGAAGCAGAAAAAAAAAATCAGAAACCCGAGTTGAACGTTAGCCCACAAATTCTAGGTATACCCTTAAAGCCGTATTGTACCAACTTTGGTATTTGCATATGATGCGCAACGCCTATGTATCCTATGCAATTTGGTGCCCGACCGGCAAGCTTCCGGTACCAAATTTACATAGGATACATAAGATTTGCGTTCTTATGCAAATTTCCCAAAGTAGGTACAATACTGCTTTAAACACTCACTCGTCTGCACAGGCCGTCCACGCAACTCCCTTCAACTTCTGCAGGCGCTCACAAAAAGGCTCCTTGGCCATTTGTCGTAACCAATCGTCTTCGGCTTGCATCACGGACGTCACATAACGATCACGATCCGCTATGCTCGGAATCGTATCTGCAAACAGCCAACATCAGGGTAAGTAAGTAAGTATACTGTATACATCCCGGACATCATCAAATTACTCACACGTTCATGGTTCATAAGTTCATACTCTTGACAATTAATAAAATATAACTTATTTAAATGACAACAACAACAATTCTACATACTGATAGATGTGAAAAGGATACGAGAGGACTAGATAACATGACTAACTAACAAATAAAGCCTCTATCATCCATACCATACACAGAGTCGAAAACACCTCAAAGTAAACAGAAATAGAAATGAACCCCGTCCCGTCAAAATCAAAGTCAACCAACCTGAGACATCAAGCTTTCTGAACTTGAACCTCAGCGCCCCTCCTTTGCCAACCGTAATACGGGAACTCCTTTCCGGAATCATACCAGTCGACACGCAAGCCAAACCGGTATGATAGCGCTGTAACAATGAGATTTAGCTTTGACTTCAACTTCAGCTTCAGCAGCCAGGGCAGCGGTTTCTATTCAGAATTCAGATTCAGGCTATCACTCTATCACATAGAAATTTGCAACTGAATGAAATTGCGATACTTAACGAATACTGATTTCAAAAAGCCTCTAACTCTAAGCACAGCACAGAAGCTTATAACACAGAAAAAGTTTTCTACTAGCAAAAATAAATAAATAAAAATAACCAAATGAAAAGAAAATTCACATTTACCCGTCCGATTTGGTTCAAACGCATGGGAGGTGTGTCGTTGAGAAACTGCTTGAGTTCACGATTCCGTTCATTCTGAAGAATTTCCATTATTAGTTGAGATTTCCCTCACACTTTACGATCTTACATACTACAGTCACTCTACGATTGCACACCAAACTATACTGATCATGTTTAATTTCAAATACCGGCCGCCGGCAGGTATTTGAAACGCATCGTTGACAACTGAATCGGAATCCTTACGGATCTATGCTAATTTGCTTTGCTCGAATTTAGCTCGATTTTTTATTATAATTTATGTTCATTTACATATGCTGCATAAGAAGGTGTACTCGATGCGTTTCAAAAACCCGACCAGTATTTCGCTTTCAAGTACGACTAACAAGGGAGCAATGAGGGAACAGTAAGAAAAAGTAAGTCCAAGGACATAATTTACCGCTTTCGAGAAAACATGGACTAAGCTCATGTTCACTTCGATTCTACACTGCTCTGAGATTGAAATTTAATCACAAAAAATTAATGTAAGCAATTCAAGTTTCACCCATTGCATTCATACAGTCGGTGAAACATCACCTATTTCAGGCCTTCAATTTATAACAGATACAGGCTCGGTTGAGCAATCTACCCCCCAAAACCTGGCGACCAGAACCAAAATAAAATATGCACATATACTCAAAAAAGACCTCCTATTGGAAAAAAGACCAACAATACTGAACAATGACCTAGGACGAAATAGGAAAATCTTAGAAATTGCAAAAATTCATACATTTCCAAATAATTAACAAAAAAACAAGCACTCACATCTATTCGAACGTCCACTGTTGCTGTTACGGGATTAACCGAATTGCCCGGTTCGAGCAGGAAATCGGGATCTTTTTTCTCAATTAGAAAATCGTCCTCGTCACTATCGTCCACTACAACACGTCGCGATTTCTGAAATACTCTGTTAATGAATCGCAAGTTTTCCCGAGAAACTTCGCGTTTTCGAGCTTTTTCCGACTATTCTCCGAGAACATAAAGCCGGAAACAAATATCATAGTATTTATAAACTTTACAAGGAGTCGGAAGTGTGAACCACCGAAACGCATACCCTTACCACCTATATCCCTCAACGAACAAATGAAAGTAGTTCATTTGTAGAAATGAAAGTAGTTCATTTGTATTTGTTGTTGTTGTTGTTGCATACTCTATTAGTCTATATTCTAACATATAAATGAAAGATGAAAGTAGTTCATTCTGGTTGTTACACACTCTATATTCTAACCTATACCATTCTCTCGCTATCCATTATCACTCTCTATCAAAATATTTATTAACACATTAACATTTAAAAAGACATTTCGAAATCTGCTAATCGTTAAATGTTCAAGTGTAGGTTTAATGAAATGGTTTCAATGTTGCTGTTGCAGTCTAGATAACAAATACTACCCCAATAATAACCAACCTTTCTTGCGCCTCGAACCTTGTCAGCAGGAATCACCACGTCCTCCCTAAAACCAAAACCAAAATGCAAGAATCCAATAATATTAGTTACATGCAATGTTAAATGTTAACTAATCCTATAACAATCAATTTTCACATGCCACACAAAGGGAAGTGGTCAGCGGAATGTCTAATTATCCATAATTCTACACGATTTTCAAATAGAAAATCTTATCTTATTATCTTACAATCTTATTATCCAGTTTCCAATAGGTACCCATTGAAGAACCATCTAAGCACATTACGATTTACTTCACAAGTTCAAAATTAGGATAATGATCGTTCATTTTTACTTTTTCGACTACCGAGTTAATTGTAAAGTGTAAATCCGGACTTACCTTATCAGCTCATTGTTCTTATCGTATCTGGCCGCTTTCACTTGGCACTCGTATGACAAATGTCTGTGTCCGAGTAACTGCGTCGTCTGATATCCACAAAAATGACATCGCCACGGTCGTTGCTGGAGAATAGAAAGATAATAATAACAAGCGTATTATTCTTCAATCTTACGCTAACTAGTAACTATAAGTATAATTGACGCAGTGCAATGCAAAGCGAGGAACATAAAGTCAAGGTATCAAAGTACATACATAATGGGCTTCAAGCATACAGAGAAGTAAACTCCGTTTTTCAAAAAAATCGAAGTTATATAAAAAAAAATAAAAATACTGAAACTGAAACTGAACACGTCCTAATGGTAATGTAAAGCGAAATACCGGCCGATTTTTGAAACGCATCATGGACAACTGAATTCTTACGTATTTATGCTAATTTACTCGAATTTAGCTCGATTTTTTACTCTAGTTTATGGTCATTTGCATAAGCTGCATAAGAATGCTGGTCTACTCGATGCGTTTCAAAAACCGGCCGCTATTTCGCTTTAACACAATAGAAATAAACAACCGCAAATCACTTACCTCTGGATCAATTCCGCAGCGTGTCACATGGTATCTCAACAAATATGGGTGCGCAGACATCTTACTGCAGACAAAGCAGGGTTGCTGGAATAGTAATAACTTTCATTTTACGATATTTTTAAAGTATACAAAACATAATAAAGTATAGCATGAATTCGATAACCCTTAAAGCATTATGTAACGCGTAAATTACTTTTCTACGACATTATGTGCTCTTTTCTGAACAGAATACAACACCACTTTGCACAAGAACTACAGGCAAATACAGTTAATCTGTGAATGTTCAGATAACATCACAAGGTTATTATCAAATAGTAATCGAGAAACTCAGGAAAAGGGAAAAACTGAAAAACTCAGCCAATTTCAAGAAAAAATATATATAATAAATAATAATAATAAGAAAGTAAAAACACATTTTGTAATAAATCAAATTTAAAAGTAATTAAAATCAAAGGTATTTATAATAAAGTATTGAATAGAAATAATTATATATGTATAAATATTAAATGTATTGATTGGAATGTATGATAAAATCATAAAATCAATTCAGAAACCATACCTCTCCATGGTGAACAGCGGCGCGTAGAATTCGCCGCAACTCTTCATCCGGTTTCAAGCGTAAATCATCAAGACGATCCTGGAAAGAACAAAAAAATGGCTTAACCCATAAACTACAATGGTACAACGGTCTAACTCACTATAAACTACAATGGTACAACGGTCTAACTCACTATAAACTACAATGGTACAACGGTTTAACTCACTATAACCTACAACGGTACAATGGTCTAACCCACTATAAACTACAATGAATGGTACAATGGTGTAAACCACTATAAACTACAACGGTCTAACTCACTATAAACTACAATGGTACAATGGTGTAAACCACTATAAACTACAATGGTCTAACCCACTATAAACTACAATGGTGTAAACCACTATAAACTACAATGGTCTAACCCACTATAAACTACAATGGTACAATGGCTAACCCACTGTAAACTACAATCACATAGCCATATGTTAGTATATTTACCCAAGAATATATCAAGGTTCAATATTTCTAGTCACTTTTTGGCTCGACTACTGTACCACTTGAACGTTACTTGTCAAAAATAGAAGTCTAAGCCTAAGCCTAAGCCTAAGCCTAAGCATTACACCTACTGGCCTATAACTAGGACGGGAAGGGCACAAAATGCACAGCAAACACCTACCTTATAAGTGTGATATTCAGGCTTGATACACTTATCCAAATGAGGTTTCACATCAGTTCGCTCCACGAAAACCTGGCCGCACCAAGGACACGTCAAAGCTGCAACACTTTTTTTTGCATTTCCAGATTATCGGCAGAAATTGAACAAACGGAATATTCTAGCACTCTTACCTCTAATACTTAAAAACGTCAACGGCACTTTAATATTACTTTCTTTGAGTTTTAAGTTAGCGCACACACACACATAAGCCAACATTACATATACTGACATTTGACCATTACATATACTATATACATATAGCTCACGTTGCTCACATTACATACATCTTACGTAACGTAAGCTACATAGTATTATATTTACGCCTAATATGTATGTACTCTACCTAGTCTTAGACTACGTTCCTTGTCAAACAAACATGACTTATGACCAAACAATAATGAAATTCGAACAAAAGCGTGACTCACATTTCTTCAACAAAAACTCCAGATCAATGTACTGATTGCGTTGCTTGGCCGTCAGATCGAGATAAATCCAAGGTTCTTCCTGGTAATGAGCGTAATTATTATTTGTTTAATTGCCTAATACTTTAATCTTACAGTTACAGTATACGCCTTTTGCATTGTACACATATTCCATTATATTGACAAGTGCGAGCAATTTACGCTAACGCAAGTTGTTCATCAGATCTCAATAGGCCACTACAGTGATATAAGTTATCGCCAAAGGAACTTTTCCAATAAAAAGACCCTTACAACACTTATAATTAGAACATACGCCACAAGGAAACGGAGTTGAGTTGTTCAAGCATATGTTTCAGAAAAAGCTTTTAAAACGAAATAATGGCCGGTTTTTGAAACACATCGATCGAGTACACCAGCATTCCTACGCAGCTTATGAAAATGAACATAAATTATAATAAAAAATCGAGCTAAATTCGAGTAAATTAGCATAAATACGTACGAATTCACTTATCCACTATGCGTCTCAAAAACCGGCCGGTATTTCGCTTTAAAGCAAAAGTTAAAAGTACCTTGATATCACTTGATGTTGGTAGACTGTCGTCATAGTTGGGAAGTGTTGCAGCCTTACTCACAGATGAGGCCTTTGCTCTACGTCCCCTCCTTTTAGGGAGTTCTTGTTCTTCTGTCAAAACTCCCGCTGCAGTGGCCGCAACGCAACTAAAAAATTAGCTTGATTCCAATTACAGGTACGGTACACAACTCAGTTAAACATAATTTCACAATACATAAAACATAATTGCAGCTACGGTAGCTGTAATTATATTTTTGAACTACGGTACACCACTCAGATAGATAAACATAAATTCATGAAGACATGTCAGGAAATTTATATGAATGTGACAAGTAAAAAAATGGAGCCTGAGTTGTCGTTGTCGTACACTTCAGAAAATCGAATATCGAAATATGGTGTTAACGAAATAAAGGGTTTATACTATATGATGACTTTAAGACGGTGGTTAGGCCTTTTTATATAATACCTTATTGCATAAAAAGGCAAGAATTTAGTGATGATGTTCGAGCGTGCGTACTTAGTAAAACATTGCGCATTCGAATTTGTGAATTTTTACGTACTAATGCCTCCAAGCAGTGTGATTTACGGTAAGAAAAATGTGTTATAAAACCCCACTTTTTTGCATGCACAATAAAGGCAACAGTGTCGTCTCTTGTTTGTCCACAATCCAAACACTCCAGTTTACCGCCCGCCGCCCTGATCGCTTTCGTAACAAAACGCTGCTGGTCAGACATATTTGATAGAGCCTCCAAGAAGGCTTGACACGTCTACAATTACCAATTTACATTATGCATCAACTATATTTCGGTGCGAAGTGGTAACACGGTTCGGGGTTTGGCTTTGTACAAAACATAGTTTTTTTTTTTTTTTTTAAATTATCATGTAAAAGGGAAAACGCTGGACCTGTGTAAGTATGTAAAGAACCATGGGACTGATAAAACAGGGTATAATTTCCATGCGTATTTCGGAGATGGTCGCTTAGGTGAGAGTCGAACCGTAAAATACGACTCACTGATACATTTCACCCAAATCTATATATTTGCATTTGCCTCCGGAGATGGTCAAAGCCAATCCGGAGGTGGTTGATACGTAATTTTACGCATAGATTTATAGCCTGTGATAAAAAGGATGATGAAAAAAACTGACTCCGCAATTCTTCAGCACTTCCAAGCAGGCCTCATCTGTCAATGAATGAACCAGCATTTTCTTCGCAACAACTGAAAATTGGCAATAAACAGCTAAACCAAAGCCGCTATATAGTCACAACGTCAAATATACTCTATGGAGAAACTATCGATAGAATCGTTAGCCAAAATGCGATAATGCGTTTTTCATTTCTACGCATGCAACATTTTTTTTCATTTACTTCACTCAATCACTCAAACAAACACAAACTCACAATTCCTATCATTATACTAGTAACACTAGTAAACGAAGCAACTGTTTTACTCAGCTAAGTACTGTCAAAAAAACGAAATCGAGAAGAAGGAGCCCACCACCATCTTCTTCTGCTTTCGCTACGGCCATGGGTGAAGCAGTGGCTTGTATGTCGGATTCTTGATTCGACTGTCCAGCATCACCGCCTCCTCGTTTTCGCCTGCCTCGTCTAATTTCCGGTGGATTTAGTTCTCCGGACGCAATCGCCGCCAAATCTGCATTTTTCGCGTCAAGGCCGGCGGCCGAAAACGCGATACGCTTAGCAGCCATACCTAAAAAAAAATTGTTCAGCAGGTTCGTAGTCAATATAAACAAAAACAACAAAGGTCAACAAACAAAAGCGAGATTGGCACAGTTCGTCGATCCAAAGGGCGCGTTTAAGATGACCGAAAGAAAGAAAAAAGCTCAATTTCGGTCGTTCAGGATGGACGAAAAGAATTTTTTTGAAAGATAATGGGGTTTCCATGTTTGCGATTCGCACCTGCGAAAATGTCAAACCGCCGCTGTCCATGTTTGAGTCGATGTAAATGACAGGGTCCCGCAGCGATTTTGGATTTAGTATGGATCTATTTCAAAATAGTACGGATCTAGTATGGATCTGATACACTTTCGCTGCAGGACCATGTCAAACGTGCGATTCGCATGGGTTACGGTAGGCAGTTGACATGCATGTAAAATGACTTGAACATGGACAGCGGTTTGACATTTTCGCAGGTGCGAATCGCATACATGGAAACCCCATAATGCAAAAACAAGAGACGCAGACAAATCCGAAAAAATATGTATTTTTTCGTTTTCCCGTAGTATTAAAAATTTTCTTTTCGGCCATCCTGAACGGCCGATTTCTTTCGCCCATCTTAAACGCGCCCTAAACGCGCCCAAACAAAACTGCGGGTGGGCTAAAAAAATTAAATAAAAACAATTTTGGCTTGGGTGAAATTTTGGAAATTTGGGCGTTTTTATTTTGAAAAACCTGACATGAATGGGCGGAGTCAAAATCCGCGCGCACGCTGATGTTTTGAACCCTCACCGACTTCCCATTGGCGGGCGCGTTCGGGATTGGTTTTCCGAAAGGAAACCATGCAAATTCATCGTTCGGGATGGACATTTTGGAAACGTTCTAATGCTTGGAGAAAACAAAAAATACAGATAAATTAGCATGGAAAATTTGAAAAATATGCGCGGGAAACGTTTTTCGTAAGCTAATTCATACTGTATTTTTTGTTTTCTCCAAGCATTTTCTTACATATATAGTTAATAAATGTGTTTTCTTTTATTACTTCCTTTTCCGTATTGGTATCGATGGCATCGGACATAAGCGGAATATAAATGGGTGATGTTTAAGCGGTATGGCACCTGGTGGTGAAACCTGCGTTGAACTACTGATTCCGTTATGTAGTATATTGAATACTTTATTCTGAAAAGAACAAAAGCGAAATAATACAGCGTGAACAAACACATAAAAAAAAAAACGTAAAGCGAAATACTGGACAACACAAAAATACGGAAAAGGTTCGTAGGTAAATGGCTATAGGCTATACGTGGGGATAAGTAAGAGAATTTCGATTGAGCCGAGTTTTGAAAATTTCTACACTAGAAGGGAAGGGATGGAAAACTTCAAGAGGTAAGGAATTCCACGATCTGACTACGCGCCTTTGGTAGAAGTGACATGAGACATCAGAGCTAGAAGAACAATGTTTCAGTTGATATGTGTGACAATTACGAGGAGGACGGTCAGAAAATTCGAAAGAAGGAGAAGGGTAAAAATCACGAGAGAAAACAGAACGATAACAACGTACAAGGTCATAAACTATTCTACGGTGTTCGAGAGGTTTCAGATCGAATGAATGGAGGAGATCAACGTAAGGAACTGCATCGGTTTCGGGAAAACATTTCTTATAGGCGAACGATAAAAACCGCTTTTGGACAGCTTCAATTTTGTTTATTAGGGTAAGTTGGTGAGGATTCCATACTTCTGAAGCATATTCCAAGAGAGGTCTACAAAAAGCAATGAAAGCAGCACGGTAAGTGGAAAGATGTGGAAATTTTATAGACCGTAGGATACAATAAGAAACGCGTTTACTACTTGAAATGATGTTATTGATATGAGAGGGAATGAGAGATCACTACCTATAGTAACACCAAGGTCTTTACAATCCGTGGGATGGTCAAGGATACGATCGGCAATACGGAAAGGGTATTCAAATTGACTACATACATCAAGAATGAAAGACTTGCTACTAGAACAATGCTTGCCAGAGAGAGCAAATTGTCAAGGGACTGTAGATCAGATTTGATAACGGAAAGTCAAAGTGGGGATCAACGATAGGACGATAAATTTTTAAGTCATCGGCAAACAAAAGACATTTACTAGTGATATGGTCAGGTAGATCATTTATAAATAAAGAAACAGAACAGGTCCTAAAACACTTCCTTGAGGAACACCACTAGAGGCTACACGGATGGATGAGGTAGATTCGCCTATACGAACAGAAAAGGTACGACTAGAAAGATAACTGTTTATCCATCTGATTAGCATGGGAGAAATTGCATAGGTTTCATTTTGTGGATAAGCAGTTGATGGTTAACTTTATCGAACGCTTTTCGAAATCAATATAAGCACAAGCGGTCTGGTGATTCAAATCCTTAGATGAAATCCAATCTTGGAGCATTATAAGCAACTGAGAGGCCGTTGAATGATTAGAACGAAAACCAAATTGAGCGGAGGACATAAAATTATTCCTATCCATGTGACCGACAATGGACTGCTTAATAATAATTTCTAACAATTTGCACACAGAAGAGGTAAGGGAAATGGGCGATAATTGGAGCATAGAGTTTTCGAGGACTTTTTATGTAGTGGGGTAGTACGCAAATGTTTGTATAAAGAGCGTGAATATTCCACAATTCGCATATTAGCAAAACATGGGAATGCCGTTGTCCAGCACTTTCAAAAACCACTTACCGTTTCACTTTGAACTTTGAGCGCTCTGCTCACTGATAAATGCGTGCTAGTTTACTCCTACGTATGCTAATTTCAAATTAACCATTTTATTCAAATCCCAAGAAATATTTTCTGAATACAAACAAACATTTCCGTAATGATCTGTGCAAAATAAACGGGGCGGAATTTTCCAAACAAAAACGTGAATCACGGCTGTTATAGTGTTATTTCTTGCCCTGGCAATGGGGGAAAATATGGGGGAAATAAATTTGTGAATTTTTCGCTTGTTTTACTATTATTTTTACAATTCGTTTAGTATTTTTTTTGCTAATAATCACTGGAGTTACATGGGCATGGACTAAAATCTAGAAATCTTGTAATTTTTATGATACGAATTGTGTTTTTTTTCATGTATTACGACTATGTACCACGTGCTATGTACCGGCTACCTGACTTATTCACGGCGTGCAGGCGGCAACGTTACGACGGGCAACTTGCACGCCAGAACCCAACGTTCCCCTTTTTTTCCGCGCCGCATGCACACCGTTCCGTAACACTGCTGGGTGCACGCCAATCTTCACGTTGTGGCGTGATATGGGAAAGCAGTTGCACGCCACCACGTTGCCAAATGCACTTCTCACGCCGCTCTCACGCGGCTGGCACGCCAAGTGTGGTCAGTGCGGGAAATCCAGATGCGCTTCCTTCAAAAGTTCTGTGAAGCGATAGAACAATGCATTAACATAAGGATGATTACAATTAGATTACGATTCTTTCCGTCATAATTTAATTTTGAAGTAAATTGGTGGAATGGTGCACAATTTCCAAAATAGCAGCACAATTCCACGCGAAGCTATGGATTGGATTGCTATAGAAAATTTTCAAGTAATTTTCCGAGTAACTCACAAACGAGAGATTATGTTTTTAATTTTATAGATTATTTTTTAAGGCCGGGCCCGGGCCCTACAATCCTATGCACTATGCTCATGCATGGTTCAAAGGGTATAGTTCCCTCTCCATTTTACATGAATTTCAAATGCCTACCGTAACCCATGCGAATAACGCATTTGACTCCTGCAGCGAAAGTGTCTCAGATCCGTATTGTTTGAACGAGATCTGTACTATTTTGAAATAGATCCGTGCTTGATTCAAAATCGCTGCGGCACCAAGCCATTCACGTTGCCTCGAACATGGACGGGCATTTGTCATCTTCTCAACTCCGAATCGCATACATGGACAGGCCATGAGTTCGTTTGTATGTGACTTGATATTGGTACTGTATTTCCTTCATTTCTTCAATGTGGTAAACGTGAAACCCAAGCGCAGAAAATTCTTTTATACACCTGTAGAAAACCCTTAGGCCTTCTACATATACCTTACTATAGGTGTATCCAAGTGGGCGCTTCACGATTGTCTTTTTACGGTTTTGACATTCTTTACAAATAAAACGAGGAAAACTTTTTTCTCGTGGGCCTCTCCCTTTAAAGGGAATGTCAAGCCGGTTTTCCATGTGGGGCTCAAAAAAAAGCTTATGTTTTGAAGGTGAGGAAAGTGAAAATAAACATAAACAAAAACTTTCATATAAGAAGAAAAACAATTTCAAACCCCTCCAAAAAACTCCTTCAGTATGGGATTCTGGTCATTCGGACAAAATCAGCCCATTCTCTGTCCACGGGACGTTTGAATTTACGAAGCTGTTAGTCAGCAAAGAAAAAGAGGAGGGCGCAAGAGAAATTTTTTAAGTCAGCAAAGAAAAAGAGGAGGGCGCGAGAGAAATTTTTTAAACTACGGTATTTTGTGACAGCGTGTTATAGAATATCTGTAAATCAGACTTGACATTCGCTTTAAGAATGCTTCTCATGGAACATGGCACCACAGCATCGCCAATTATTGCAAGCTAACCGATCTCGTTCCCGAAGCGAAAGATACAAATTATGATTGGTTGGCGCTCAACCGATCGAGAGAAGATAAAGAGATGTTGAAGCAACTGTGTGTATACTTGAGGTGATTTTTTTTACTATGTGATTGTGTATGTGTGTGTGTATGTGTGTGTGTGTATGTGTGTGTTAATGTGTATGTGTGTGTGTGTTTGTGAGTGTGTTTGTGTGTGTATGTGTGTGCACATGTGGGTGTGTGTGTCCGTGTGTTTGTGTAAATAATAATAATCGTAGGAAATACAACAAATAATACCATATGAAGAAAATATTCTTTATTTGTATAATATAGTGTTTGTATGAGGAGAGAGTGTGTGTGTGTGTGTGTGTGTGTGTGTGTGTGTGTGTGTGTGTTGTTGTGTTGTGTGTGTATGTGTATGTGGTATGTGTGTGTGTGTGTGTGTATGTGTATGTGTGTGTGTTAATGTGTATGTGTGTGTGTGTGTGGGTGTGTGTGTGGGTGTGTGTGTATATGTGGGTGTGTGTGTCCGTGTGTTTGTGTAAATAATAATAATCGTAGGAAATACAACATAGTATACCATTTGAAGAAAATATTCTTTATTTGTATAATATAGTGTTTGTTTTAGAAGAGAGTAAATGAAGAGATAATGTAGATATGATGCATATCGGGGTTGGTTGCCACAGCCGAGTCCAGTCGGCTATTCCTTTTCGAAGTTCACAATCGTTAGAGTGTAATCCAAGCAACACGACATCTGAAATCAATCAATAACCACCAACTCACAAACCAACTTAAAGCGAAATAACATCCGGTTTTGGAAACGCATTTTCAGTATATGTTCCTATACCTATACAACCAATGTATTTGTGCAATTCAGCTCATTTTTTTATTCTAATATTGGTTATTTGCATATCAGCTATTTGACAAGACAGTCAAACAATTAAGATAAATTATTGAAAACAAACCTTTAGAGCAAAGTTGGAGTTCTCAGCCTCCCGGGAAGGGGAAGTACGGGATAGAGGTTCCTTTGTTTGTGCGTTCATAGTCCTAGGAATCGAAAGCGCATCAGATGACGTCACATGGTACTCCTCAGGCCATATTCACCACTCATTTTTCTATGCGCCTCTCACATTAGAATGCTATTTTCTGTCCCCAGGGACTATTTCCCCGAGGGCATTGGAGTGGACATGAGCGTGAGCGTTTATAACATTACAATACTTTACCTTTAGTTAATATATGAAGAATTAACAATTTTTCTTGTTAATATATGAATAATTAGCTTTTTTATTACGTAATAATTTAATTACGAAATATACAAAGCAATTAACAAACCTTGTTGAGGTAGAAAGAAAGAACGATGAAGGGCTTTCAAGACGATCCGTGCACTGTTGCAATTGCGTCCGAATTCCATAAGGAGAAGTTTCATAACTGTAAAAGACAACCAGCAGAAAGGAAACGATTCTAATTCGTAACGTAAATGTTTTTCCGCTATTTAACCCAACCGTCGGGGTCAAGCGTCATTTTTGGCTCCTGCAGTGGTTAAAATTTCCCACAACGATTCCACTACTGTATTTTTACTTTTCCACGCACGTTTTTACGACCAAATAAAACGGTGGAATTCCGGAATACCACCAACTGACCAACTTTTCCCCAACTCGAAAGCGGCTTAAGGAAATTATTCTAATTCAAAAATTTTGTAAGCTAGAATCTACCTACACACCATGTCGCACTAGGCAGGAAACTGGCGCGGGACGAGCAAACACTACACTCGAAGTGTGGAACTCGTATTCGGCACCAGCCATTACCCCTACCTACCTACCTTGTAGACCGTTATATCAGCTGTTGGCTCGCTAACAGCGCAGGTCGCAACTACGCCATGAAGACCTGCTTCTTGCGATGCGATTCCATGCACGTCCAAATGATTTAATTATGGTTCCCTACGGCCGTGAGATTGCTATAGCACCCCTGCCTTGCGGCGCACGGAACTCGGGGGTCTTTGCTCGTTTGACTTTGACATAATTGTTTTGGCAATACGTCCTGCGGGTGCCAATCTTCTCGCAGGACGCCCGCTCATTTCGCCGGCTTTACCCGTTTCACCCCTACGGTGCGTTGAACCATGAGCATAGGATTGTAGGGGGCCCTACCTATCTAAACTAAACTAAACTAAATATCTTAACTAGAGTGTCACGCTGCTTTATGATTAATAATAAAAATATATGTGGTACCCCGCGTAGAACAAGTCACGACATCACACTCAATTATGTAACAAAAATGAAGTGAATAAAATTAACACACTGAACCTGCACCCCATGCCGCGCTAGGCAGGAAACTGGCGCGGGACGAGCACACACTACACTCGAAGTGTGGAACTCGTATTCGGCAGGCGCCCCGGTCCAGCCATCTTCCCCTACCTATCTAAACTAAACTAAATCTTAATGTTGTGCCACGCTGCATCATACTCATACTCAATTAAGAACAAAAACAGAATTGAATAAAATTCCCACACTGAACCTGCACCCCATGCCGCGCTAGGCAGGAAACTGGCGCGGGACGAGCACACACTACACTCGAAGTGTGGAACTCGTATTCGGCAGGCGCCCCGCTCCAGCCATCTTCCCCTACCTATCTAAACTAAACTAAACTAAATCTTAATGTTGTGCCACGCTGCATCATACTCATACTCAATTATGAACAAAAACAGAACTGAATAAAATTCCCACACTGAACCTGCACCCCATGCCGCGCTAGGCAGGAAACTGGCGCGGGACGAGCACACACTACACTCGAAGTGTGGAACTCGTATTCGGCAGGCGCCCCGCTCCAGCCATCTTCCCCTACCTATCTAAAAAACTAAACTAAATCTTAATGTTGTGCCACGCTGCATCATACTCATACTCAATTAGAACAAAAACAAATTGATAAAATTCACACTGAACCTGCACCCATGCCGCGCTAGGCAGGAACTGGCGCGGGACGAGCACACACTACACTCGAAGTGTGGAACTCGTATTCGGCAGGCGCCCCGCTCCAGCCATCTTCCCCTACCTATCTAAACTAAACTAAACTAAATCTTAATGTTGTGCCACGCTGCATCATACTCATACTCAATTATGAACAAAAACAGAACTGAATAAAATTCCCACACTGAACCTGCACCCCATGCCGCGCTAGGCAGGAAACTGGCGCGGGACGAGCACACACTACACTCGAAGTGTGGAACTCGTATTCGGCAGGCGCCCCGCTCCAGCCATCTTCCCCTACCTATCTAAACTAAACTAAACTAAACCTTAATGTTGTGCCACGCTGCATCATACTCATACTCAATTATGAACAAAAACAGAACTGAATAAAATTCCCATACTGAACCTGCACCCCATGCCGCGCTAGGCAGGAAACTGGCGCGGGACGAGCACACACTACACTCGAAGTGTGGAACTCGTATTCGGCAGCGCCCCGCCCCGCTCCAGCCATCTCCCCTACTATCTAACTAAACTAAACTAAATCTTAATGTTGTGCCACGCTGCATCATACTCATACTCAATTATGAACAAAAACAACTGATAAAATTCCCCCGAACCTGCACCCATCCGCGCTAGGCGGAAAACTGGCGCGGGCGAACACACTACACTCGAAGTGGGAACTCATTCGGCAGGCGCCCCGTTCCAGCCATCTTCCCCTACCTACTAAACTAAACTAAACTATTTGTGCCACGCTGCATCATACTCATACTCATTATTGAACACACAAACAGAACTGAATAAAATTCCCACACTGAACCTGCACCCCATGCCGCGCTAGGCAGGAAACTGGCGCGGGACGAGCACACACTACACTCGAAGTGTGGAACTCGTATTCGGCAGGCGCCCCGCTCCAGCCATCTTCCCCTACCTATCTAAACTAAACTAAACTAAATCTTAATGTTGTGCCACGCTGCACCATACTCATACTCAATTATGAACAAAAACAGAACTGAATAAAATTCCCACACTGAACCTGCACCCCATGCCGCGCTAGGCAGGAAACTGGCGCGGGACGAGCACACACTACACTCGAAGTGTGGAACTCGTATTCGGCAGGCGCCCCGCTCCAGCCATCTTCCCCTACCTATCTAAACTAAACTAAATCTTAATGTTGTGCCACGCTGCATCATACTCATACTCAATTATAAACAAAAACAGAACTGAATAAAATTCCAACATAAAGCACGAACTACACCCCACCACCATAAAAAAGGTACCTACCCGGCGTAGAATATGTCATGTCAAATTGTGCGCGCCCCTGCCCTCCCCACATGTCAAGATTATAATACCCAAATAAAATTATAATATTTAGGTGTTATTTTTTATTTTGCCCCTTTCACTATTTATTAGTAGTTTGCAAACTAGTAAAAAATCACCGAATCGCCTCCGAGGCGAGTCGAATCCCTTGTTTTTGCGAAGAAGCCCACTGATAGGAGTAGCATCGGTGCTGATCAAATCCTGACGTATCCAGGTATCCATAAGCGGGGCTTAGACTTAGGCTTAAGCCTAAGTATTGGGGACGGTCGACTGGATTCTAAAGAAAAAAAATTGAGAAAATTTAATTTAACTCGAGACGTCTAAAGTGTGCCTTTACTTGCAACACACATAAAGAGATATGAACACGGAATAAGAGCTACCGTACACCTAGACCTAAGCCCAAATGGAAACGTGCGCTTCCAAACCCTTTGACGCGCCTTGGCTCACCAATAGCTCGCGCGCCTATTGGGCTACATTGGCACACCATGGACGCACCCCTAGCTCGCGCGCCAATGTCGTTATATTAATTCAATTGCTATATTAATTAAACATATTGCTTGAAAACGAGAAAAAAAACTCTCACCAGGTGGCTGTAGAGGTATATAGTTCCGAGCTTTGACACCGTGCGTTGCTGACATTGTGGTTGCATTGCCGTGGTAGTTCTTTCGACTTTTTATAGCAATTACCTAAGAAACATCTCATTATATTCACGGTTTAAAAGAAAGCGCAATGAAAATCCGACACAAAAAAGAACGCCTACTGTAGATACGTAAACATGGAGGTATGCATAGATTATTCAATCAATAAATTGATATTGATGTCCATGACAAAAGGAATGTATAATATAATAATGAGTAAAATATACTATTTAATAGTAAAACTAGTATAAAACCAGGCAATTGGATTGCCAAGAACCATTACTTACTGTAAGGAGTTAGAACAGTGCGCAAGAAAACAGCAGAACGCATTTCATATGAAACTAGTAGGTGACAGAAAGACAAAGCATCCAAAGAGTACCTTGGGGTACTGTATGTGGGCTAACAATGTGCACGGGGTATGAGCTATCATGGGGATGGTATGGGGTATGAGCTATCATGGGGATGGTATGGGTATGGGGTATGAGCCATCATGGGGATGGTATGGGTATGGGGTATGAGCCATCATGGGGATGGTATGGGTATGGGGTATGAGCCATCATGGGGATGGTATGGGTATGGGTTATCATGGGGATGGTATGGGTATGGGGTATGAGCTATCATGGGGATGGTATGGGGTATGAGCTATCATGGGGATGGTATGGGGTATGAGGTTATCATGGGGATGGTATGGGGTAGGAGACTATCATGGACTAAAGGGATCGATGACATGATGGGTCGCAGTGGGCGGAGTCTTAGTTTTGGGCGCGAGGTCAGCAGGTCCAATTGTACTCATTTCATGGGATACACATCTGCTTATTTGCCGTAGGCTACCTAGAGAGAGGGAGGGAGTGAGACAGAGAGAGAGAGAGAGAGGGAGAGAGAGGGAGAGAGGGAGAGAGAGGGAGCGAGGGAGAGAGGGAGAGAGAGGGAGAGAGAGAAGGTGTTAGAGATAGTGAAGAAACTTCGTCGGAGCGCACCCCACACCGCTTGGGATGCGCCGCTATGCATAGGCACACCCATTTTTGTAGGCCGCGAATGAGCCAGATGCTAGAGGCGCACAGGCCAATGTTTCGAGATGTTGAGAGAGGCATAAAACTTGCCAGGTCATATTCATATTGAAATAGAGGTTCTTTACAACACTCACTTAGGCGCCGTTATATAGAAAAAAAAGTAACCGTAGGGTAAGTAAAAGTAAAACAGGGTGATAACGTATCATAACGCTTATGCGGTGTAGTTGTACGTAGTATATATTCAGGAATTGGCTACCCAGTAATAGATGCATGTTATATACGTATATTATTTGTAGGTCACTTCCCCAGTGATTATAAATAATCAGTTGTCAGCGTTTATTGCATGATTAGATTTTACGTTTTTCTGCACCCGAGGTCCTCACTCAACCTGTGCTGTAATACAGAATCTGCAGAATTGAATTTTTTAGAACGCCTCAACTTTACGTCATTTGTACTTTCGCGTAGTCTTTCGTATGCCCAAATTTTCGGTCTATTCTGTCTAAAATCGAGTTTAAATTAGTATGAGTTTAGTATGTGTAAAGCAACTACTGTTTTAAAATCTTCTGCTACTAATATCTTACTATCTTTTTACTAATGAGAAAAGTCATCATTTTTTTTATTCAAAGATCTTGTTTTTTTATATTTATATTACACGTTTTTTCACTATTTCTTATAATCGTATTAACTTTGAGGTAATCCCCACCCGAGCGTCTTGAATCGTACACTTTGGCTGTACATAAATCTGTAATAACCATTTGTACGGATTTCAGTATTTTAAACAAGTGCAATGAGCCTTGAAACTATGGAAACGGAGCCTGTTGATTTTACCAAGGTAAGTATTTAAAGCGATGGTGCGGGGCTTATACTATTCTCTAGCATAAAAATTGCCGACGTAAAGGCGCAGAATGCGTTTAACTAAGAAGTAACACGTAAATAGCCTCAAGTGGAAAATTTGTTATGTCATTGGTATCTTGACTAACCAAGAGCTCCCACATGATTTAGCTCGTTTATATATTGAGCGGCAATATGCCAAAATTGGTAGAGTAAGGGTAGCGGGCGGCTTTCTCCCTCACCCACGCAAATATTATTGACGGAATGTCCATCCAACAGAGCTAACTTTTTGGCGTTATGGATTTCATGGTATATTGATTGTGCGCTAGCGATAACGCTTACTAGTTTCAGCTGGTCGGTGAGGATGATTTCTCTTGCCCAGATCAGTCTACGAAGGTCTTCAAGGATCATTGCACATATTGCTTCCGCACCCCGTACTTTGAAGGTATGCGATTCATGATTTGTTTATTTTTCTTACTCTTATATATTTGTTATTTTTAATACTAATGTTTACTGAGCCAGCCATTGATTAAAAGCTGAAATCACGTTTAACAAACATATAATTGATTCATTAGACCGATAAGTATGTTTCGTTTGTTTGTTTATTTGCACTCTCCAATTTGATTGACTTTTTTGATCGAACACGTAGGTCCGAACACGGGCTGCAATAATATAATGAACAAAAATATCCATTACCAAAGTCACTAGTGATTATCATCCTAATTTTGCGCTTACTTTTTTACTCTTTCAGGAGGACTGTTTGTTTGTCTGAAAACATATTGCGCGTTCTGTCGTCACTGCGTTTCTTCGTATGCAGAACGTACGGGATCTGTCGCCTTTGTGCAGGTCCTCAGCAAGAAGGTACGTTGTTTTATTAGATTAAAGCGAAATACCAACCGGTTTTGGAAACGCATCTCAAGTACTTGCATTCGTGTGCGTTTATGCAAAATGGGGTCGGGTCTAGTTTTTATTCTAAGTGTTGCTCATTTGCATATGCTGCATAAGAGAGCAGGTGTACGCAGTGCGTTTCAAAAAACGGCCGGTATTTCCGTATTTCGCTTTAAATTTATCGCGAGTTCGAGTTCGCGTTGTTCTCGGTCTATCGTAGATACGGAATAGTCACATACAATCTTAGTTTTTTTATATGTTAATTAAAATGTTATGACGCGAAAATATTTTTTATTTATGTTGTTAACAACTGCTCTATTTCATTTATTGTGTGTCTGATTAAAAATCCAAGAGACTTTGTTTTATATTCGTTAATCGATTCGATGTTTACGTAAGTGAGGACTATCTTAAAATATATTTTGTATTTTGAGTGGACTCGCGATTTTTTTCCTCTACATTTTGTGCTCGTAAAATCATTGTCGTGCCTGGGTTCTAATTTTTTTTACGCGCTACGGTGTCACCATTAATCTTTCGTTAAAAAAGGTTAAGGTTAGACCCGTCTTCGCAAGAAAACTGAACTCTGCGCGAATCCCGTGTCCCGTGCCTGAAATCCCGTCCTTCCCCAGTAATTATAAATAATCAGTTGTCAGCGTTTATTGCATGATTAGATTGTACGCTTTTCACCCGAGGTTCTCAACCTGTACTGTAATACAGAATCTGCAGAATCTGTAAATATCCGACTGTATTACTGTATTACGAGTTACTGTATGTTTAAGTATAACTTATAAGTTTGAAGGTCGCCGTGCGTGATGATGAACCCGAGCAGAAGATTAGTCGCCTTGCCGTGGGCGTCGAAGGAGGATTTTGCAACGAAAAGTTAGTTCCTTTATACTTACTTAACCTTTTTTTATTCAACTGTTTTATTGTTTAGCGGTTTAGCCGCCGCTTATAGTGTCATTTATGCCATTTAACCAGTTGATTGTTGTTGCCTCTTTTATGTTTCATATTTTATTACAGTTTTATCTACCTAGTATTTAAGTATTCCTTCTTCCTTTAAGTGGAGAACTGAATAACGTAGCTTTCGCATATCCATATTAGTGGTGTTCGAAACCTATGATGACTGATAGACGAAATTGCCGAATATGTAAGACAGTTTCGTAGAACTGACTGAATATGTAAACAATATGCGACTCAGGAAAGAAAGGTAACGCGCTTGGACTGTATGCCGAATCGTGCCTTCTTATAAGTTTTTAGAATCCTATTGTTTTCTTTGTATCTTATTATTTTGTTGGTGGTAATAGGATGCCCTTGCCTTTTTTAAAAGTGTATTTAAAAGTGAACCTTTATTATCACTGGACTATGCTGAAACTGTAACGACCTTACCAGGGGAGCCGCACATATACATGACATGTTTCACAGACTAGTTGAAATATATCCCAAGAGTTGCGAAGCTGTTATTTTCCATTTTTTTCAAGAAGATTTTCATGTTTTACTAGTAGTGCGTTACATGTTCATAGACTCGTAAACAAAACAACAAAATGTGGGTTGAAATTTTTTTATTGCAAATGCAATCTTTGAGCTTTGTGTGGGAGCATGCTCCACGATAGTGGGATGGTTTAATATCCGGGGGCGGTACGGGGAGGTGGGCAGTGATCGCAAGATCCCTTGTTGCCGTCGTTTCCAGCGGGTCCGGGTTCTCCAGGTCCTCCGGGGTTTCCGGGCTGACCGTCTTCTCCAGCATCTCCGTTGGGTCCTGGCTGTCCATCGCGTCCGGGGTTTCCGGGCTTTCCGTCGGGTCCGGGAGGTCCCTGAGGTCCGGGTTGTCCAGGCTGTCCGGGGGGTCCAGCGGGAGAGGGAACGGTGCGAACCTGTCCAGGTGCTCCAGGGTTTCCGGGGGCTCCGGGTTTTCCAGGCTGTCCGGGAGGTCCAGCGGGTCCAGGAGGTCCAGCAGTTCCAGGGCGTCCGGCAGGTCCGGAATCTCCAGGAGATCCAGGTTGTCCGTTGGGTCCCTTAGGTCCGGGTCCTCCAGGGGCTCCAGGTGGTCCAGCAGGGCAGTCAAAGCAGAAGTCAGCAGCGGTAGGCTTCTGGCTGCTGTCTCTGGCGTCAGGTCCGGGAGATCCAGGGCTTCCAGGGCGTCCATCGTTTCCGGGGGCTCCGTCCTGTCCGGGAGGTCCGGCGGGTCCAGCAGCTCCAACTCCGCAAGAGCAGCACTGGTAGGCTTGACGCTTAGAGCGCTCCTTCTCTCCCTGGCGGTAGCTCTCGAGCTGGAAAAGTGAAATTATAAGTCACCTTTTACAATTTTGCGTTAAACGTTAACTACGTGTTACGTTACGTTATATGAGGAGTATGCCTTACGAACACGTTTAAAATCACACTCGAACTTGGGAAGGATAATCTTTTCGCAAAGAATCTTATTCTTATGATGCCAATGGAATATGTTCCTACCTTGGTGTACTCTCCGCGGAGCGACTCGGCGCGTGTGCGGCAGAAGTTGATGTCGTCCTGCAGGGAGGACTGCACGTTCTGCATGTACATGCAGAGCATGGGCACGGCGACGATGGCCGTCAGAGTGGCGACGGTGGAGACGGCGACTCCGAAGAAGGCGAACTTCTTGACCGATTCGGCCTCGACAAGTTTGTGCTTCTCTTCCATTGCACCTAAGAATGGGCAAGGATAAGTAGAGCAGGCAATTGCTATTTGTAATTGTAATTGCGTGTTTTCTAATTGGTGGAACAAGGGAGGGAGAGAGGGAGAACAACGATTGTGGAGAGAAGAGAAGAGATAAAGTGCTTATTTGAGATTATGCGGAAAGACTATGATTACGAGTACGATTCGTGTCCATTCCCTATTATAAGCGACTTGCTGCAAGTTGAATTGTTGAACATGAAAAGAGACAAATTTGGAAATAATACACTACTTCGATATAAGGGAATTGAAAAGGACACTGTACTGAGAAAAGTATCCAAAAAAACGGAACCGAAAGCAGAACTAGTTTTTAAACCTCTTAAAGGGGGAAGTCGGTGTTATGTTTTAGGTGCCCTTGATGTGTCCTTTTATAGCATCGTATCGAGGGCAGACCCCGCCCACTTTTACCTTTTGCCGACCCCGAGATTAGAAAAAAGTGAGATGAACTGATGCTTAGAAAGGGAGCGGTAGTTCACTCTTCCTTTGTTTCTTTCTCTAACTCTCTCGCTCCCACTACTCTTTGGGTGTCTCTCTCGCGCCTCTTTCTCCCTTTTTCGTCGCGCCCTCTTAGTGTTGAGTGCGGAATTGAGTACTGACTAGTTATTAGTGATCTGTCGTTCGGCAAGGAATTTGAAGATTATTTTCGAACTCGAAAAATGGTGTAAAGTATTGTGAAGCAGTAAAATGTCTAAAACTGTAAGACTAGAAACCTAATAAAGTTAAAACTACGTACAAGTGCACTATGTGAGAGTAGACGAGTGAATAATTAATGAAATAAACTTGTAGTTTGGTGTTGATGTAAATTAGAATTAGGGTAATTGTAGGTAACCCGATTTTGTAGCAGATACTTCTTACTTGTATAACTTCATAACTTGTATACTCCCTAATATTATAATTGGCCAAAGTCCCAAAGTTAGTATTAAAATAGTTTCACTCCCCTGCTACCGTAGCAATATTGAAGTTGTTTATCCTCTTGTGGGTGGCCTCGTGTTGTTTGATGCTTTATTATAATGGAATGTTGTGTTTCAACTATCAGCTGAGTAGTTGTTCATGCCTAAGGCAACTTTTTCTCTTCTCACCTTTGTTGGCGCGTGCTTCTTTTTACTGTTAGCGAAAGTTCGAAAGGTGCCGAGAGGTGAATTGACTTGACTTCTTTATTTCGGTGACACTTGGGTTAACGGTGAGGATGAAGATCTTAGAACGTGATTAGCGACTAGGCATCGGGTGTAGGTAACGGTACCATATGGTAGGTTTCGAATAGAAAACAACTTTGGTTACGGCACACTCTAACTCAGTGAGTATGTATGTGTGGGTTGTGTTCGTGTAAAATCTAAGGATTCAGAATCAGAAAGTATGGTAGTGACATGAACTAGTATGTTTATGTTGTAACTATTATGTTGTATCCTGAACTATACAGTCACCAACGAACACTTAATTACCCTTGTTAACTTTGTAACTTAGCTTAACTTTGTAAATTAACGAACACATAACTTTGTAAATTTGGAAGATTTAAGTTGAATTGTTGAATGAATGTATGAATCGGAAAGCCTTTGTTGTTACTGAACTTTTCTTCTTTGACCATATGACGCGTTGATCCAGTAAACATGTATCATGATATTTTTATATTAAATGACTCTGAGACGCTGCCCGCTGGCTTGAGTAGTCGATTCGCGTACTAATTGAAGTACCGTTCGTGAAACACGATGTTGGAAAGGTAAATTAAATTATTCACAAAAAGGGAAATGGTTTGTATTTTGTTAGCAATTTTCTCATTTTTGTAGGTTCGATATTGTGGACGACTACTTCTTCACCACCTATCCGAATTTTGATAAACGTGCCCAAATCAACGTGGAACTGGGCGAGAAATTGTACGAGGCATGCAATAAGGTAGGAGATTTGTTGAGATTGGTTTTTGATACATCTTATTATATAAAGAAGAAGAGTTTATTTTTTTTTGTTTGAAACCGCGTGTGAACGCAACGCAAAGAATATCTCAAGCCGTGGATATAGAAGGAGAGTGGAACCTCAGTTCTGCAACAAGCCAAACAGCTCCGAAATTACCTTTTCTACGTTTCAGGCGTTTAAGTTAGGAATTTCAACCTTTTAGCGAAGAATGCACATTTGGTGAAGGCCTTAGGTCTTAGGCCGATCCCACCTCCAGTCGGAGAAGAGCCCGCAAGGGCTCTTCGTCCGCCTGTTTTTGGAATCGTGTGCTGTTCGTAGTTCGTAATGGTATATCTGTGATAAATTAGTCGTCCGTGTTCGTGACTGCGCTTATACTTACTCTTTATTATCCTATTTACGGAGGAATGAATGAATCAGTGGCCGAAAACCTGAATTCTGTGCAATATGCAATTTAGGTGGTCACCACGACGTCGGCTGAGCGCCTTGAGCTGTTGCAAAATGCATCCAATGCATGGGATGGAGAGGTTAGTTTAAGTTTGAAGTTTTCTTACTTTACGTCGGATATTGTGAGAATTACTTATCTGGTTATACTGTAACTCTACCTGCACTCTGTTTATGCTACGGTAACTCTACCTACGCTCTGTTTTTCTTTATACTGTAACTCTATGACTCTACACGTCTCAATTGGGTGTATTTTGCTTGACGTCACTCATAGCGTTAGTTCCTATAGAGCGCCCTTTACTGACCAAATTAGTTCATTTAGCTCTCCATTTTAGCTGAAGCAGGTGACGAAACATGCAAATTTGGAGCAGCTCAACAATGGAAAAGTGGTGAGACTTTTCTTTTTCTTGTACTTCTCTTATGTCTTTTTTTTTTAAAGTACCTCAAATTTTGCTCGCAGAGCAGTTTGTTTTAGTTTATTATGTGAACTTTCTTTAATTAAAGCGAATGTCAAGCCTGATTCACAGATATTATATAACACGCTGTCACAGCTACCGTAGTTTACACAATTTCTCTCGCGCTCTCCTCTTTTTCTTTGCTGACTTAAACAATTTCTCTCGCGCCCTCCTCTTTTTCTTTGCTGTCTAACAGCAAACGGTCCTGCGGCAGAGAATAGTTCTGATTTTGTCCAAATGACCAGAATCCCATATTGAAGGAGTTTTTTGGAGGGATTTGAAACTGTTTTTCTTCTTATATGAAAGTTTTTGTTTATTTTTATTTTCACTTTCCTTACTTTCAAAACATAAGCTTTCTTTTGAGCCCAACATGAAAAACCGGCTTGACATTCCCTTTAAGGATTGGACAATTAGGAATCTGTTCTCTTCATAGTTGAGTATGGTCGTAACCTTAGTTGAATTAAGTGGAACTTGGAAATATGGACCTAACTGTAACCTTTATACTTTTTGCCTGTTCAGGTCCCTTTGTCTGGGTGGAAGTGTGAGCACGAGAACTGCGATCTCACTGAGAACTTGTGGTTGAATTTGACCGATGGAGCCGTGAGGTTGGAATAATTTTTCTCTTATTTTTTTTTCATTTTATGGTTCGCGGTGGTAGGTAAACGTATACCAGTATTTTCTTTGTTGCTCTTGTGCAGGAGTGCAAGTGTATTTTAGCATTAAAATTATAGTATCAAAGATTTGTGAAGTTATGCTTTTATTGAAGTTAGTAGGGTAGGGGTGTTGTAAACAAGCTCTTGCCCGTTAGTTAACGGATTCAAGCAACCTTCACTTTTCAACTATTACCACTAGCACTAGCTTTTCAGATGTGGTCGTTCGCAGTTCATATCGGAAGGCGTGAAGAGCAAGGGAAACAATCACATGAAACAGTACTTTGACTCTACTGGACATCCACTTGTGGTACTTTCTTTTGTTAAAGCGAAATGCCAGCCTCTTTGGAAAATTTGCATATGATAAGCAAATCCTATGTATCCTATGCTAATTTTGCGCGATTGCCGTGGACGATCGCGCAAAATTAGCATAGGATACATAGGATTTGCTTATCATATGCAAATTTTCCAAAGGGGCTAGCATTTCGCTTTAATGTTGTTTATTTTTATTTGCGTTGTTCTTGGCTTGTTGCTGCTGGATGTGATGCGTGATAGCTTTGATGCGTCGCAATGTTTCCCGGTTATACAGTACCGTACGTGGTGATCGCTGATCGTTATTCTTTATACAGTATCATGAGGTTCTGAAGTACTGAAATGTATACGTAACTGTGTATAAAATGTGTACGTAAACCACTTTAAAAGGTACCGGTTATGTAAATTTGGTTAAAGCATATGTAATAACATGTATCTGTGAATATCAAGTGAAGTACATATTAATATTATTGTACGTATAATTATTTTTATAAGTAAAAATGCTATATAATGGTAATGGTTTGATGTTACTGATTTTGCTTTCAGCTGAAATTGGGCACCGTTGAGAAGGATGCGAGCACTGCCGACGTTTATTCGTATGATGAAGACGAGGCGGTGAGTGTTTCGGCTATTTATGTATTTTTTTTAATTCAGAGCTCGTTTGTTTCTCTGGTCTCCCAAAAGATTTTGATCTTCGGTTCGGCTTTATTGTTCACAACTATTTTTGCCCGTGATGATCTGCCGGAAAGTTGTCAATGGAGTATTACTGCTTGCAGTGTTTTGACTTTGACTTTGAAGTAGACGTGAAACATGGTGGTTTTTATCTGAACTGAACTCGATGATTTAATTGTCAGCTCAGACTGCTCAGACCGTCTCAAGTTAAACTGTTAAACCAGTGTGGGCTGAGAAATAATTATGCATTCACGAACGAGAGCGTTTAAAGCTGTATTGCATGGATTGAGTTGTAGATGCTTGTATTAAATTCAACTTGTGGTCAATATGTATGGCCTTTTCCGTAGAATACATGGGAATTCAGTTTTGTGAATGGGATTGGGAATTAAAGTGAAGAAGCTAAAGGTAGAGAACTTGTAGGTTATCGACCCGAACCTGCACAAGCACCTGGCCCACTTTGGCTTGGACATTGACAAGATGGAGAAGACCGAGAAGAGCACATTGGAGTTGGAGATGGACATGAATCAGAAGTGAGTTGATATATAGTGATTATCTTTAAAGCGGTATGACGCGTGGTTTTGGAACTTTGGCTGAACAAGCGTTTCTGTATAATATATTCAAAAAAGTTCGGCATTTCCGATTTCTGTCACCTCGTTTTACGATGAAATATGCATGGGAGTGCAACGTGTCTTTCGAAAACACGTGACATTGTGCTTTAATATACTCCATGGTTGTTGTGTTTGAGCAAGGAACTTGACCATGACTGCGTTATTTGCGAACATTTTATTATAATGATGAAAGTTTTTTTACCTTACCTTACCTTATCGAATTTTGTGGGGGTTTTGTTTATACACTATTAGCACTTGCATTGAAATTTGTTTCTTTTTCACACTGCCATCCATTTACATATCACATTCAGTCGTTAGTTACTTCCTATCTTATCTCTACTTAGTTATCTACTTGCAATATTCTACTGTTTCTCAATTAGTTGTCTCGGTTGGCACAGGCGCTTCGTCATTTTTGTCATTAGCGGAACGGTTTGACCTTGCCCTCGTTTTTCCCTTGCCCGCATGGGCAATGGCGTGTTCTGTTTTTAGATTAGCTTGTAACTGGGTGCAAAGCTTTTCCTCAATTTGTGGCATATGGCTCTCATCTTGGTCTCTTTTGAGAATTTGAGATGCAACATGCATAATTTATGCATAATATTGGTAATGTAGGATCATTCGTGCATTAAACCATGGTAAATATTGCTGTATAGGCTGTAAATAAGCCCATACGAGCGCAAAACCTATCGATATAAAGCTAGTCGAACGGATACGAAGACGCACATCATATCCCCCAATCCCAATAGTCCTTCTTTGTACATTTGAGCATGTTTGTTGCGGCGGGCTTGCTGCAAATGGGCTCGAGTTCACAAATAATATTGGATGAATGTTTCAAGTCAACCTTTTTTGAAGCAATGCCTAAAATGAGCATTCGCTCCAGGGCTCCAGTGTTTATTTTCCCCAGTGTGTATCACCGAATGTCGAGCCATAGTAGCTCTGTTGTGGTGTCGAACGCTGTGTTACGTGAACTGAGTAAGTGGTAGGGTAGGGTAGTCGAAAACAGTGATTGTTAACATAGTGGTCATAGTCATTGGTCATAAAGAGTAGTGAAGTTTCCGAGTCACCTAAAACATTATGTTGTTAGCAGTACCTTGCCACTTTAACTTTTATCGAGTTTTCTGGTCTGCAAAGGTGCAGCTCTTGTTACTTCACTTCCAGTTGACCAGTAAATGATTTCATTCATTTCATTGGTATCCGTTTGCTTGTTTTTTCCATTATCCGCCCGCATTTTTTTGGTTTGGCCATTTGGCCTTGGAAAGTGCTTTTTATTGCAGTATTCTTTCGGACTACTACGGCATTTGGTTTCTTTCTATGGGTTTGTCAGTTTGTCTATCAGTTGTTGTCTCCCACCCCTTTGACTCTTAGATTTAATGTATTTCGCTGACTTCTCTTGGTTCCCGCTTTCTTCTCTCTCTAGTTTTATCATTATCACTTTACTTCCCCCCTTTTGCCGGGGTTTACAGACATTATCATTAAGATAGTCTTAGACCAACTCTGTGATAAACCGTTTTTGTGACCTTGTAGCACTAGTAGTAGGAAAGCGGTGGTTTTTGAGGCGGGAGAGTATTATCGGTGTTTGGTGCTCATGATTAATATGAAGTGTTTTTTCGTAAATAGAAAAAGGAAGTAATTTTGCAACTAAGGAAAGTGTTTCCGATTTTTGGTATATTTACGGATGCAGTTAGTTAGTTCCTGGTTTGGGTAACTGATGCGAATGGTCTTGATAGTATATATATATATATATATATATATATATATATTATATCTTATTATATAAAGGAGAAGAGTTTGTCACGGGTTTGTTTTTATGTGCACAACGAAATCCCTTCATAAAGAAAATTCTTCGATCGAAAGACCATACAAAATCTTTGCCGCTGGCGGGATTCGAACCCACAGCAGCCCACAATCTCTCTATTCACAGTCCAACGCTCTACCTGTTGAGCTATGCTAGCTTATGGGAGGAGGATCTTATAGGAGATAGAAGAATAATTGCAATAGCAAATTTGGAAATTTGCGTGTAGTCCAGAACCATATTATACGCTTCCACATAAATGTAAAGGAACGTCTTTTTTACGTTTGAAGAAAATCCTTTTTTTTAAATAGGGTAACAATGTAACAATCGGCCGAAGGCCGATTCCTCCAGTCGGACAAGAGCCCGTAGGGCTCTTCGAACGGCTGGTATATATATATATATATATACAGTGCAGCGCATATGTATACGGGCACCCAAAAAATCGTGTTTCTACTAGGTTTGGAGGAAATCTAATGCAACCACTAAATCAAGCATCGCCAAAAACCCAAACAAAATGATTTTTAGCAAAAAGAATAAAAAAATTATTTAATTATATTAATTTTAATGACGCCAAATTGTAAGTCAAAAAATGAAATCCAGAGCTCGCACAAACCATTTATATGGGCTTGTAGATCTTTTCATGGCGAGAATTTCTGAAAAAAAATTATAATTTTAGGCGTACTCCGAAGGAAGTTACGGCGTCTTGAAGTGCGCTCGAATGAGCTGTTTTGATCCCTAGCGTACCCCTTAACTAAGCTTCGCAATTGCCTAACTTCAAGACGCCGTACCGTCCTTCGGAGTACGCCTAAATTATAATTTTTTTACAGAAATTCTCGCCATGAAAAGATCTACAAGATGATGTGGGTGGTTTTTGCGGAATCTGGATTTCAGTTTTTTTTTACTTACAGTTGGGACATTAAAATTAATATAATTTAAAGAAAAAATTACTATTTATGTTGAAAATCATCCTGTTTTGGTTTGAGGGCATTCTTGATTTTAGTGGTTGCGTTAGACCTTGAAGAAACACATTTTTTCGCCCCTGCCTCAATACTTATGACGCGCGTTTTTTGGGGTTTCGTACCCTAATTGTCCCTAATTTGCCTGAAACTTCTGATTTTTTGCTGAATTTTTTTGTCACTAGGTTTTTGGCCATCCCCGATTTGGTAGGATGGTTGATTTTCCCAAAAAGTGCTTTTTAGTACTAGATTTGGGGGTGCCCGGATACTTATGACGCGCACTGTATGGAATGTGATGGGGATGGGACTATGGAACTGTATGGTAATCGTTTCAGCCTTATGTTTATATGTTTATGTTTGGTGGCGATGGTAGAAGGACGAAATATGTTCTTGGTTTATATTGTATCAAGCAGAAGCAATAAAAATAAACGATGATCCATGATTACAAAATTTTCCCCCCAGTTCCAGTGATGCGTTAATTAATTCATGGTATCCATTTCTATGGGTATTGGTTTTTCGTAAGGTGATGTGGTACGTGGTTTGTGCCATCATGCACTGATTATGCCAAAAATTCTCAGAAGTGCACGTGCCTTTGCATATGTAATACATGAAACTGTGTTCCGCGAACTGCGTGCCATACCGCTTTATGGTATGTGATGGTGATAGTTATGTTTTGCAATAAGGATGTTTCCTCAATATGCCCGTTCGGGCGGACAACCGTCCTTTGTTTCGCAACCACTTTTTAGCCTCAGTTGCTTATTGGCAAAAAGAGTCTCGGGATGCTCTGCGCAATAGGTTAGCGGGCGCGCTAGCTAGTGTCCTGTGTCCTGTCCGAGCAGGCGCGGGCACGCAGGGTGCTCTCCGAGTGCTTTTTTGGTGCCGGCAAGTGCGCGAGACGTGTTCCAAAACGATAAGCGTCCACTTTGTGAAACTTATATGCAAGAAACATTGAGAAGATTTCCTTTGTTTCCCATTTTTGTCAATCATGAACGGGAACTACGAACTAGTAAAGGTTGATCAGTTAGTTGTGAATGTGGGGAAAGAATTTAAGTAAATGGACGGGTTATTGGTTTGCTGTGAGCGAACATAGTAATGCGTATTCGTATGCGTATAACGAGACAGTGAAAGTTGTATTTTAAATGCGCAAAAAAGTAGTCTTTACGTAATGAAGTGGACGTTACGTGAACATGTGTGTTGAGGAGAAAATGTTTGTTTTGTTCTGCTTTGTAATTTTTTTTTGGGGTTTGGGAACATGTCACAAATATATTAAGTATCTAGTGCGATCAATAATTTATTGTTTGTATAAGGAATAAAGTAGTACAAGTTTCGAGCCGAGTTTGTGTGGCTCCAAGTAGAAACTTGGCATGTTGTTGTGGTTGTTTAATATCCGGGGGCGGTACGAGGGGGAGGGCAGTGGTCGCAGCCGCCTCCGCTTCCCTGAGGTCCCTGCTCTCCGGGCTGTCCGTCGTCTCCGGGGGCTCCGGGCTGACCGTCGTTTCCGTTGTCTCCAGGAGGTCCCTGAGGTCCGTCCGGTCCAGGGTTTCCGGGAGTTCCGGGCTCTCCGTCGGGTCCAGGGGATCCAGGTGCTCCGGGCGCTCCAGGAGGGCCGGGAGGAGCAGGAACTTCCTCGACAACTCCGTCGGGTCCTTTTTCTCCAGCTTGTCCGGGCTCTCCAGGCTGTCCGGGAGGTCCTTGTGGGCCAGGTACTCCAGGATGTCCAGGCGTTCCGTCGGGTCCGGGTTCTCCCGGTTGTCCAGGCTCTCCGTTGGGTCCCTTGGGTCCAGGTCCTCCAGGAGGTCCAGGGGGTCCGGCAGGGCAATCGAAGCAGAAATCATCAGCAGAGGGCTGGTCATCAGGAGCGGCATCGTCTCCGTGGCTTCCGTCATCTCCGGGTGATCCATCCTTTCCGTCGGATCCATCCTCTCCGGGAGGTCCAGGAGGTCCGGCCGATCCAGACTTGCATGAGCAGCATGAGCCAGCGGCAGAAACTACAGGTCCAGTGACAGCAGCATCGCTGTATCCTCCAGCGGGGGCAGGTCCGGCGTTTCCGCTATACGCTGCAGATCCCTCGACTCCTGCATCTCCGTATCCTGGGGCGGGCTTAGCGGGAGCAGTTTGATCGTAACCGCTTTGACGCTTGGAGATCACCTAAAAGTTTGTTTTGGGAAAAGTGTCACCTTTTGGTTTTCTGCATACTTCTTTGCCTAAGGAAGCTCTGGTTATTACATGGGCGATTAGAGTTGTAAGTAGAACAAACCTTTCCGCGCACTCCCTTGACGGACTGAAGACGTTCGTACTGGGCGAAGAGGCCGTCGGTACGATGCTTGCAGAACTCGACCTGAACGATACGTAACGTTAAAACTAAAACATTCCTTGAGGACAACATTCAAAAAGAAACGAAATTTAAAGCTAAGACGAGAGAGAGAGAGATTTTACCTCATTTTGGAGCGAGGACTGCACGTGCTGCATGTAGTTGTACAGTGCGGGGATGGCCACAATGCATGTCAAGGTTGCGACAGTGCTAAAAGTTATTCGCGTTTTAATCGAATATGATTAGTGATGTTGAAGCCGACTGTCAAATTGAATAAAAGTGACCGGGCTGGCGGCGTATATCGGAAATTGGGAACTGATGACAATGGCAAAGTTCTTTTGTTATATAGTTTTAGCGAATTAACTGTCTAAAATTAGTAGATTGTTAAATAAAATCGATGCAAATCTAATGGGCTGAATGACATTGGTCGGAATTTGTAAATGATTTACCTGATGGCGATGCCGAAGAAGGCGATCTTTCGCAGACTCTCCGCCTCGATCAGATCGTGTTTCTCGTTGCTCTCTGGCTGCTGTTCTGTGTACATCTTGAAGGAGAAGCTGCCGAGCTGCTTGATTTCTAGTATGCAGCCTTGCCTTATAAAGTGCCACCGGCTAGGATCGAACCCCCACAAAGACGAGCAAAAAGTAACGATTTCGATCCTTGCACAGGATAATATGGGACCGCCCCCTCGGCACCCATGGATTATCCATAATACACTATTGCGTATGCATTGCATTGGATATGATATGGAAGTGTGGAGTGATATAGATATTGGATGTGAACTAAGCAACTAAGATATCAAAACAAATAAGAAAAGTTGTCTTCGTACTGTAGTAATGTTAGGAGAATGTTTGCGCTGGGTTCTTAGGATAGGTACTAGATTACTTAATTTTCTTGATCACTTTTAAGTTCGGAGTGATTTTCAATAATTCAATACCCTTTACGAACGTAACAAGTTATGAACAGACCACCAGACCAACAGACATTTTTTTATTTCTTGTTGAAGTACCGTATAAGTTTCATAATCAGCTTAGGGATAACAACTACAGTTTCGTCATAAAATCCTCCAGCAGTGCGTTGTATGACGTGTTTTTGTTGCGTTTGTTGTTTCCGTAATGTGGCTGCAACCTGCTGTTTAATGCCTCTTTTTGTGAAAGTTGTGCGGTGCTTAGAGCATTTCATTGTGAACGTGAGGTAGGAGGGTGGGTTGGAGTAAGAGGAGTGTTTTCTTCTTACTACAATTACAATCGATAATGTGATTAAGATAAATGTTTTTATCATTGTTAATCAGTAATGCAACTATGTAAGGAGGAAATTTAGCCAGTGTTCAGTCAGAGTCAGTGTTGCAACTCGAGCTTTCTTTATTGTTCAGTGCGTGTTTTGGTGATATGTCTCTTTAAAGCTTTGTGGTTTAGTCCCGTAGAATTCTGGTAATTTTGATGTTACCGTAGATCAAACTTATATTATTGTGAAAGTTTGGCCTTCATTTTCTGGTTAGAAACATGACCATTACTAGGCCGTGGGGTAGCTGCTGGGAACTGGGAGGGAATCTGGTAATTACCATGTGACTAATTGCTCTAATTATGTGACCAATTACTAATTGCAGATGGGAATGGTCTCGGCTGCAGGAGGATGGTGCAAACCTGGAGAATGCCTACGGTCCCGGATACACGGGACTGATCAACATTGGAAGCAGCTGTTATATGAACTCGGTGGGTTTCTGGTTTCTTTGACTTTGATGATACATCCATGGAACCTTTACATATGTTATTATTGTACGTGGTCTGAACATCTGCATTCGCTGTAGTATTGGCTCTTCCGCTTCCGGATCAGACGGGCTCGGGCACGGGGCTTGAGCTTGCATAGAGCATCGCGTGTAGTTAATATGAATACGCTTCAATATCACTTGTCGTACTGTTTGTTGTACACCAACCTGAACAGCATAAAATAAACGTGCACGGAATTAGAAGACGCAACTCAAGACATGATTTGTTTGTAAGGCAAAATTCTTGCCATAATATGAAGTGTTTCATGACGTTCATAAGGTTATCTGGTTTCGTTAGTAGTAGTATACTAAGGCCAATTGATTTTGTTAGTTAGGGAATTAAAACCATCTTCTCCACGTAACTTGATGATAACCGCGGAATGTGATCCGTGTGCCCAATCGCTCATGGCCGGGAGGCTGAGGGAGGCGAATTAGTGGAAAAAAATTTCGGGCATGGGACTCGCATGGGTTCAGTTCTCTGTTGAAAATGATTCCAGCTTCTAGCTTTACCATTACCTCATTTTGACTTATTTCAGGTCCTCCAGTCACTGCTCCTGATCCCCGAGTTCCGTGATCGATACTCAGGGGAGAGTGCTCAGCGTTTGTTCTCCTCAATTCCACCGGTAGACGTGTTCAGGGACTTTAATGCACAAACCACCCGACTGGTGACCGGAATGCTAAGTGGAGACTATGCGGTGGTAAGTTGGGGGTGATTATGGTTACTGTAGTCTGGGAAGTTGTTTACTGAACACTGAACGGCTGAGCTCTCTATTTTCTACTACATTTATGGTAATAAAATGACGTGCCTCACTCACTACTATCCAATTTTGCCCGTAGTGAGAAAGAGTGTCCACTCCCGTTGTTTTGTTTTCCACTAAAATATTCTCTTTTTTTTAAATCAAAATTGATAAAAATTTGTGCATCGGTTTAGCCGGATGGCGACCATAATGGTATCAAACCGACGCAGTTCAAGCGTGTCACCGGAGCTGGACATGTCGAGTTCAGCACTGCCAAACAACAAGATGTCGAGGAGTACTTTAGGTAAGGGCCATTCATTGTTCAGTGAGTTTAACGGAGTGCTTGATAGCTGAACTGGGAGAGCGTTTGTGCCAGACAAGCGACGCGGGATCAAGTTCTTTCCGTGTCCATGTTTTTCACAACATGTCAGACTGTTCTTTAGGCACCGCGAAGACGAACTAATTTTGCATTTTTGGCTCCGTTATTTGTTGCATACCTGGCCAAGATCCTGAAATAGTTGTAATTGCGTAGTTTTGAGACATGCGAGTAGCGAAAGCGGGAATTCCTGAGATGTTCTTGTTTTTAAAATAGTGTATTATCAGTATTATCACGTTTCTGTTTCCAGATACCTGACGGAAAAGCTGTCCAACAGTGTGACTGATGGTGAAGTAGATCCTACGGTTGCTTATAAATTCAAGGTGTGTTTTTACTGATTTAACGATTTCGTTTCCATTTCTACTTATTGATTCGTGTTTATTTTCGAATACTGGATCTAACATTTGTCTTGTTTGCAGTTTTAATAATAATAATGTCAGTCTACTTTTTTAACGATTGTGGTTATCGAAACTTTTAGACCGAGGTGCGTTTCTGCGACAAAGCGTCTGGTCACGTGCGGTACAGTGTTAGGGAGGATGTGATACTGTCGCTACCGGTCGTTGAGGTTAGCGTTTATATATTTCGCACCTATGTTTGGTATACTGTATGCTGGTTGCCCGGGCGCGTATTGAATCTAACAAGTGAGAATGTTTTTTTTTCATTTCGCTCGTTCCTCACTTCATGAAAACTAATGTTTTGCAAACAAAACAAATTCACTATCTGATCAAGGCTTTATTCCAGGTTTGCACCCAACAACAGCGGTCAACAAGAGTATCAATAAACAATGGCGAATAAACATGCCTGCCGGTTAAGCCAGCCACTGAGATTAACAACAAAAACCATAGACAGATAATGAATGAGTAGTATAACGGCGACGAGATTAGAAATATAAAACCGTAGAATAAATGTGGGAGATAAGCATGCAACGATTACCGATAAGCAAAATAAAATACATACGCGCAATTGAATATACTGATAATAATAAGTGGAGGATAACATTTAGACCACTAAACCAGGCAACTTAGCTGCATCGACATATGGCCTCATGCTCATCTCGGATCTCCACCGTCCCAACCGCGTAACGGCTGCCTCCGGGAGGCCGGAAGCGATCGCATACGTGGCACCTCCACCTCTCAGCCCGTGGGGTCCCTGCGTGATTCCATACTCGTTGCCCATCCTCTTAACGATTGACCTCCATGAGTTCGCCGTCAGTCTTTTGCCTTTCCTGTCTCCCAATAGCGCATGCTCCGGCAAAGGCACAACCGAGTTCGAGTACTTCTGAAACACTGACTTTAGCACTGATCCCGTAGTGTCAAAGGAGATTTTAACTCTTTGACCATGTCCACGCTGGTCCGTCTTACTTTTTGCCAGATTAATGAGCACAAAGTTTTCCGTAACGTCCACGTCGCTCCACCGCAATTCACTAATCTCGGAAATCCGCAACAACCCGAAAAACCCGAAAGCGCAAAACAAAGCGTAACGTAATAGCTGCCACGGGGCCTTTTCCTCATCCGCTGCCGCCAAAACCTTGAGCACGCTGTTTACGTCCACCTTCTCTCTATGCACTGTAGGTGGCGCGCATCTTCTAGCTGACTCCATAATCATATCCGCAACCTCTTTTTGATCTCCAAGCAAAACTCCATAATGAAAATCCAACGCCGGCTTAACAGAGAAAAGCTTTTTAAACTCCTGGTTTTTCCACAAATCGCAATAGTACAAACTGCGCACCTGGGCCTGCTTCGGATCAAACTTCAACGTCTCTGCCCATTTTTCATATTCTGCCACCAATCTCTGATAGGCCTTCGAGGTCCCAGACGCCCGAGCGGTTGACACAACTTCCGCCAGAACACTGGCGCAATTCGATCCTCCCTGCTCGATCAATTGCTGGCAACCATTCTCGAGACGCACCGGCACACCTGTATGTAAACTATTCAATAAATGTAGTCCCGATGGGTGGGTGGGAGGGCTTACTCCAATTCTCAAAGTAACTGACGCAAAACTAACGTAGGTGCAAACTGGAAGAAAGTCCTAGAATGAGTTGGACTATCGATTAGCTCCCTTTTAAGCACCCAATTAGCCTAGGGTCCGCCCATTCCATTCCAGAAATTTCGAAAAGCGGTTGGGCTCCGCCCACTTTATATTTTGGCCCTCTCCCAACTAATTAATCGATACTTTTTGCCAAAACCGTTGGCAACCCTCCAAACAAGGAATTAGAATTTGTTCGCAAAACAAGACATTTTCAGCGTGTGTGAGTAATCATGTTTCAAGGAGATTATATTTAAAAAAAAATTTAAAGTGTAATGAGGACGTGTAATTCGTGCACCATTGCCTGTTGGCTTGAGATTTGGGAGTTAGTGTTGATGGATGGTTATATTGTTACTAGGCTAATTGTTAATAAGCTAATAGGCTTGTACTTTTATCCTTTTGCGGTACGTACTCTGATACACTTGTTCCTGTTTCCCATTTACTTTAGTAATGATCCCTTAAATTCAGCCAGATTTCAAGTTCCCTGCTAGTGGAGAGAAGATTGCTGTATCATTTGACACCTGTCTACAGTACGCATTCAGGGAGATGGAAATAGGTACGGTAACGATGTGATGATTTGTTCAACTTACCGCATAAACTCGTTGACAGTCGTTGATGACTGACGTGTTTTCACGCACCAACCTGTACCCCTGTGACTGACGAAAACAACATTCAAATTAGCATCTTGCTTAAATTTAGACTGTGGTCTTGAGCTCGTATCCATACCACCGTCGGGATTAGAATATTATGTATGGTGTAAATCAGAAACGTATCGTAAAGAGATACAAGTTTCGGAAACACTACGTATATTTGGATGGTGCTTTTGAGCTTTCCCGACTAGTTTTATGCCCTGACCCCTTTTCTTCAGATGGCTACAAATCCCCCGTTACGGGTGAGACCAAGGGCGCTACTTCGACGATTCGCTTCAGCACGTTCCCCGACTTTTTGTTCGTCCAGTTGCAGGTAAGAGGCTTAGGTTTAGGCTGAGGCTTAGGCCTGCAAAATCACACATTAATGTAAGATATACGGACAATATATTAACAATCATTCGTTGTCTAGTTTTTATATAATAAGCCATGCTCTACATCGATGGTGTTTTCCGGTGTATTGGTGGGTAGAAAACTCGAAAATCTGTTCATTGCAGTTCTTATTGTTACTATAACTTTAACTTGAATTAATAACATTGGTAAACATTGTGTTTACATAAGTCAAATCATCAATAAACTACTTACAATCGTTGGATAGTTGAGTTACTATTTGAATTTGGTTTGGTTTGAAAATCTGTTCATTGCAGAAATTCGTGTTCGATACGGCAACAGCTTCAGCGAAGAAGGTGGATTGCGAGATTTCGGTAAGAAAATATTTGAATTCTTCATTTCCAATGCTACTAATTCTTCTTTCGCAGTATGACATGCTATGATCTAGCTTCTATTTATACATTTATTTATTTATTTATTAAATACACCAGAAGATGTGCATCAGAGGATGAAAATTAAAAACGAACATGTAAACACGAACAGATGACCGATATGATTAGCAATGAGATTTGACATTCTGCATTTTAATATTGTTGCAAAAGGAATGCAACCTCTGTGAGTTTAAAGTGATATTGCACGTGGTTATGAAACGCTGTATCTGCCCAATTTGTACGATGATGCGGATGTAATGTAACTGTTACATTTCAAAACCACCTGTTACTCCGCTTTAATGTGCTGATTTGCACACATGTTTAGATTGACGACGAGATTGACCTGTCTCCTCTGCGTGGATGTGGTATCCAAGAGGGAGAATTGCCCCTGCCTGAAGATGCTTCGGTTACGGTAGCTCCCGCTTTGCCACCCGTTGATGAGGGTGTAGTGGCACAGGTATGTTATTGTAATTTGATCAAGGGGATAATTTTTTGTACAATTTTGTGCTCCTCACTCCTTATTTCGTATGGTGTTCTTGTCTCATAAACGATGAATATTTGGGATGAGGAGAGAGAGAGACTGTGTGTCTGTGCCTGCTTTAAAAGTAAAGTTGCAAAAATAATAATTATTGATAAGAATAATATGATAACGAGTAGATAGAAAGTAATAATTCTGTATAAGAGAGTATAGTAATAAAAGTAAATAGCAAGCTCTAACTTGATAACCCGTTTCGGCTGCCAAGAGTCTTTTACAATGAAGGAGAAGGCGACGTTTATTAATGCTACAATGTTACTACTATTTTATTGCGTAGTTATATGAGAGAGGAGTGTAGATTTACCAAATCAAATTAACACTAGCCTATGTTTAGTTGGAAGCAATGGGCTTCACTCATAATGCTTGCGTGAAGGCATTGATCGAGACGAAGAATTCGGGCGTTGAGTCGGCGATGGAGTGGATTATGGTAGGATTTTAATATTATTTAAAGTATTACTATTTGTTTTATTGATAATCAATCTGTATTCCTGTTCTGCTGATAATCTACAGTGTGGGTAGTGTGTAGTGTGCTGTGGTAAAACCAGTTATTTCCACAGCATTTATGAAACGGTATGCCTTTCATTGTTTACTTTTTGAAGAACGCTAGGTTAGGCGTGTACAATATGAATGCAGTATGCCCATATGCTGTAGCTTTAAAGCGAAATGCTAGCCCCTTTGGAAAATTTGCATATGATACGCAAATCCTACGTATCCTATGCTAATTTTGTACGATCGTCCACGGCAATCGTACAAAATTAGCATATGATACATAGGATTTGCTTATCATATGCAAATTTTCCAAAGAGGCTAGCATTTCGCTTTAAGCTTTAACTTTCCAAATCTTGCTTTGCTTACCTATACCTAATCTACCTATCTATGTCTAGTTGCTAGTTTCACATGATGCAATCGCATCAATCAGTAAATTTTCGAATTCCGGTTAATTCTCCAAATCTATTATGTTCTGTTCTAGGTCCACATGGACAACCCTACCCTCAGTGACCCACCTATGGCCCCCTCTACTCAGGCTTAGGCTTAGGCTTAGGCTTAGTCTATATAGTATCTCTTCAAATCCTGATTACATAATTGTATAGGTTCACATGGACGATCCCACCCTCAATGACCCACCAGTGGCGCCGTCCGCTGCTCCGGCAGCCGCGCCCGCTTCAGCGCCAGTCAATGCTGGCGACGTGGATATGCTTGTTGGATTTGGATTCACAGCGCAGCAGGTGAGTTATCGACTTTTTAATTTCGATATGTTTCACACGGTTTACAAAAGGGTGACTGGCTGTTTTGGAGGTAGTTTAGCGCTACATGTATTCCATCATTTTATGAACCACTCTGTTAATGGATTGCGAATTCGCACTGGAAAAGTGGGCTGTGCGAATTCGCACAGCAAACTTTCCAAATTCGCACCGGCAAAATATCCGGTGCGAAATCGCAGACTCCCATGTGGTCTGCGAATTCGCACCGAAAAACGTCAAAAAACTTGTCTCCCTCTCCGCAGTGCCTGCTCTCTCGCCTAGGATTTGACACTGCGAATTCGCACCGGAAATACTGCGAATTCGCAGAGCAAGAAATCCAAAAAGAATTTCAAGAGAATTCTTTTTGGTTTTTTTCCGGTGCGAATTCGCAGAACAACATCCTACTCTGTTAATGAACTGCGAATTCGCACCGGAAAAGTAGGGCTGTGCGAATTCGCACAGCCAACTTTCCAAATTCGCACCGGCAACAAATCCGGTGCGAAATCGCAGACTCCTCCACATTCTGTGCGAATTCGCACCGGAAATCAGTATTTCGGTGCGAACTCGGCCGAAATCCGGTGCGAAAAAGTATTCATCCTACGCCCCGCCCCCCTCTGACAGCCACATTTGCTAATGTACGTGTCTGTACGCAATACAAAAGTATAATGTGCGACAGGTTCCTGTATTTTTGTGCGTTCACGATTTATTTTGGGTCCCGCCTACCCAGCGCGCGTCATTTTTGTATAGTAATTGTTGTTTCTTTACTTTTTTTAGTATTACTTTTAGTTAGTATACGTGTTTAGTGTTACGGTGTTATTCAAGGCGGCTTTCTGCTTGTAAATCTAGCTAGTGGTGTGTTTGTTTCTGGCTGAATTTTACAATAAATGTTCTTTTGTAATCTTAGGTCGTCAGTTGTTGTCATTTTCAGTGTCGGTCGCCGCGTCGTTTTTGTAGCTTTTATGTTCTCTATTCTATTTATTGTTATTAATTCTTCCACCTTTTTTGTATATGTTAGGATCGCAGTCACTCCAAAATCATCATTTTGCTTCGAGTTTACTTGAATTTAGTAAAGAATAAAGAAAAATACTTTACCAAAACCGAATAATTTGAATTCCAATTCAGGGAGTGAACAAGTAGAAAAGTAGTTCTACTTAGCTACCGCGGGATTATGAAACGTATAGTGATATGCCTGCAGACCCTTGCAGTATATGTAAAGATATAATATGCAGATATTTGCTGAAATAATTTGCATTCTCCCGATCGGGAAGCAGTTGTATGAACACGTTTCGTGATCCTGCGGTAGCTAAGTAGAACTACTTTTCTACTTGTTCACTCCCTGAGTTGGAATTCAAATTATTCGGTTTTGGTAAAGTATTTTTCTTTATTCTTTACTAAATTCAAGCAAACTCGAAGCAAAATGATGATTTTGGAGTGACTGCGATCCTTTAAAGAGATTTTGATCCATAGCACCGCAATTATCAATTATCATTTAGCATGAACAATCGGAGATTGAGCAGCAGAAGAAACTTAAACTTCGGAGGAGATTATTGGCAAGTAAGCCGGCCTCATTAGATGATGAAAGTGAAAGCGAAGAAGGTGAGGGTTGAAAATTGGTAAATTAATAAGCGAGTTTTACTATTATAAGCGAGTTTTAAGCGAGTAATAAGCGAGTTTTACTATTTACTAATTTACATAGTGCTGTATACTAAGCTTATAAAAAATTTATAGTCGCAACAACCGCACACAATTCAAGCCATACAAGGCAACGGTTCATTTGTGGAGGAACAAGTTTTTGACAGTCCAATAATGGAGGATATGGCGGCCGTTAGAGAAGAGCTTCTAATTTTTTTGCACAAGGTAAAATTGCGAATTCATTATATTGTAAAATTGCGTTTTGTGGTTCGTATGTGATGTGAATTGACTTATTGCGGTTTTATTAACTAATTATGGGTTTGTTTGCCTCTGTGAAGTAATGCTGATTTTCGTATAAAAAGTAATTATTGTAGTGGATACAAAGAAGCCGGTCGGATAAAGAGCTAGAAGAACTATTTGAAATGTCAAGGCTTATCTATGGAATAGGAAGCCAACCTTTTTTTTCTGCGAACGATGTGAGAGCCACGCTTAAATTGATAAAATCGGTAAGTCGTAGAGATTCGAATTCCAATTTTATACTACGTTTAAATTTAGTTTGGGTGTTTGGGTACGCGATTGTCCGATTGTGGAGTGGAGACTGGAGACCAAATAATGAAAAGTCTACATCTACGAAATGCGTTTTCAGGTTCCAACCCAACTATAAAATTTATCATTATTTACTTATTGATTTATTTTCGATGTTTTTAGGAACTATTCAAGGAGACCGTGGTTATTTGCAAGATCTGCGGGCATAGGCTGAGGAATCAAAATGCTCTGTGCTCGAATGGAAGTTGTCCAAAAAACAAGTGAGCAGTAGTTCGTTAAATACGAAAATAATGTTTTTCTTGTTCTCACTCTAAGCTGTACATTGTTCATTAATGTAATTTTCGTTTTATTTGTGTAAATTTTCAATTTATTCTTGCTGTTTTCAAGGAGGCGTCTAAGGCTTTTAGGCGAGAAGTTTAAGTCACTTATTTTTCCAGAGTATGATAATTTTTTTCACTATTTACGCTCAGTCAGCTCAGTGAGAATTCCAACTAATTTTTTTCCTTCATCCGCTTTATCTTGTGCATAGTTTGTCGTTAGGTAGCATTTGTTTACTAAAGTGAAACTTGTCCACTTACCTTATTACGGTTTGAGTAGCGTACCCGTTTACCCGTTATGCACTCTTGTTTTTATTGTTTGTTGTCGTTAAACTCTTCCTTATTGTTATGATAATCCGCATGTACTTTTCGTCGTTAAATAACTTTAATGACTTTAAAATACACTACATTTTGTTACATAATTTTGTTGTTAAGTTACTCATTGTACGATAGTTGATTTGTTGTTCGTTTCCTTTTTTCTAATGAATAATAAAAATTTTAAACCTATTCTTTTTTTATTTCAGTGCGGTAAATTTTATTTTGTTTTATATATGTCGCATGGTTTACCGTAGTCTGGAGGGATTTCTTCGATGTCTGCTCTCTCTCAGGTGAGAGAGCATTTTGCGAATTCGCACCGGAAAAACTGCGAATTCGCAGAGCCAAAAAACCAAAAAGAATTCCAAGAGAACTCTTTTTGGTTTTTTTCCGGTGCGAATTCGCAGTTTTTCCGGTGCGAATTCGCAGAACAACATCCTAGTAGAAATTCTGCTGTGCGTAGTGAGTGCACGTGGCACGTGCTTTTAACCGTCTTCTGGACAACCGTATGATTTCCATATATATCTGTATGGTATATGTGACTTGCAAATAGAGCGTAGAGTGGAAAAAACTAGGGATGATACGTTTCGTAAACCATGTGTCATATCGCTTTAACTTTTCAGGCTCGCTATTCGCTGAGGAGGAACGGTGGTGATGTGAATGCGTCAGCGGAGTGGTTGTTCGGACACGCGGATGAAGTGCCTGCGGAGGAGCCGGAGGTGGCGGCCCAGCCGGCACCCAGGCAAGAGGGGACGAGGAGGGATGTTGAGTATAGGTAAGTAGCATCCAAAAATTAATAAAACAAAATAATAGTAATTAAAATTTAATTCTCTATTTAAATAATATGTTCTAAAAACCAAAACACTTAAGGTAACTAACTAACAGTAAGTTTATTCGTCCATTGGTGAGTCCCAGCTCACAGGTGAACCACCTCCGAAATTTGAATATAAAGCACGCGGCGCCCAGAGTTGGTCCCGGTAGTAGAACAGCAAAGAAAATCGAGTACCACCTTCGGAGACACCGGCGAGCGGTGAGCTTAGACATGGCGAGTGGCTCGCTTAGACATCTTGGGTTACGAATGATTGCGAGGAAAATGTGCTGAAGCGTTTGAATGGAAATCATGTACAGGCTCATATATTTGTGGTAACCGTGCATTTACCTTGTGGTACGAGTTATCATTAAGGTGTGCGTTAACCCATCTGGCATTGAAGATGCAATGTAGCAATTTCAGAGATGGATCTGGCAAGTACAAACTAGTTGGGTTGCTGTCCCACATGGGTTCATCCCCGCACTCGGGGCACTATGTCGCGCATCTTTTGAAAGATGGAAAGTGGATTCTGTTCAACGATGAGAAGGTACGTTGAGAGTTATTATTTTTTGTATAAATCTTTATTATATAAATACAGACAGAGGTAGTTTCTGGTATCCTCTCGTCTCGTGTGTAAAAATAGGAGAGAAAGATACCGTAAACGTATTTGAAAATTTTTATTGCATAATGTTTAATAATAGTTTGTTTATTTAATATTTCGTTCTAGGTGGCCGTCTCTCAGAATCCGCCGAAGCAGTACGCCTACATCTACGTGTTTCAAAGGATTTGAATAATCTTTAAATTTATTGATTTGTTAGTTTATTGATTGATTGTCTAATTTATCGATTTTGTTCAAGTGTTTTGACTGCCTCTCCGAGTGACCTATTCGTATCCATATTACAAGTTATATTTTTTTGTTTCGTGTTCCTAATTTAAGTTAAATCTCGGTTAAGTGTTAGTTGATAAAGTTATGTTTGCCAAATGATGTTGTTTTTATTTATTTACGTATTTAATTGTTCTGAGGCGACTGAGGCCATATTCACCACTCAATTCCCCATGTGGAATTGAAACTACCGTAACCCAGGGACCACCGCCCGATTTTGGATTTTTTTTGGCCGGACCACCGCCGGATTTTTTTTTCTTTGGCCACCCGTTTTTTGCCCTGCTGAGGCCATATTCACCACTCAATTCCCCATGGGGAATTCCCCGTCTTTTTCTCTGCGTGTCTCACATTAGAATGCTATTTTCTGTCCCCAGGGAATATTTCCCTGAGGGAATGGGAGTGGTGAATATGGCCTCTGGTGATTTTTTTTGTTATTTTGAGAAATTCGGCAGTGCTGTGTTATCAGGCTGGTCGCTAGTATGAGTTAATTAATGGTGCGTACTTTTTAAGAGGATCTTTTCCACTGAGTAAGCAATGCGTTTTAGTAACTAATGTAATGTTTTAGTTTATTTTGTGGGCTGGGAGTTTGTAAAAGATTAGTAATGTTATGTCTAAATGTTACAGTAGGAAGATGTGTGGAAACCCCATAATTGGAAACTTTGCGTAGAGTAATCGTTGTTTTTCTATGCGTATTATAGGTGAAAGTTTGATGTTCGGATACCTGGCCAACCTTTTTTATTCAAAGATTTATTTTATTGCTTGCGTTTATTTTATTTATTTATTTATTTACGTTTTATTCAGAATAAAGATTTCTGCAGTGTATGTTTGCTGTTTTATAGTACAGGGGTTTGTAGTGAATGGGGACTAGCGGACTGAGTTCACAGGCAAAGCTTGAGCAAACTGTAGTCATTTGATTAAAAGATGTTTAAAAAGATTCACTCTAACCATAAGCACATACACAGCAAGACCATTATTGACTATTTTTTTAAGCGAAATACCGTCCTCTTTTTGAAACGCGTCGTGGACAGCTGAATTCTTGCGTATTTATGCAAAGTTACTCGAATTTAACTCGATTTTTTATTCTAATCTACGTTATTCATTTGTATAAGCTGCATGCGAATGCTGGTGTACTCGGTGTTTCAAAAACCGGCCGGTATTTCGCTTTAATGTGGCTTGAGCCCCTGAACATGCAGAACCATGCACATGCTCAATAATTCATCCCAAGAATTTACCCTATATGTAGTTGATAGTTGGCAAGATTATTCTTTCTATAAAATAACTTTGTGGCTTGAGTGCCTGATGGGCCTCCCTGCGTCCCTGCTCAAAGGTAGATCCACTAAATGTTGTGTAATAGAGTGAAGAAAGGGGTTAGAGAAATACATCACCACACCACGACCACGCACTATTTCTCTAGACTCTCGTGATCTTTTCCGGGGAAATTAGCCCTCTTTCTCTAGACACTCTTGATCTTTTCCGGGGGAAATTGCTCTCTTTGTCTAGACTCTCTTGATCTTTTCCGGGGGAAATTGCTCTCTTTGTCTAGACTCTCTTGATCTTTTCCGGGGGAAATAGCTCTCTTTCTCTAGACACTCTTGATCTTTTCCGGGGGCAATTATACAAAAAAACACGGGAAAACTCAAAACGGAATTGGTAAGGTGACAGGAATGATGAATATAGTTTGTGGGGAAGCATACTGTATTTGTAGGTTGGTATGTATAATTATGAAGAAAAAAAATGCTACGGGAATTTTATCCCAATTTTGTGATTTCAAGTTTGATATGCCGCACTACAAAGTGAATCATACAATTAATAACTTCTTGCATTACTTTTGATACATTTGGAGCGTGGAGACACGAAAAATATTCCATTGAGGGGTGGCCAACGTTGATTGGCTCCCACGCATACCGTAACAAACATTGTACTGAACACTTTTGTTTTCATTGGTTGTTACTGTAACTACGCATAATGTACTATGTGTATTTTTTTGTTTATCGGAGGGGAATGCTGTATCCTTATTGTATGTTGCTGCTCTTATTTTAATAAATAATAAACCTTTTATGCTTCAATTGCGTGCAATTGCCCCTTTATTCAAGGGTGGAAATACCAGTTTCAAAGTTGGCTTGTGACCTGTTCCGCAGGGGTCCTGAGCAGCTTATTCTAGCGACAACTACACACCGTACGTCATGTACACTTAGAGCATGTATTTCCGTAGAGCGCAGCTATTTCAATTTTGAGCATTGCCTGTAATTGTACTTAAAATGTTATTAATTTAGATGATCCACAAGACAAGTTAATTGCTGCTCTACTTGCGTGGGTTTCTTGTCAATAAAGCGTGATGACTGGAGGAACAGCCGTGCGGACGGAGGCTGGGAGTAAAAATACGTGTTTGACGTTTTGCATGATCACTCCTTTATCCTTTATCTCTATTCTCTTTCTCTCTCTCTCTCTCTCTCTCTCTCTCTCTTTGTATCTCTGTCTCTCTCCCAAAATAAATAAACTAAAAAAGACACTTAGAAGCATCTGCCCTAAATTCTTAATAGGTTATGTTCATTGTTAGGAATTCATGGAACTACAATAGCCCGTATTCGGGTCGACGGGAATGTTCCGTTTGGGAGCTCATTCGTATGCAAATTTTTCCTCAAGCTAGTCTCGATAGTCGAGAAATTTGCATGCAAAGGATTTCCCAAACGGAACGTTTCCGTCGACCCGAGAATACGGGATCATGTATGTATCCACGCGTTGATTAGCTATTCTCGATGTTTCCTTTCTTTTTTTGGTGTTTATCAAAACATTTAGAGGTATGTTGGTATGTACGCTGTTGGTCACAGCCCTGCTTGTGTCTCTGCCTAATAACAGACGAGTTTGAAATTACAAACCATGGTCAGCTAATTATCAAAGCAATTAGGATTAGTATATATGTTGGTCACACCTCGTAAAGTGCATTTGTTTAGTAGCAGCTGAAGCCTTTTCCCCTGTTGTAATCTTGAACGGTGCGAGTTTTTATGCGTTGACATTGGTCACTCGTTTGATTGAGATCCCGGCGACATATTACGTTTCGCCTAGGAAAACTCGACTTTTGATTTTGTAAACCTTGGAAATTGGGTGTTTTCTATGTTGTGTGTCATTATGTAGGCGTATGTTAAATAATCTAGAATTTCATAATGCAGGTATAGGGTGAATAGCCAAATGGTACCCTATCGTTTTTGTGTGAAGCATACCAAAAATAAAAGTAAAACACCTCCTCGGACCTGAATGAGTTCTACTTACGGAGGTAAACTAATAAACTGACAGTCATAGTCCAGTAATGCTTAGTTTCAAGGCTCCCAAATAAGGATTTCCCGAAGATCTCCCAACCTCTCCCACTACCTCCCAATCTCACCCGAACTAGAAACGAGTCGACTGGGAGGGCATAAAATCGATGATCGGGGTGGAATATGCAATCGGAATCTCCTCACCAGGGCGAGCAATTAAAGCGCCATAGAGCGGATTTTTCGGGTCCCAAATCAGCGAGAGAGTGGGTACCGGCGAGAGACGGAGGCAGTCGGAGAAGGGCCAACGAGAGATTGGGATTGTACATAGATGAGGGGTAGAGGGAGAGAGAAAAGAGATCTGCAAAGTGAAATTGAGGAGGTCTAAAATCAGGAAGTGGAGAGGGTTAGAGAGTTTACGAGAGGCAGAGAGAGAGAGAGGGGGAGAGAGAGAGAGAGGATAGGATAGTAGATGTCGAGATAGAGACACACGGATATGGAGAAGGAAGAAGAGAGAGAGCAAGAGAGTGAGAGTGAGATAGAGAGAGAGGGGCTCTACGACTTAGCAAAGAGGAAGAGAAACTAGAGAAGCTCGTTTCATTTCATCACAATCCCGGATTCTCTCCCTTAGAGTGTGAGAAAAGACCCGAAACCGCTGTCGTGGTCCAAATTTTCTACTTTCCGAGCTATCAGTCGATATTGTCTTATAATTTTTCAAGCTTACTGTTAACAGGTTCCCTAGTTCATTAAAGGGACGCGGCCATTGTTTTGTCCCTAATTTCCCTAATGCATACTTTGTGTTTTCATTAACTGCACATGATAAAGCATAGTGTTGGAAAAATGTTTTGCATGAAATGCGGCTTCAGCGAGTAAAATGATGACGAAAAATTCTTTAAGTTCTTGATCCGATACGCACCGGAACCCTAGCATAATTGTCCAGTTGGCTATGCTGGTCATTCGACGAACGCGCGGCATTCGCATGTAACATACACAAATTGGGTTCCATTGCATGCATTAAATGCCCAGAAGAGCGCAGAATTTCATGTAATTCATGCAGTTGCCCAGAATACGTTTTAAAACGCGTGTTACCCTTTGAATTTCCTCGGGTATGTCGATTTTTTGGTAGAAGCTGGCAGATTCCCCTAAACTTGTAGACGTAATGTTACTCACGAAGCATGCTAATATGTAAGCTATTCATGTACTTTATGATGTTGTAGAATAAGAGTTCACAAATTGCCACACCTGGATTCCTGGATAAGGAGGCAACGCAGAAAACATTTGGTTCCCGGCTTTACTTTGGTCAAACCACTTGGCACTTGGCGTCCACGCGTTGATAACCTTTTCTTGAAAACAATCGTGGGACTATGTGGTCATCACATAGTCGTCAAGTGGTCACCAACTGGTCGTTAACCGGTCACTAAATGGTCCATCGATGTCAAATCCTTTGGACCAGCTACAGACAGTTTTTCTGTTGTGTCTGTAGTTTTCGTGTGTGTTATTTATTTTTGTCAGCTAATGTCTTTTTTGTATTGTAAGTGCAAAAAGTACCGCCTTATGAGCTATTTAATACAAAATGAAATAGTGTTGAAACCTACTGATGTTGCGTAGTTGATGCACAACATGTGTTTCCAATCCACATCAATTGTCCATGAACCACCCTGTAAACAGCGGGAAGTGGTTCTCGATTTTTTTCGAAAATATTTGATTTACAATTATCCAAGGTAATATTGCCTGGCTAATGCCTCAATTCCACGTAAAAAGTGTTCTCTACTTTTTCTGAGAGAAAACTATAGTATTACTCAAATGTGACTGCGAAAACCGTTTTGTATCATATGCAAAATTTGGTGAGTTATTAGCAAAGGAAGCAGCAAAACCTTATGTGGGCCTGAGACCTTGGCTTAGAATGATTATGCCAGAGTAATTGCCTGATAATTTATGCGGCACGCTCCTTTGTATTGTATTGTATTGGGCATGCAAATTTCTGTGCCGCACTGGGTGCCCAATGGAACATAATTTACATATTATACTATACATGCACGTGCGGTTTGCAGTGGTCTACTGTGATATATGTCGAAAATATAATGAAGCCTGCTAAAGGCCCGTAAAAGATGGAAACTTCGTACAATTTTAACATGTAAAATTATATCCGACGTGAAATTTCTATTTTTGACCAAAATATACATACAGTACAGCGGCCGCTGCGAATATTTCAAAACGTCAATCCCGAACGGTTTTTTGGCGGAATTCGTTTTCATTTTCGCTCGTATTTTCCGGAGGATATCAGCTAGGATAATTTTTTTAAAGCGAATTACCGGTCGGTTTTTGAAACACATCGAGTACACCAGCATTCTTATGCAACATAAATTAGAATAACAAATCGAGCTAAATTCGAGCAAATTAGCATAACTACGTAAGTATTCAGTTGTCCATGATGCGTTTCAAAGTCCGGCTGGTATTTCGTTTTAAAGGGACGGGCCCATCAAAATAAACCTATATTTAGCATGTTTTTTTTATTTGTATAAATGGGATTTAGTATTATATATGTACACTAAATTTCGGCTCTGTCTATACAGCCATATTCCCCCGGGACACGCGGTAAGGAAATAAGGGTGCAATTGTTGTTCGTCTACGGTATGGTTTTCCGATTATCGACACCGAAAAATTTCAGCTGGATAAAGTCTAGCCGAAATTTAGTGTAGATTTACTATAATAATCCCCCTTTATACAAATTATAAAATCATCGCTAAATATATGTTTATTTTGATGGGCCCGTCCCTATCATTTAATGTATTAGAAGCTGTTCATCTATTTATTTTGTATTTATCTATTTTGAGTGCCAATATCAGCTTTTACCTAACAACTGGAGACTTTGATTGTGCCCGGCGAAAAAAATCAAGCGCGCCTAAATCTCGCCGCGCACCTCATTGTTAGCCTAGTCTTCGCCAGCCTCTCGCGCGTTCACTGACAATGTGTGTAATTTTGCGAGAACATTGCGAGAGCACGGCGATGTCGCCGCGTACGTCTTTAGCCCTCTAGCTCGTTCTGCGTCGGTTTTCGTTCTGTCGTCTCGTCTAGCTCTCTCCTCGCGATTGTTTGCGCGCCAGGTTTACGCCGAGTTCCAATTAAAACCTTCAGTTTTTCTTATTTTCAGGGTAACCCTTATCCATTGTCTGACTGGGATCGTCGTCCTCTAACTATCTGATTACTGTACTATTCTGTCGTGTACAGTACGACACAGTACACCTGGGACTGGCCAGATTTAAGCTGAGAAATGGCCAGTCGAAGACAGAAACAATTCGACCGAAAGTACTCTTCGTACAAGTATGTTATTGATTTGTGATTAGAATTAGTGAAAAATTAGCATATTGATTGATTTTTAGCGAGATATGGTAAGATATTTGATTTCAAATGGAGGGTCTTCGCAGAATTATGAATTCATATGTGTAAGCCTAAGCCTAAGCCTAAGCCTAAGCCTAAGCCTAACTAATTTTACCTTTGTTATGCAAACTAATTACTACTTTTGGGGAAAGAAGTCCAGTAGGCTATATAGGCATGTCATATCCATATGTCACATTTGTCTTCTATCACAGTCCTGACTAAATCAATCTATAAACTCAGCAAATAAATGATCAATATTTATCAGCCGACGGCTAAAAGCCTCTTGTGTAATGTAGTCACCCAATAGCCGTACGATGTTTTTGCATTCTCTTTTTTTTGCAAAGGCGGTCTAAGGTCTAAGCCTTTCGTCGGGGTTGCCAAATGAATAAAAGTAAAAATAATTATGTATTAAATAGAAGAACATAGAAATATTGGTGATTTAAAGCGATATAGCGGCTGGTTTTTGAAACAAATGCTCTACGATGCCGCTGTATTCCAACGTAGTATACGTAAATTTTTATTTTGCAATATTAATTTGCATACAACATATGGGAAAACAGTTCTCCACCATACGTTTCAAAAACTGGCTGCTATATCGCTTTAAATTTGTGTATATGCAAACTTTAGATACAAGATTTGCAACACCATTCACTCAAAATTTTTGAGATCCTTTGAAAGAGCTTGCTTATATATTTAGCTTAGCTTGTTTAATTTGCAATATGCGTTAGAATTGCCTGACCTAGTCTAGTGATGAACACGTAGGTCATCGATTATATATCCCTTTAATTAGTGTAAAATTAAATAGACTTTTCTCATGTTTACTTCAAGCACCCAGTCCATTCCAGTCCAGCTGCAACATAAGTAACAGTCCTTCACATATAACCGCCTACCCAAAACGATTGTGTTTATCCTAATTATAAAGGTGTAATTGCTGAAAGGCACTTTGCTGACAATGATACTCATAATGACTAAGAATAGTTTCATAACTTTCATGAGATTGTCAAAATTTCCACGGAATTGTTTCATAATCGTTCCAAGAGCGCCGTTGTGTTCTAGTCCTCTCAATACCTCCCCCGTACTACTTTTTGCCGCATTTTCAGTGCACCACAAGTTTACAACAAGAACGCTCAACAAACAAATTGTGTGTCAAAACTCAGAAATTTAGGGAAACTGAGATTTCGGATATTAAAGCGGTATATCACGTGATTAGTTAGGTCAACCTCATTACCGACGATGTCACAGGAAGGCACATACTCATACAGAACACAACACGATTTGCGTATAATATATACCGAAATTTTCAACACAATCTTCAAAAGGGTATGCACAGATAGATCGTATTCCTTTCAAAAAAGATACAGTGAACTTGCGTTTAAGAAAAAGGAGGGTCTCACAAGGGTACCGTTAAAGGGAGAGGCCCATGAGAAAAAAGTTTTCCTCAATTTACTCGCACAGAATGAAATATTACTGTGAAAACCGCATTTCTTTGCACCTAGAACTCACAGAGTTATTCCCCGGCAAACAGTTCGGCCAGGTACCGTAGTCAGAAACGTTTTTACGTTTTATTCCCATCCATTAGTATTCTTTCTCTTCATGATAATCGTTAATCGAATAAAGATCATTCCTACGATTATAAAAAGGCGTTTCCAATACTGTAATGCCCTAAAAGCGTAAAAATTGACCTGGCCGAACTGTTTGCTGGGGAATAACTCTGTGAGTTCTAGGTTTCAAGTAATGTGGTTTTAACAGTAATATTTCTGAAATTCCGGACATTCTTTACAAATAAACTGAGGAAAACTTTTTTCTCGTGGGCCTCTTCCTTTAACTATGGCCGTACTTTTAGAGATGTGCTATAGCTCATATTATAGAGAATTACCGATACGGATATCGATACCGAGAATACCGATGCCTTATAACATCTCTGTAACTTTTTTGAGCTATGTTCTACTCCAAACTAAAGCGCTGAATCTTATAATGCTTGTTTTTTGGAAGGTCAAACAATAATCCTTCGATAAGAAGAAAGAAATATGTGAATAAGAAGAAAAATATGTTGTTTTCGTGAGCCTCCTCCTTTAATGGATCCTTTGCAGGAAGACTACGGTAACGGAAGATGTAAACTTTTCGAATCACTCTTCACGGTCTTCTTACCGGTCTGAGGCCTTTTCCGACAGACAGGATTCACGCGGCAGGAGCTCATCGACGGAGATTGTTTCTGTAAGTTAAAGAATTATTTTATTCTTAGTGATTCTTAGGCATCGATATAAGTGCACCTACATATGTTAGATCATTAGCACATAGAAGAAAATGAGTTACAGCAGGTTTAATTTTATTAATAAATTTTAATAGATTGGGCGTTTATGATCACAATCAAAACGTATTTACACAGGGAACAGGAATAATTGCCGAGGCCACAGCAAAACTGTCGGTGTCCGGCTACCAAATTTTTTAATGCAAAAATACATTGGTCGCCGGTTACTGACCATTTGGCGAGAAGTTAGTGACCACGTGGTGACCAGTTGCGGACGGATATTGAGACAACTTGATCAGCACGCCTAATTAAGCTGCAGGGTTTAAGGTTTAAGCTATAATTGCCTAATTAGCGACTAGCACAACTAGGCGAATAGGTCAGCAAATCAATAATTGCCCTAATTATCGATTTTTCAGGGTTCGGATACCCGGTCTCTGCCCGTCTACATCACAATCCAAGACTACAACCCAGAGACTGGAGATGAAGAGGGAATTGCACTGGAACAAGGCCAGATCATTGAAGTTTTGGATAAGAAGAACCCAGTGAGATGGCTGGTTAGGACCAAGGTGAGACTATCTTAGGGAGACTTATTTTGGGCGCCGCACTCGGACACCTAGGCCTAATAATGGGCATATCTACGCGAAGCGTATATTACATAGGTTGTACGGTTATACCTTTGGTTGAAACGACAAGCGCGCTGAAGTTTGTGCCTGGTCAGGACCAAGGTGAGTAGCGAGGCTGAAGTTAGAGCAGCATTGTATCTACTTTTGGAGATTTACATATGATACGCATATTCTATGTATCCTACGTAAAAAAAAAAGTGCCGGAAGCTTCGGATGGGCGCCAAAAATTTGCATAGGATACATAGAAAATGCGTACCATATGCAAATTTCTCAAACTAGGTGCAATACTGCTTTAAGGTTCTGGATCTAGTTATATATCGGTGTAGCAGGAGATTAAGCCCACGTCCACTAGGTAGAAAGACAGTATGAAACTGTGCGGCACGCGAAAAAGAGGGTACGGCGGGGCGGCGCGCCCCCTCTATGGTGTGCGGGAGCCGCGGGTGCGCTAAGGCCAGATTGAGCACACGCGGCGCCGTATCATAAGGTGAAACTGGCGTACCTATGGCGCACCCCCTTGCGCCGCCCCCATATGGACTCTTTTTTTGTATTGCGCGGCGATGGTGCACAGCACAGTTTCATCGGTATCAGACGTTAGGGAGCGTCGAACATTCCTTCGCAATGAGACATGTTTTTATAAATTGGGGAGGCAATGATCTTATTATATAAAGGAGAAGAGTTTACTTTTTTTGTTTGTGTGAACGAAACAGAATTCTACGTTTCAGGTATTTGACATAAGTCGTCCAGTTTCACAAATCTCAAAATAAGCGCAAGCGACGTTTCATATGAATATGCAGTATGATCATTTTAGTAGGGTCGCCTGAGTATAGTCGCCTCAGTCAGGCGGCGATAGCGTATGGTATATGGTATATTCATATAGTGAATGATTATTCTAGATGGCAGTAACGTACTGTTAGGCCTCTCGGGCCCGGCCCTCAACCAAGGTCATTTCTAAGTTATTTTATGTAATAAATTATAAGTTACAGGCTCGTCCCCCACAATCTGGATGGGTGCCTGGATCCTATTTCGAAACGCCAACGGAATACTACAAACAACGACGTCGAACGAGAGGTATCTATTTTAAAGCGATATAACGGCCGGTTTCTGAAACGCATGGTGGACGGTATATACCTATATACCATGTAGTGTATGCAAATGACTGCGAGATGTTGCGCGATTTTCATATTTCAAAAACCGGCCGGTATATCGCTTCGTTTACTTTTTTTTTATCAAAATAGAGAGCAAGGCTCGATTCATGTTCTTGTCAGGAAAATCGCTAGAATCGTCTAGAAACTAAAGTGCATTAAGAAGGAAACCAGGCGATATATATGCACTAGCCTTTAAAACGCGTTCGGACATCTGCATCCTCATGTATTATATGCAAATTAGGAATACTAGGAAAGGAACACCACTTCCAAACCACCTGCCATACTTCTTTACTGATAAACTTGTGCTGAATTTATGCGAATTTCATTATACATTTATATATATATATTTTTTTTTAGAATTAGAACACGAAGATCCGAATATGAGCGAAGAGCAGGAAAACCTACTAAAACGAGAGTGAGTGGATTTTATTTATTATTTTTTATTTATTTTTATATGTATTGTATTATTTTTATTTTCCATAGTCTAAATGTATTTTATTGTATTATTTATGTATTGTTTTGTATTTTATTATTTTTATTTTCCGTTTTTTAAATGTATTTTATTCAAGCTTCATGTGTGTTTTGTGATTTTTTTCCTTTTTTCATTGTGATGTTTTTCGTGCACATCTTTATTCTTTCTAATTTTCCTTTTTAATTCTTATTTTTTCACTTCCTCTGACCCCTGACCTCTGTCAATGAGTCTCCGTACTGAAAAAATATTCAATTTTGTAGTACAGTAAAAATATTCAGCGTAAAAAATGAGACGGATTTTCCTTTAGTAAATCAAGGAACAACATTCCCTATGACCATAATACATAATATTCTAAAAACTCGGTGAAAAGATTTTGTTCAATGCCCCGACAAAGTTTACGTGAGTTTGATTTCCAACATTTCGACGATCAACCGTGATTCCATCCTTATCTTATTTACCCTTTTCTTCTTTTCATTACATTTCCTATCCATTTCATTTCGTATCATTTTTTCCTCCTTTTTGTTTGCATTTTTTTGTATTTTAAATGTATTTATGAAATGCTATTCTGATTTTTAAGTGTTTTTTTTTTTTTTGTGTTTTTATTGTATTTTCGTTTCGCCACTTAATCGTCTTTTTCCTCATCAATATCGTCGTCAATAACGGGCGCTCAAAAAAAGTTAGGGGCAGCATTTTTTCGCACCGCTTCTAAAGGTTATAAATGGCAATCTCTGCTGAACCTAAACATAGACCTGAGAGCTATGTTATTTTATGTAATGTTAAAAGTCAAAAAGGTTATACACCAGTCTTTTCTCTTTTCGCGGCGCTCCTATCAGTCCTATCTTCGAACTACACCAACCATCCTATTGTGCGTAGAACATTTAGAACTTTTACACCTCTTTTGAATAATATTTTTTCAAGTTTGTTGCCTTCACTTCTCGCCTCTTCATAAAACAGCTTATTTTCTCAAGCAGTCTCCAATTTTCACGTATGGTAATTAGTATAATTAGACCACATATGTTGTAGCGTTGCAAGGGCTTGCAACACATGTGGCAGCACTAGTCTAGAGTAGCCAAGTATGTATTTGAGGAAAATGTTGCTATAATTTTTCTTAATCACCTCTTTCCTTTTTTCGTTCCATTGCACTCGGTCACATCTTTTTTCTTCATTTTGATTATTATTATTTTTTCTTTTTTTTTTGTGTATCTTGCCTTTTTTATTTCTATTTTTTGTATTACATTGTTTGAATTATATTGTTCGAGTGTGTTTCATTTATTCACATTTTCCTCGCTCTGTCAATATTCTTTTGCGTTACTTCCCTCATAGGAGTAATTCCATTTTTTTTTTACAGTAAATGCGATTTTTGTTGCGATGCTTCAATTTTTGCCGCCATCAGCTCAACTTACGTCGTATTGCCCACAGTTTCTCTTTTCCTTGACTCTTTTCTAGACTGGGCAGATATGAAAGTTGCTGCATATAATCTGTTGCGCTGCTTCATTTTCGCCCACGGAAAAAAATACCGCAATCATCTTATAAGTCCCTCTTGACTCTTTCCTCCAACACTGCGCCTTTGATGCTTGAACAAGCTTTCTGCTGCAAATTCTCTCTCTTTTTTTTGTCACGCTTTCCTTGTCAGGCTCTCCATTGATTTCCACGGCAGATATTTTTGCTGCCTTAGCTTCCCTTGTTGCGCCGCTTCATTTTTCAATCTGTTAGTTTGTCAGACTTTTCTTGTCAGGCTCTCCATTGATTTCCACGGCATGTATTTTTGCTGCCTTAGCTTCCCTTGTTGCGCCGCTTCATTTTTCAATATGTTTGCCTGTCAGACTTTTCTTGTCAGGCTCTCCATTGATTTCCACGGCAGATATTTTTGCTGCCTTAGCTTCCCTTGTTGCGCCGCTTCATTTTTCAATATGTTTGCCTGTCAGACTTTTCTTGTCAGGCTTTCCATTGATTTCCACGGCAGATATTTTTGCTGCCTTAGCTTCCTTTGTTGCGCCGCTTCATTTTTCAATATGTTTGCCTGTCAGACTTTTCTTGTCAGGCTTTCCAGTGATTTCCACGGCAAATATTTTTGCTGTCTTAGCTTCCCTTGTTGCGCCGCTTCATTTTTCAATATGTTAGTTTGTCAGACTTTTCTTGTCAGGCTCTCCATTGATTTCCACGGCATGTATTTTTGCTGCCTTAGCTTCCCTTGTTGCGCCGCTTCATTTTTCAATATGTTTGCCTGTCAGACTTTTCTTGTCAGGCTCTCCATTGATTTCCACGGCAGATATTTTTGCTGCCTTAGCTTCCCTTGTTGCGCCGCTTCATTTTTCAATATGTTTGCCTGTCAGACTTTTCTTGTCAGGCTTTCCATTGATTTCCACGGCAGATATTTTTGCTGCCTTAGCTTCCTTTGTTGCGCCGCTTCATTTTTCAATATGTTTGCCTGTCAGACTTTTCTTGTCAGGCTTCCATTGATTTCCACGGCAGTATTTTGCTGCCTTAGCTTCCTTGTTGCGACGCTTCATTTTTCAATATGTTTGCCTGTCAGACTTTTCTTGTCAGGCTCTCCATTGATTTCCACGGCAGATATTTTTGCTGCCTTAGCTTCCTTTGTTGCGCCGCTTCATTTTTCAATATGTTTGCCTGTCAGACTTTTCTTGTCAGGCTCTCCATTGATTTCCACGGCAGATATTTTTGCTGCCTTAGCTTCCCTTGTTGCGCCGCTTCATTTTTCAATATGTTTGCCTGTCAGACTTTTCTTGTCAGGCTTTCCATTGATTTCCACGGCAAATATTTTTGCCGCCTTAGCTTCCTTTGTTGCGCCGCTTCATTGTTTGTTTGCCTGTCGTATTTTTCTTGTCAGGCTCTCCATTGATTTCCACGGCAGATATTTTTGCTGCCTTAGCTTCCTTTGTTGCGCCGCTTCATTTTTCAATATGTTTGCCTGTCAGACTTTTCTTGTCAGGCTTTCCATTGATTTCCACGGCAAATATTTTTGCCGCCTTAGCTTCCTTTGTTGCGCCGCTTCATTTTTTGTTTGCCTGTCGTATTTTTCTTGTCAGGCTCTCCATTGATTTCCACGGCAGATATTTTTTCCGCCTTAGCTTCCTTTATTGCGCCGCTTCATTTTTCAATTTGTTTGCCTGTCATTTTTTTTTTTTTTTTTTTTTTTTTTTTTTTTTTTTTTTTTTTTTTTTTTTTTTTTTTTTTTTTTTTTTTTTTGTTGCGCCGCTTCATTTTTTGTTTGCCTGTCGTATTTTTCTTGTCAGGCTCTCCATTGATTTCCACGGCAGATATTTTTGCTGCCTTAGCTTCCTTTGTTGCGCCGCTTCATTTTTTGTTTGCCTGCCGTATTTTTCTTGTCAGGCTCTCCATTGATTTCCACGGCAGATATTTTTTCCGCCTTAGCTTCCTTTATTGCGCCGCTTCATTTTTCAATTTGTTTGCCTGTCATATTTTTCTTGTCAGGCTCTCCATTGATTTCCACGGCAGATGTTTTTGCTGCCTTAGCTTCCTTTGTTGCGCCGCTTCATTTTTTGTTTGCCTGTCGTATTTTTCTTGTCAGGCTCTCCATTGATTTCCACGGCAGATATTTTTGCTGCCTTAGCTTCCTTTATTGCGCCGCTTCATTTTTCAATTTGTTTGCCTGTCATATTTTTCTTGTCAGGCTCTCCATTGATTTCCACGGCAGATATTTTTGCTGCCTTAGCTTCCTTTGTTGCGCCGCTTCATTTTTTGTTTGCCTGTCGTATTTTTCTTGTCAGGCTCTCCATTGATTTCCACGGCAGATATTTTTGCTGCCTTAGCTTCCTTTGTTGCGCCGCTTCATTTTTTGTTTGCCTGTCGTATTTTTCTTGTCAGGCTCTCCATTGATTTCCACGGCAGATATTTTTGCTGCCTTAGCTTCCTTTGTTGCGCCGCTTCATTTTTGTTTTGCCTGTCATATTTTTCTTGTCAGGCTCTCCATTGATTTCCACGGCAGATATTTTTGCTGCCTTAGCTTCCTTTGTTGCGCCGCTTCATTTTTTGTTTGCCTGTCGTATTTTTCTTGTCAGGCTCTCCATTGATTTCCACGGCAGATATTTTTGCTGCCTTAGCTTCCTTTGTTGCGCCGCTTCATTTTTTGTTTGCCTGTCGTATTTTTCTTGTCAGGCTCTCCATTGATTTCCACGGCAGATATTTTTGCTGCCTTAGCTTCCTTTGTTGCGCCGCTTCATTTTTGTTTGCCTGTCATATTTTTCTTGTCAGGCTCTCAATTGATTTCCACGGCAGGTATTTTTGCTGCCTTAGCTTCCTTTGTTGCGCCGCTTCATTTTTCAATTTGTTTGCCTGTCATATTTTTCTTGTCAGGCTCTCCATTGATTTCCACGGCAGATATTTTTGCTGCCTTAGCTTCCTTTGTTGCGCCGCTTCATTTTTGTTTGCCTGTCATATTTTTCTTGTCAGGCTCTCAATTGATTTCCACGGCAGGTATTTTTGCTGCCTTAGCTTCCTTTGTTGCGCCGCTTCATTTTTTGTTTGCCTGTCGTATTTTTCTTGTCAGGCTCTCCATTGATTTCCACGGCAGATATTTTTGCTGCCTTAGCTTCCTTTGTTGCGCCGCTTCATTTTTTGTTTGCCTGTCGTATTTTTCTTGTCAGACTCTCCATTGATTTCCACGGCAGATATTTTTGCTGCCTTAGCTTCCTTTGTTGCGCCGCTTCATTTTTTGTTTGCCTGTCATATTTTTCTTGTCAGGCTCTCCATTGATTTCCACGGCAGATATTTTTGCTGCCTTAGCTTCCTTTGTTGCGCCGCTTCATTTTTTGTTTGCCTGTCGTATTTTTCTTGTCAGGCTCTCCATTGATTTCCACGGCAGATATTTTTGCTGCCTTAGCTTCCTTTGTTGCGCCGCTTCATTTTTTGTTTGCCTGTCGTATTTTTCTTGTCAGGCTCTCCATTGATTTCCACGGCAGATATTTTTGCTGCCTTAGCTTCCTTTGTTGCGCCGCTTCATTTTTGTTTGCCTGTCATATTTTTCTTGTCAGGCTCTCAATTGATTTCCACGGCAGATATTTTTGCTGCCTTAGCTTCCTTTGTTGCGCCGCTTCATTTTTGTTTGCCTGTCATATTTTTCTTGTCAGGCTCTCCATTGATTTCCACGGCAGATATTTTTGCTGCCTTAGCTTCCTTTGTTGCGCCGCTTCATTTTTTGTTTGCCTGTCGTATTTTTCTTGTCAGGCTCTCCATTGATTTCCACGGCAGATATTTTTGCTGCCTTAGCTTCCTTTGTTGCGCCGCTTCATTTTTGTTTGCCTGTCATATTTTTCTTGTCAGGCTCTCCATTGATTTCCACGGCAGATATTTTTGCTGCCTTAGCTTCCTTTGTTGCGCCGCTTCATTTTTTGTTTGCCTGTCGTATTTTTCTTGTCAGGCTCTCCATTGATTTCCACGGCAGATATTTTTGCTGCCTTAGCTTCCTTTGTTGCGCCGCTTCATTTTTTGTTTGCCTGTCGTATTTTTCTTGTCAGGCTCTCCATTGATTTCCACGGCAGATATTTTTGCTGCCTTAGCTTCCTTTGTTGCGCCGCTTCATTTTTTGTTTGCCTGTCGTATTTTTCTTGTCAGGCTCTCCATTGATTTCCACGGCAGATATTTTTGCTGCCTTAGCTTCCTTTGTTGCGCCGCTTCATTTTTGTTTGCCTGTCATATTTTTCTTGTCAGGCTCTCAATTGATTTCCACGGCAGGTATTTTTGCTGCCTTAGCTTCCTTTGTTGCGCCGCTCCATTTTTCAATTTGTTTGCTTGCCATATTTTTCTTGTCAGGCACTCCATTGATTTCCACGGCAGGTATTTTTGCTGCCTTAGCTTCCTTTGTTGCGCCGCTTCATTTTTCAATTTGTTTGCCTGTCATATTTTTCTTGTCAGGCTCTCCATTGATTTCCACGGCAGATATTTTTGCTGCCTTAGCTTCCTTTATTGCGCCGCTCCATTTTTCAATTTGTTTGCCTGTCATATTTTTCTTGCCAGGCTCTCCATTGATTTCCACGGCATGTATTTTGCTGCCTTAGCTTCCTTTGTTGCGCCGCTTCATTTTTCAATTTGTTTGCCTGTCATATTTTTCTTTCAGGCTCTCCATTGATTTCCACGGCAGATATTTTTGCTGCCTTAGCTTCCTTTGTTGCGCCGCTTCATTTTCTGTTTGCCTGTCATATTTTTCTTGTCAGGCTCTCCATTGATTTCCACGGCAGATATTTTTTCCGCCTTAGCTTCCTTTGTTGCGCCGCTTCATTTTTCAATCTGTTTGCCCGTCAGACTTTTCTTTCAGGCTCTCCATTGCTTTCCACGGCAGGTATTTTTGCTGCCTTAGCTTCCTTTGTTGCGCCGGTCCATTTTTCAATTTGTTTGCTTGTCATATTTTTCTTGTCAGGCTCTCCATTGATTTCCACGGCAGATATTTTTGCTGCCTTAGCTTCCTTTGTTGCGCCGCTTAGTTTTTGTGTCTGCTTGCCCCGTCACACTTTTCTTGTCAGGCTGTTTCATTTACTGATACGGCCGAGATTTTTGCTGTATTTGCATCTCTTATTGCTCCGCTTCATTTTTGAATCTCCTCTGGGGCCTACAAGCTCTTTTTCAGTTTGCCTGTCACTTTTTCTTTGATGCTGCTCCGTTTATTGATGCGGCAGAGATTTTTGCTGTGTTTGCTTCCATTGTTGCTCAGCTTCATTTTTGAATCTCTATGCAGCTTCAAACTCCTTTTCATATTCCCTGTCACGTTTTTCGACGCGGTATTGTCACCTACGGCAGAGATTTTTGCTGTGTTTGCTTCCATTGTTGCGCCGCTTCATTTTTGAATTTCTATGCAGACTCCTTTTCATATTCCTGCCACGTTTTTCGACGCGGTATTTCTCTTACGGGGTATTTCGCTTCCGTTGTTGCGCCGCTTCATTTTTGAATTTCTATGCAGACTCCTTTTCATATTCCTGCCACGTTTTTCGACGCGGTATTTCTCTTACGGCAGAGATATTTGCTGTGTTTTGCTTCCGTTGTTGCGCCGCTTCATTTTTGAATTTCTATGCAGACTCCTTTTCATATTCCCTGACAGATTTTTCGACGCGGTATTGTCTCCTACGGCAGATATATTTGCCGTGTTTGCTTCCGTTGTTGCGCCGCTTCATTTTTGAATCTCCATGCAGCTTCAAACTCCTTTTCATATTCCTGTCACGTTTTTCGACGCGGTATTGTCTCCTACGGCTGGTTTTTTTGCTGTGTTTGCTTACATTGTTGCGCCGCTTCGTTTTTGAGTTTCTATGCAAACTCCTTTTCATATTCCCTGACACGTTTTTCGATGCGGTATTGTCTCCTACGGCAGAGATTTTTGCTGTGTTTTGCTTCCGTTGTTGCGCCGCTTCATTTTTGAATTTCTATGCAGACTCCTTTTCATATTCCTGCCACGTTTTTCGACGCGGTATTTCTCTTACGGCAGAGATATTTGCTGTGTTTTGCTTCCGTTGTTGCGCCGCTTCATTTTTGAATTTCTATGCATCCTTTTCATATTCCTGCCACGTTTTTCGACGCGGTATTTCTCTTACGGCAGAGATATTTGCTGCGTTTTGCTTCCGTTGTTGCGCCGCTTCGTTTTTGAATTTCTATGCAGACTCCTTTTCATATTCCTGCCACGTTTTTCGACGCGGTATTTCTCTTACGGCAGAGATATTTGCTGCGTTTTGCTTCCGTTGTTGCGCCGCTTCGTTTTTGAATTTCTATGCAGACTCCTTTTCATATTCCTGCCACGTTTTTCGACGCGGTATTTCTCTTACGGCAGAGATATTTGCTGTGTTTTGCTTCCGTTGTTGCGCCGCTTCATTTTTGAATTTCTATGCATCCTTTTCATATTCCTGCCACGTTTTTCGACGCGGTATTTCTCTTACGGCAGAGATATTTGCTGTGTTTTGCTTCCGTTGTTGCGCCGCTTCATTTTTGAATTTCTATGCAGACTCCTTTTCATATTCCCTGGCAGATTTTTCGACGCGGTATTTCTCTTACGGCAGAGATATTTGCCGTGTTTGCTTCCGTTGTTGCGCCGCTTCATTTTTGAATTTCTATGCAGACTCCTTTTCATATTCCTGTCACGTTTTTCGACGCGGTATGTTGAACATCTCCACTCCCGTATATTGAAACGTATGTTGAATATCTCCACTCCCGTATATTGAAACGTATGTTGAACATCTCCATTCTCGTACATTGAAACGTATGTTGAACATCTCCACTCCCGTATATTGAAACGTATGTTGAACATCTACACTCCCATGTATTGAAACGTATGTTGAACATCTCCACTCCCGTATATTGAAACGTATGTTGAACATCTCCACTCCCATATATTGAAACGTATGTTGAACATCTCCACTCCCATATATTGAAACGTATGTTGAACATCTCCACCAGTATTTTGAAACGGATGTTGAACATCTCCACTCCCGTTTATTGAAACGTATGTTGAACATCTCCACTCCCGTATATTGAAACGTATGTTGAACATCTCCACTCCCGTATATTGAAACGTATGTTGAACATCTCCACTCCCGTATATTGAAACGTATCTTGAACATCTCAACTCCCGTATATTGAAACGTATGTTGAACATCTCCACTCCCATATATTGAAACGGATGTTGAACATCTCCACTCCCGTTTATTGAAAAGTATGTTGAACATCTCCACTCCCGTATATTGAAACGTATGTTGAACATCTCCACTCCCATATATTGAAAAATATGTTGAACATCTACACTCCCATGTATTGAAACGTATGTTGAACATCTCCACTCCCGTATATTGAAACGTATGTTGAACATCTCCACTCCCGTATATTGAAACGTATGTTGAACATCTCCACCAGTATTTTGAAACGGATGTTGAACATCTCCACTCCCGTATATTGAAACGTATGTTGAACATCTCCACTCCCGTATATTGAAACGTATGTTAACATCTCCACCAGTATTTTGAAACGGATGTTGAACATCTCCACTCCCGTATATATGAAACGTTGAACTGAACGTATGTTGAACATCTCCACTCCCGTATTTTGAAACGTATGTTGAACATCTCCACTCCCGTATATTGAAACGTAGTTGAACATCTCCACTCCCGTATATTGAAACGTATGTTGAACATCTCCACTCCCGTATATTGAAACGTATGTTGAACATCTCCACTCCCGTATATTGAAACGTATGTTGAACATCTCCACCAGTATTTTGAAACGGATGTTGAACATCTCCACTCCCGTATATTGAAACGTATGTTGAACATCTCCACCAGTATTTTGAAACGGATGTTGAACATCTCCACTCCCGTATATTGAAACGTATGTTGAACATCTCCACTCCCGTATATTGAAACGTATGTTGAACATCTCCACCAGTATTTTGAAACGTATGTTGAACATCTCCACTCCCGTATATTGAAACGTATGTTGAACATCTCCACCAGTATTTTGAAACGGATGTTGAACATCTCCACTCCCGTATATTGAAACGTATGTTGAACATCTCCACTCCCGTATATTGAAACGTATGTTGAACATCTCCACTCCCGTATATTGAAACGTATGTTGAACATCTCCACTCCCGTTTATTGAAAAGTATGTTGAACATCTCCACTCCCGTATATTGAAACGTATGTTGAACATCTCCACTCCCGTATATTGAAACGTATGTTGAACATCTCCACTCCCGTATATTGAAACGTATGTTGAACATCTCCCCGTATTTGAAACGGATGTTGAACAAACTCGTATTTGAAAACTATGTTGACTCCTCCACTCCCGTTATTGAAAGATTTTGAACTCTCCACTCCAGTATTTTGAAACGTATATTGAACATCTCCACTCCAGTATATTGAAACGTATGTTGAACATCTCCACTCCCATATATTGAAACGGATGCTGAACATCTCCACCAAAGTATTTTGAAACGTATGTTGAACATCTCCACTCCCGTATATTGAAACGTATGTTGAACATCTCCACTCCCGTATATTGAAACGTATCTTGAACATCTCAACTCCCGTATATTGAAACGTATGTTGAACATCTCCACTCCCATATATTGAAACGGATGTTGAACATCTCCACTCCCGTTTATTGAAACGTATGTTTGAACATCTCCACTTCCCGTATATGAAACGTATGTTTTGAACATCTCCACTCCCATATTTGAAAATATGTTGAACATCTACACTCCCATATATTGAAACGTATGTTGAACATCTCCACTCCCGTATATTGAAACGTATGTTGAACATCTCCACTCCTATATTGAAACGTTAAAACGGATGTTGAACATCTCCACTCCCGTATTTTGAAACGGTATGTTGAACATCTCCACTCCCGTATATTGAAACGTATGTTGAACATCTCCACTCCGTATATATTGAAACGTAACGTATGTTGAACATCTCCACTCCCCATATATTGAAACGTATGTTGAACATCTCCACCAGTATTTTGAAACGGATGTTGAACATCTCCACTCCCGATATTGAAACATCTCCACTCCCGTATATTGAAACGTATGTTGAACATCTCCACTCCCGTATATTGAAACGTATGTTGAACATCTCCACTCCCGTATATTGAAACGTATGTTGAACATCTCCACTCCCGTATATTGAAACGTATGTTGAACATCTCCACCAGTATTTTGAAACGGATGTTGAACATCTCCACTCCCGTATATTGAAACGTATGTTGAACATCTCCACCAGTATTTTGAAACGGATGTTGAACATCTCCACTCCCGTTTATTGAAACGTATGTTGAACATCTCCACTCCCGTATATTGAAAAGTATGTTGAACATCTCCACTCCAGTATTTTGAAACGTATATTGAACATCTCCACTCCAGTATATTGAAACGTATGTTGAACATCTCCACTCCCATATATTGAAACGGATGCTGAACATCTCCACCAAAGTATTTTGAAACGGATGTTGAACATCTCCACTCCCGTATATTGAAACGGATGTTGAACATCTCCACTCCAGTATTTTGAAACGTACGTTGAACATCTCCACTCCCGTATATTGAAACGTATGTTGAACATCTCCACTTCCATATATTGAAACGGATGTTGAACATCTCCACTCCCATATATTGAAACGGATGTTGAACATCTCCACTCCAGTATATTGAAACGTATGTTGAACATCTCCACTCCCGTATATTGAAACGTATGTTGAACATCTCCACTCCCATATATTGAAACGTATGTTGAACATCTCCACTCCCATATATTGAAACGTATGTTGAACAATCACTCCACTCCCATATATTGAAACGGATGTTGAACATCTCCACTCCATATATTGAACGTATTTGAACATCTCCACTTCCATATATTGAAACGTATGTTGAACATCTCCACTCCCGTATATTGAAACGTATGTTGAACATCTCCACTCCCATATATTGAAACGGATGTTGAACATCTCCACTTCCATATATTGAAACGTATGTTGAACATCTCCACTTCCATATATTGAAACGTATGTTGAACATCTCCACTCCCATATATTGAAACGTATGTTGAACATCTCCACTTCCATATATTGAAACGTATGTTGAACATCTCCACTCCCATATATTGAAACGTATGTTGAACATCTCCACTTCCATATATTGAAACGTATGTTGAACATCTCCACTCCACTCCCATATATTGAAACGTATGTTGAACATCTCCACTCCCATATATTGAAACGTATGTTGAACATCTCCACTCCCATATATGTTGAAAACGTATGTTGAAACATCTCCACTCCCGTATATTGAAACGTATGTTGAACATCTCCACTCCCATATATTGAAACGTATGTTGAACTCTCCACTCCCATATATTGAAACTATGTTGAACATCTCCACTCCCGTATTTGAAACGTATTTGAACATCTCCACTCCATATATTGAAACGTATCTTGAACATCTCCACTCCCATATATTGAAACGTATGTTGAACATCTCCACTTCCATATATTGAAACGTATGTTGAACATCTCCACTTCCATATATTGAAACGTATCTTGAACATCTCCACCTCCATATATTGAAACGTATCTTGAACATCTCCACTCCTATATTGAAACGGATGTTGAACATCTCCACTCCATATATTGAAACGTATGTTGAACATCTCCACTTCCATATATTGAAACGTATGTTGAACATCTCCACTCCCATATATTGAAACGTATGTTGAACATCTCCACTCCCATATATTGAAACGTATGTTGAACATCTCCACTTCCATATATTGAAACGTATGTTGAACATCTCCACTCCCGTATATTGAAACGTATGTTGAACATCTCCACTCCCATATATTGAAACGTATGTTGAACATCTCCACTCCCATATATTGAAACGGTATGTTGAACATCTCCACTCCCATATTTTGAAACGTATGTTGAACATCTCCACTCTTCCATATATTGAAACGTATGTTGAACATCTCCACTCCCGTATATTTTGAAACGTATGTTGAACATCTCCACTCCCATATATTGAAACGTATGTTGAACATCTCCACTTCCATATATTGAAACGTATGTTGAACATCTCCACTCCCATATATTGAAACGTATGTTGAACATCTCCACTCCCATATATTGAAACGTATGTTGAACATCTCCACTCCATATATTGAAACGTATGTTGAACATCTCCACTCCCATATATTGAAACGTATGTTGAACATCTCCACTCTTCCATATATTGAAACGTATGAACATCTCCACTCCCCGTATATTGAAACGGATGTTGAACATCTCCACCAAAGTATTGTTGAACTCCCAGTATATTGAAACGGATGTTGAACATCTCCACTCCAGTATTTTGAAACGTACGTTGAACATCTCCACTCCAGTATTTTGAAACGTATGTTGAACATCTCCACTCCAGTATTTTGAAACGTACGTTGAACATCTCCACTCCCATATATTGAAACGGATGTTGAACATCTCCACTCCAGTATTTTGAAACGTACGTTGAACATCTCCACTCCCGTATATTGAAACGTATGTTGAACATCTCCACTCCAATATATTGAAACGTATGTTGAACATCTCCACTCCCATATATTGAAACGGATGCTGAACATCTCCACTCCAGTATTTTGAAACGTATGTTGAACATCTCCACTCCCATATATTGAAACGTATGTTGAACATCTCCACTCCCATATATTGAAACGTATGTTGAACATCTCCACTCCAGTATTTTGAAACGTATGTTGAACATCTCCACTCCCATATATTGAAACGGATGTTGAACATCTCCACTCCAGTATTTTGAAACGTATGTTGAACATCTCCACTCCCTATATATTGAACTCCACCCATATATTGAAACGTATGTTGAACATCTCCACTCCCATATATTGAAACGTATGTTGAACATCTCCACTCCAGTATTTTGAAACGTATGTTGAACATCTCCACTCCCATATATTGAAACGTATGTTGAACATCTCCACTCCCATATATTGAAACGTATGTTGAACATCTCCACTCCAGTATATTGAAACGTATGTTGAACATCTCCACTCCATATATTGAAACGTATGTTGAACATCTCCACTCCCATATATTGAAACGGATGTTGAACATCTCCACTCCAGTATTTTGAAACGTATGTAGAACATCTCCACTCCAGTATATTGAAACGTATGTTGAACATCTCCACTCCAGTATATTGAAACGTATGTTGAACATCTCCACTCCCATATATTGAAACGGATGTTGAACATCTCCACTCCCATATATTGAAACGTATGTTGAACATCTCCACTCCCATATATTGAAACGGATGTTGAACATCTCCACTCCCATATATTGAAACGGATGTTGAACATCTCCACTCCAGTATATTGAAACGTATGTAGAACATCTCCACTCCAGTATATATTGAAACGTATGTAGAACATCTCCACTCCAGTATATTGAAACGTATGTAGAACATCTCCACTCCAGTATATTGAAACGTATGTTGAACATCTCCACTCCCATATATTGAAACGGATGTTGAACATCTCCACTCCCATATATTGAAACGGATGTTGAACATCTCCACTCCCATATATTGAAACGGATGTTGAACATCTCCACTCCAGTATTTTGAAACGTATGTTGAACATCTCCACTCCCATATATTGAAACGGATGTTGAACATCTCCACTCCAGTATTTTGAAACGTATGTAGAACATCTCCACTCCATATTGAAACATGTATGAACATCTCCCCTCCATATAATTGAACGTATGTTGAACATCTCCACTCCCATATATTGAAACGTATGTTGAACATCTCCACTCCCATATATTGAAACGGATGTTGAACATCTCCACTCCCATATATTGAAACGGATGTTGAACATCTCCACTCCAGTATTTTGAAACGTATGTAGAACATCTCCACTCCATATATTGAAACGTATGTTGAACATCTCCACTCCCATATATTGAAACGGATGTTGAACATCTCCACTCCCGTATATTGAAACGTATGTTGAACATCTCCACTCCCATATATTGAAACGTATGTTGAACATCTCCACTCCCATATATTGAAACGGATGTTGAACATCTCCACTCCAGTATTTTGAAACGTATGTTGAACATCTCCACTCCCATATATTGAAACGGATGTTGAACATCTCCACTCCAGTATTTTGAAACGTATGTTGAACATCTCCACTCCCATATATTGAAACGTATGTTGAACATCTCCACTCCCATATATTGAAACGGATGTTGAACATCTCCACTCCAGTATTTTGAAACGTATGTTGAACATCTCCACTCCCATATATTGAAACGGATGTTGAACATCTCCACTCCAGTATTTTGAAACGTATGTTGAACATCTCCACTCCCATATATTGAAACGGATGTTGAACATCTCCACTCCCGTATATTGAAACGTATGTTGAACATCTCCACTCCCATATATTGAAACGGATGTTGAACATCTCCACTCCAGTATTTTGAAACGGATGTTGAACATCTCCACTCCCATATATTGAAACGTATGTTGAACATCTCCACTCCAGTATTTTGAAACGTATGTTGAACATCTCCACTCCCATATATTGAAACGTATGTTGAACATCTCCACTCCCATATATTGAAACGGATGTTGAACATCTCCACTCCAGTATTTTGAAACGTATGTTGAACATCTCCACTCCCGTATTTTGAAACGTATGTTGAACATCTCCACTCCAGTATTTTGAAACGTATGTTGAACATCTCCACTCCCATATATTGAAACGTATGTTGAACATCTCCACTCCAGTATTTTGAAACGTATGTTGAACATCTCCACTCCCATATATTGAAAACGTATGTTGAACATCTCCACTCCATATTTTGAAACGTATGTTGAAACTCTAACCCATTGAAACGTATGTTGAACATCTCCACTTCCATATATTGAAACGTATGTTGAACATCTCCACTCCAGTATTTTGAAACGTATGTTGAACATCTCCACTCCAGTATATTGAAACGTATGTTGAACATCTCCACTCCCATATATTGAAACGTATGTGAACATCTCCACTCCCATATATTGAAACGTTTTTGAACATCCACTATATTGAAACGTATGTTGAACATCTCCACTCCAGTATTTTGAAACGTTGAACATCTCCACTCCCTAATTGAAACGATGTTGAACATCTCCACTCCCATATATTGAAACGTATGTTGAACATCTCCACACTCCATATATTGAAACGGATGTTGAACATCTCCACTCCAGTATATTGAAACGTATGAACATCTCCACCCCTATATTGAAACGGATGTTGAACATCTCCCACTCCCGTATATTTGAAACGTATGTTGAACATCTCCACTCCCTATTTGAAACGTATGTTGAACATCTCCACTCCAGTATTTTGAAACGTATGTAGAACATCTCCACTCCCAGTATTTGAAACGTATGTTGAACATCTCCACTCCCATATATTGAAACGGATGTTGAACATCTCCACTCCCGTATATTGAAACGTATGTTGAACATCTCCACTCCCATATATTGAAACGGATGTTGAACATCTCCACTCCAGTATTTTGAAACGGATGTTGAACATCTCCACTCCCGTATATTGAAACGTATGTTGAACATCTCCACTCCAGTATATTGAAAAGTATGTTGAACATCTCCACTCCCATATATTGAAACGGATGTTGAACATCTCCACTAAAGTATTTTGAAACGGAAGTTGAACATCTCCACTCCAGTATTTTGAAACGTATGTTGAACATCTCCACTCCCGTATATTGAAACGTATGTTGAACATCTCCACTCCCGTATATTGAAACGTATGTTGAACATCTCCATTCCTGTATATTGAAACGTATGTTGAACATCTCCACTCCCATATATTGAAACGGATGTTGAACATCTCCACTCCAGTATTTTGAAACGTATGTTGAACATGTACACTCCCATGTATTGAAACGTATGTTGAACATCTACACTCCCATGTATTGAAACGTATGTTGAACATCTCCACTCCCGTATATTGAAACGTATGTTGAACATCTCCACTTCCATATATTGAAACGGATGTTGAACATCTCAACTCCAGTATTTTGAAACGTATGTTGAACATCTCCACTCCCGTATATTGAAACGTATGTTGAACATCTCCACTCCCATATATTGAAACGTATGTTGAACATCTCCACTCCCGTATATTGAAACGCATGTTGAACATCTCCATTCTCTTATATTGAAACGTATGTTGAACATCTCCACTCCCATATATTGAAACGTATGTTGAACATCTCCACTCCCATATATTGAAACGGATGTTGAACATCTCCACTCCAGTATTTTGAAACGGATGTTGAACATCTCCACTCCAGTATATTGAAAAGTATGTTGAACATCTCCACTCCAGTATTTTGAAACGTATGTTGAACATCTCCACTCCCGTATATTGAAACGTATGTTGAACATCTCCACTTCCCATATATTGAAACGGATGTTGAACATCTCCACTCCAGTATTTTGAAACGTATGTTGAACATCTCCACTCCCATATATTGAAACGGATGTTGAACATCTCCACTCCAGTATTTTGAAACGTATGTTGAACATCTACACTCCCATGTATTGAAACGTATGTTGAACATCTACACTCCCATGTATTGAAACGTATGTTGAACATCTCCACTCCCGTATATTGAAACGTATGTTGAACATCTCCACTCCAGTATTTTGAAACGTATGTTGAACATCTCCACTCCCATATATTTGAAACGTATGTTGAACATCTCCACTCCAGTTTATTTTGAAAACTCCCGTATGAAACGTATGTTGAACATCTACACTCCCATGTATTGAAACGTATGTTGAACATCTACACTCCCGTATATTGAAACGTATGTTGAACATCTCCACTCCCATTATATTGAAACGTATGTTGAACATCTCCACTCCAGTATATTGAAACGTATGTTGAACATCTCCACTCCCATATATTGAAACGGATGTTGAACATCTCCACTCCAGTATATTGAAACGTATGTTGAACATCTACACTCCCATGTATTGAAACGTATGTTGAACATCTACACTCCCATGTATTGAAACGTATGTTGAACATCTCCACTCCCGTATATTGAAACGTATGTTGAACATCTCCACTCCAGTATTTTGAAACGTATGTTGAACATCTCCACTCCCATATATTGAAACGGATGTTGAACATCTCCACTCCAGTATTTTGAAACGTATGTTGAACATCTACACTCCCATGTATTGAAACGTATGTTGAACATCTCCACTCCCATATATTGAAACGTATGTTGAACATCTCCACTCCCGTATATTGAAACGCATGTTGAACATCTCCATTCTCTTATATTGAAACGTATGTTGAACATCTCCACTCCCATATATTGAAACGGATGTTGAACATCTCCACTCCAGTATTTTGAAACGTATGTTGAACATCTCCACTCCCATATATTGAAACGGATGTTGAACATCTCCACTCCAGTATTTTGAAACGTATGTTGAACATCTACACTCCCATGTATTGAAACGTATGTTGAACATCTCCATTCTCTTATATTGAAACGTATGTTGAACATCTCCACTCCAGTATTTTGAAACGTATGTTGAACATCTCCACACTCCATATATTGAAACGGATGTTGAACATCTCCACTCCTCTTATTTTGAAACGTATGTTGAACATCTACACTCCCATGTATTGAAACGTATGTTGAACATCTACCTCCCATATTGAAACGTATGTTGAACATCTCCACTCCCCGTATGACTCCATATTTTGAAACGTATGTTGAACATCTCCACTCCCATATATTGAAACGGTATGTTGAACATCTCCACTCCAGTATTTTGAAACGTATGTTGAACATCTCCACTCCCATATTTGAAACGTATGTTGAACATCTCCACTCCCATGTATTGAAACGTATGTTGAACATCTCACCTCCATATTTGAAAAGTATGTTGAACCTCTCCACTCCATATTTTGAAACGTATGTTGAACATCTCCACTCCCGTATATTGAAACGTATGTTGAACATCTCCCCTCTTCCCATATATTGAAACGTATGTTGAACATCTCCACTCCACTCCATTATTGAAACGTTGTTGAACATCTCCACTCCCTATGAAACGTATGTTGAACATCTCCACTCCATTACACTGAACACTCCATATATTGAAACGTATGTTGAACATCTCCACTCCAGTATTTTGAAACGTATGTTGAACATCTACACTCCCATGTATTGTATGTTGAAACATGTATTGGTGAACATCTCCCTCGTATTGAAAATGTTCCATCTCCAGTATTTTGAAACGTATGTTGAAACTCCACTCCCGTATATTGAAACGTATGTTGAACATCTCACTTCCATATATTGAAACGGATGTTGAACATCTCCACTCCAGTATTTTGAAACGTATGTTGAACATCTCCACTCCCATATATTGAAACGTATGTTGAACATCTCCACTCCAGTATTTTGAAACGTATGTTGAACATATCCACTCCCATATATTGAAACGGATGTTGAACATCTCCACTCCTGTATTTTGAAACGTATGTTGAACATCTACACTCCCATGTATTGAAACGTATGTTGAACATCTACACTCCCATGTTCTGAAACGTATGTTGAACATCTCCACTCCCGTATATTGAAACGTATGTTGAACATCTCCACTTCCATATATTGAAACGGATGTTGAACATCTCCACTCCAGTATTTTGAAACGTATGTTGAACATCTCCACTCCCGTATATTGAAACGTATGTTGAACATCTCCACTCCCATATATTGAAACGTATGTTGAACATCTCCACTTCCATATATTGAAACGGATGTTGAACATCTCCACTCCCGTATATTGAAACGGATTGAACATCTCCACTCCAGTATATTGAAAGTATGTTGAACATCTCCACTCCATATATTGAAATGTTGAACATCTCCACTCTGTATATTGAACGTATGTTGAACATCTCCACTCCCGTATATTGAAACGTATGTTGAACATCTCCACTCCCATATATTGAAACGGATGTTGAACATCTCCACTCCAGTATTTTGAAACGTATGTTGAACATCTCCACTCCCGTATATTGAAACGTATGTTGAACATCTCCACTCCCGTATATTGAAACGTATGTTGAACATCTCCACTCCCATATATTGAAACGTATGTTGAACATCTCCATTCTCTTATATTGAAACGTATGTTGAACATCTCCACTCCAGTATATTGAAAGTATGTTGAACATCTCCACTCCAGTATTTTGAAACGTATGTTGAACATCTCCACTCCCGTATATTGAAACGTATGTTGAACATCTCCACTCCCGTATATTGAAACGTATGTTGAACATCTCCACTTCCATATATTGAAACGGATGTTGAACATCTCCACTCCAGTATTTTGAAACGTATGTTGAACATCTCCACTCCCGTATATTGAAACGTATGTTGAACATCTCCACTCCCGTATATAGAAACGTATGTTGAACATCTCCACTCCCATATATTGAAACGTATGTTGAACATCTCCATTCTCTTATATTGAAACGTATGTTGAACATCTCCACTCCCGTATATTGAAACGTATATTGAACATCTCCACTCCCATATATTGAAACGTATGTTGAACATCTCCACTCCCGTATATTGAAACGTATATTGAACATCTCCATTCTCTTATATTGAAAAGTGTGTTGAACATCTCCATTCTCTTATACTGAAACGTATGTTGAACATCTCCACTCCCGTATATTGAAACGTATATTGAACATCTCCATTCTCTTATATTGAAACGTGTGTTGAACATCTCCATTCTCTTATATTGAAACGTGTGTTGAACATCTCCACTTCCGTATATTGAAACGTATGTTGAACATCTACACTCCCATGTATTGAAACGTATGTTGAACATCTCCATTCTCTTATATTGAAACGTGTGTTGAACATCTCCACTCCCGTATATTGAAACGTATGTTGAACATCTACACTCCCATGTATTGAAACGTATGTTGAACATCTCCATTCTCTTATATTGAAACGTATATTGAACATCTCCACTCCCATGTATTGAAACGTATGTTGAACATCTCCATTCTCTTATATTGAAACGTACGTTGAACATCTCCACTCCCATGTATTGAAACGTATGTTGAACATCTCCATTCTCTTATATTGAAACGTATATTGAACATCTCCACTCCCGTATATTGAAACGTATGTTGAACATCTCCACTCCCGTATATTGAAACGTATGTTGAACATCTCCATTCTCTTATATTGAAACGTATGTTGAACATCTCCACTCCCGTGAAACGTATTTTGAACATCTACTCCACGTATGTTGAACATCTCCACTCCTATATTGAAACGTATTGAAATCTCCACCTCCGTATAAAACGTATGTTGAACATCTCCACGTATATTGAAACGTATATTGAACATCTCCATTCTCTTATATTGAAACGTATGTTGAACATCTCCACTCCCATATATTGAAACGTATGTTGAACATCTCCACTCTCCCCTCCCATATATTGAAACGTATGTTGAACATCTCCACTCCCATATATTGAAACTTATGTTGAACATCTCCACCTCCCGTATATTGAAACGTATGTTGAACATCTCCACTCCCGTATATTGAAACGTATATTGAACATCTCCATTCTCTTATATTGAAACGTATGTTGAACATCTCCACTCCCGTATATTGAAACGTATATTGAACATCTCCATTCTCTTATATTGAAACGTATGTTGAACATCTCCACTCCCGTATATTGAAACGTATGTTGAACATCTCCACTCCCGTATATTGAAACGTATATTGAACATCTCCATTCTCTTATATTGAAACGTACGTTGAACATCTCCACTTCCGTATATTGAAACGTATGTTGAACATCTCCACTCCCGTATATTGAAACGTATGTTGAACATCTACACTCCCATGTATTGAAACGTATGTTGAACATCTACACTCCCATGTATTGAAACGTATGTTGAACATCTCCACTCCAGTATATTGAAAAGTATGTTGAACATCTCCACTCCAGTATTTTGAAACGTATGTTGAACATCTCCACTCCCGTATATTGAAACGTATGTTGAACATCTCCACTTCCATATATTGAAACGGATGTTGAACATCTCCACTCCAGTATTTTGAAACGTATGTTGAACATCTCCACTCCCGTATATTGAAACGTATGTTGAACATCTCCACTCCCTATATATTGAAACGTATGTTGAACATCTCCACTCCCATATATTGAAACGTATGTTGAACATCTCCACTCCCATATATTGAAACGTATGTTGAACATCTCCACTCCCGTATATTGAAACGTATATTGAACATCTCCATTCTCTTATATTGAAACGTATGTTGAACATCCTCTCTCCGTATAGAAACGTATATTGAACATCCTCTCCCGTATATTGAAACGTATATTGAACATCTCCATTCTCTTATATTTCGACGCTTCAATTTATCTGCCAGGCAGTAGCCTTCTGTTTGCCGTGATTCTTGCTTTTGTAAGAGTTACAACAAAGTAAACGTATTATGCCTGTCACTCTTGTCCCTTTCTCGGTAAGCGTTTGCTGCCAGATTTTCTCATTTGTTGCCGCGGTGTATTTTATTTTGTGATGGCTATTTCCGTTATCTACACTCGAAATTTTCCTATAGGATAAACATCACATTCATGCAAAAAGGAAGGGGCTGTTGGTTCTGTACCTATGAGATACGACGTCTTCGAACGTGAATGTGTCTAAAATGGTATAACAAGCGATTTGTGAAACGTATGCTGAACAGCTGTATTCCCATGTATTATATGCATCCCTGTGCCCGTCTTTGCTGGAAGGACGCATGTCATTTATAACAAGGAAGTGTAGTTGCCCACACAAATTTCACAAACCATGTACAATACTGCTTTAAGAATGTTGTTTCTTTCAGCCAAGTCTATCATGATCTTCTACGCAGCGAAGAGGAGTTCGTTACAGAACTACGACAAGCAATTGATGATTATGTGAAGGTACGATTAATTGATTACATCAAAACCCTACATAAATTTTACATAATGATTACTATTTATTCATAAAAAAATGGCATTTCGGACGCTGGTCTATTCCAGCTCTAAGCCTAAGCCTAAGTCTAAGCACTATCTTTTTTTTTAATCATAAATCATGGATAATAGCATAATAATGGAATCTGTTTATTGTTATTGAAAGGGCTGGCCCAAAAGACTTAAACCTTTCAAAGCTAAAATCCCGGGCGAGAAGGCAAAGCTTGAATACAGGGTTGCTTGAGGTTGTTTGTTGGCGTGCTGCTGGAGGGATGCCGTCATTTTGAACAGATATTTTCCAAAATCAGAGCTTCTTGCGACTCCCAGTATATGATTCAAAAACACGTATTAAAGTCGAATAAAGCACTTTAATACGTGTTTTTGAATCATATACTGGGAGTCGCAAGAAGCTCTGATTTTGGAAAATATCTGCTTTAGGTTGTTAGTAATAGGACATAAACATTTCCCTGCAGGTCCTCAACGACCCCGGCGTCCCGGACGAAATCAGAAATATGAAGGACAAACTGACGCTGAATTTGGCGGAGATTTTCAATTTCCATGCAAAGTACGTTGTTTGATGTTTTCTTATTGCGGAAAAGACGACGGCTTTCATATGTACCATTGCTTATGAAGCGTGGTAGTTAGCGTAGATTCCTATTGTGTTATAAGCCACAAGAGAGAAAATGGTAGTTTATTTATTTATACATCAAAAGGTGTGCATCCGAGGGTGAAGAAAAACGAATATACAGACACAAACAGGTGGCCGTGACCAGTTTCTTTCTTCGAGAAATTGTGTTCCTCGCTAACAATAAGAATCGAGAAAAAGGCAGCATAGTGTCTTAGGTTCGCATCGGGATATGACCAAAAAATAACTAACAATAAGGAAACGAAGGTTACTCGTTGTATCTCAAACTCCTCTTTTCAGTGTTATGCTCAAAGGCCTGCAGTACTACTCGGATGATCCGGGCAAGGTCGGGCAGACCTTCGTTCGCCTTGAGAAGGACTTTGACCACCATGTTCAGTTTTATAAGGAACTGCCGGATACTCTGGACTTGCTGGAAAAGAGCCCTTTCAAGGAATTCTTCCAGGTCAGTAGTATGAAATGATCAGGCGCATGGAAATGTCCATATGTTTGGGAGAGTTAAACCTAATATTTGTAGTTCATAGTTGTATCTTAGAAGATAATACGATTACGCAAGATAGTATGACACATAGAAGAGGCTCACAAAAACATGCAGATATGTTACAAGCTTAATACTTTAATACATCTAACCATGAGACAGATCATGAATTTACTGTCATCCTTGCGCTTGTGCAATATACACTAACCTAAAATTCATCAAGCTTAGTACATGTTCAGAGAAATAATTAACGGGAATCAATCTAGGCTTATCGAGCAGATTGGTCACCGGGAGGAGTAAACTTTTGCATTGATAGTACCTGCGGAACTTTACATGTATATTTTATCTTTACTAAATTTCAGTCGCTATCCGACAAGGCTGAGGCTGGGGCGAAGACCTATCCTGAACATCTACAGGACGTGGCTGATAGAATGACACACTATCAGAATTACTTCAAGGTGATTGTTCTAGACGTATATTTTGTTTTACAGTTATGACAAGGAGGCAGACGGTAATGAATAACCGCTGTAATACATCTCGCTTCTGACAAGTTCAAATAAATAAATATTTTACGCTACAAAACCGTGCTCCTTTATTCAAGGGTAGTTCAAAACAGGGTAAAGCTTATGCCTTGTTCCTGAGCAATTTGAATCACTCATTCACTACAGCGCTTACCTGGCTTCGATTTAATGACTGTTTATAAAGATTATTCAAAACATTTCATTTCGTGCCGATCGGTACTACTGGACTTCTATGGTCTATGAAAATCGATACTACGAAAATCGATAAATCGATACTACTGTACTTCTATGAAAAAACCTACTGTATGTTTTATTATATTAAGTTATATAACACTATTCGTTTCAGGAATTCGTCAAGTACTCTTCCAAAGCAAAGACCTCAACGAAGAGTATCCAGAAGGCTCTGGAGCTAACAATGTCCGTGCCACAAAGAGTCACTGACCTGGAATACCTCAATCACATCACACAATACCCGGGAGATATACATAAACTGGGAAGGATCATCAGACATGTTAGTATCAGATTGTTTATCGTATTACTTTTAAAAGAGGGAGAAAGAGAGAGAGAGAGAGAGAGAGAGAGAGAGAGGTGAGGGAAGAGAGAAGGGAAAAAGCCCGTACTTAGTATCCAAAAGACGGTTGTCATTACTCACAGTAAAAGTTACATATAAAATATTTTAGGCCTTTTGCTGATCAACGATATCCAGATTTTTTGCAATTTAGTTTTTAGTTTGTAAAATAATAATCTAAGAAACTCTCATAAAATGTTTTAAAATTACATAATTAATATATTTTAAGATAGTTTTCAGTCTGTTTGTAAACTAATAAACCAGGAAACTCCTATGAAAGTTTTGAAATTACATAATATATTCTAGGACCCGTTCCTTGTGTGGGACGGTGATGCCACAGAACCTCGAGAAGCCTACGTGTTTCTGTTCAAGAATAAGATGATGTTAACGAGAAAGGAAGGAGGCGATCCAACCACATTCAAACATTATGCTTCGATCAGGGTGCGGTTCATATCTGCATATTATTACTTAATATTAATGTTCTTTACTGGCCTTACTGGGCTGCCATTCTCCTAAGAGCCCGCGCCATGCACTGGCCCGACGTAGTGACGTCGTAGGTGAGAATGGGGTATAGATGTGTCAATAAATAACACTTTGACCAATTGAGTGGCCTTAAGCCAATTTATACAATTCCCACTTGTTTATACCAACGCGATTAAACTCTGAAGTTTTTTAACCGCTCAAAATATTTCCAGCTTGACAAGTACGCCGTCCGTCCCGATCACGGTGATCCAGATATTATGGTATTCAGACCGAACGAACTCGGATTACCATCCTTCAGGTGAGACACACACAATGGGTTATCCTGCTAAATTTACCGCTACGCTACCACTACCGTACCGCTAGCAGCTACAAATTACCGACCCAGTGCTTGAGCTTGAACCGCCGCGATACTGCGGCTCTCCGTTATACTTGCGCCAAAATTCATTCTGTAGTTCGTAGTGCCGCCGTGGGTTTAGCCCATGAAATTGTTATGTAGTTTTGGGGTGGAGTGGAGATTTTCTTCCCGTTTATACCTGACCAAGCTCGTACTGGCCCGAAGCCGTCGCGCAATTGGCATCTTCAACTCGTCGCCAAATGCTCAGTACCTTTGCGGAACAAGTCATATGATTTGAAACCTTTCATTGAAACACCCTTGAATAAAAGGGTGCCTTTTGATTATATGTTATTTATGTAATCAATAAGCCTTTATTATTATAAAACGTAGTGTAAACAATTTATTTGTCTTTAATTATCCTTCCAGACTTCGAGCCAAAGATGACGGAGCCGCCGAGTACATCTCACGAGCATGGCTAAAAGACATTCAGGTGGAGCATGAGACTTTTGGTAAGTTTACATGCACTTAGCGGTTTCTATTATATTTATGCGTTCCTCTATTCTATTTTGGTTCCATGTATCTCGGTGTCTACCTTCCTCAGTATCTACACTTCTTGCTACTTTTTTAATAGTAAACCACACTATTAGATTGTCGTGTTCCGTGAGTGGGCGTATCTTCTTGAAGTCTTGAACTGCTTCCGGGTTTTCCAAAATTAGCATATACACATGCGCGTGCGAGAAGAGAGTTACCCGCGAGAGACGCGTGCCATTGCCTGTAGGTCTACAGTAGTAACTCTGTCGTTCCCTGGATTAGGACTAGACACGGGAAGAAAGATTAGGGCTAAGTATCCATAGGTTAGATCAGCTCCTCTGTTCTGCCCCGAACCTCCCAACCCTGCTTAGTCCCAGCCCTCTAGTCCCAGATCGCGCGCTCTAGATTATGCCGGGCAAGCCCACTTAAAACAGGGTGGTTAAACCAATGTGTACTTGTATTGAGCTCTAAGGTATGGGGTTCAATCGTTCCTAAATCTCCGGAGTGAAGACTTTAGACAGTGTAAGAAAGACTAGGGTTTACGTAGTACCCCTGTATTAGGATCAGTCTAACTATGTCTAATTTCAAATAAGACAAAGAATAAGTGCCCTATCCGCAGCTTAGATCAGATCCTCTTCTTGCCCCTGAACCTCCCATGCCTACCCAGTCCTCCAGTCCCAGATCGCGCGCTCTAGCTTACGCCGGGCATGCCCACTTGGAACCCGGGCAGTTGCATGAGTGTCTGGGCAAACATGTTCTACTACGTGGGAGCCGGGACCAAGACCAAGGCTTTTGACTTTGACTTTGATGGAACGGTAAAAAGTGTGTCTTACATGAGAACTACGGTTTCGCGGTGGTCGTTATTTGCTTATAGCATAACTGCATAACTGAACTGGGTGACATCCGTGAAAATTGAAAACGGGAGGCAGTAATTGCTGAAACAAATAACTATGCGTTTTTGGTTATTCTTATGAGAACAACAAACAACGTACTGTTTTTATGAGGCTACAAAGAGGTAATGGGGTTTCCAAATATCCCAAAAATTCAGTGTGATTCGGTCAATACTACCGTATTCCTGCACGAAACGTGCATATATCAATACTACCGTATTCCTGCACGAAACGTGCATATATAATACGAAAAATTAAGAAAAGTATTCTCGTGTAATCCCAAAATACAGTAAATTTTCAGCATACTTGGAAACCCAATAAATCATGTATACGAGAAATAAGAGACGCGATATAGTATAGCAAAAACAATCATGTACAGTCAGTACAGTACATTGTACAGTGTATAGTGTATAGATAATAGGTCTACTCTACTGGCTGCTTTCACAAAATGTATGATCATGCTCAGCTTTGCTTTACCTCGTACATACATTTCCAACTTTTTGCTTGATGTGTTATTACAATATTTTCATGAACTGCACATGTGGTATTTATTGTTTCGGAAAATTCCTATTCCATTCCTACGCCAAGTAAAACCGCCTTGATTTCCTGTTAATTAGCATACGAGGCAGTTGGGTAATTGACTGAAATTAGCATATGATAATTACGCAATTGTGTCCATGGGGTGTCCCTGGCCCAGTCTAAGCATCACCTTTTCACTTGCTTCATCCCTCGCCCCCGCCTGGAATTGAGTGTAAAGCTCACCAACTCTCTGTCTCTCTCCCTCTCTCTCTCTTCGCTTCTCTCTCTATCACCCGTCCGACCTCTCTGCCCTCTCTCCCTAATCACTCAACTGTCTCGGCTGTTTGTTTGCTTCTCCTGGGTCTCTTCAGTGTACACCACTCTCTAGTCTTTCCTTTTCATCGCTGCGTCTCTCCAGTCCGAGCACTTGGACCGGAATCTCTAACCCGGAGATATCTTGGCAAATCTCATCCAACACAACGGGCTACAACAACTAGCTGCAACATTTATTACTCGGCAGGAGAGACCGTATTGATTAACAGTCTCTGACCCTCCTTTCTTCCAAATTTGCATATTTGGCTCCTCCCCCTGATTTGCATACCGTCGTTCTCACGCCCCCTTTTTGATGGGACTCCAATTGGCCGAGAATCTTCAAGTCCGCTCCTAACGAGCGTCGTCAAGTTTTAATTCGCGCGCAAGAAGTACCGTAACCTCCGAATATGGTGCTCCGGGTGCTCTATATCATTGAGCTCACCGACACCGAGGAGGGCGGGCTCGAGCTCGTCGATCCATCATGGTGTAAGTATTGATTTATTGATTGATTTTTTGTGAATTATTGATTTTTTAATCGATTTAGCGACTGAGAAGGACAGTGTTGGGGATGGTACCGAGACGACGACGGACTTTGATGTTAACATGTCTGACGTTCGATCAGAATTTTCGGAATACTCATCCACGTCCAGAAGGAGCTCGGCATTTGCTGGTTAATAAATATGCATGCGCAGGGCATGAAAAATGCATGTAATTTTAATCAGTCAATAACTACTATTATTTTTTCCACTGATTTGTAATACTAACAGGGCATGAAGTATATGAATTATATGTAAGCTAACTTGTGATTTCAGTTCAGCGAAACGGTTGCTGTTCGTTTAACTATGGGAGAGACAAAATCATGCACGAAATGAAATGATTTATTACTAAAAGACAAAAAGTTCAACATCTCTCGTACAAATACAATATAAAAACGTACAAACAAACAAACATACAAACAAGCAAACAAACATCCAAAAAGTGTCGCCGTATGCAAGCTATATCGTCCAATGAGTTTCATCGAATTAGAATTTCTTAATTAACCTAACCGTGGAATAAGAAACAATTTCATGATAACTTACGAAAGACTAAATTTATAATATAAGTTTACACATTAATGCTGAATACGTGTTACTGTAAGAAAATATGTATGCTGTATGTATCACTTATGCCGATTTTGTTTTAACTTGAAGCGAAATACCGGCCGGTTTTTGAAATACATCGAGTACACGAGCATTCTTATGCAGCTTATGCATAAGAATATAAATTAGAATAAATACATAAGAATCATGTTGTCCACAATGCGTTTCAAAAACCGGCCGGAATTTCGTTTTAATTATTACGCATGTGTAAATAAATAACTCCGTGGAGACTTATTTCAAGTGAAGATATTTTTTGGATATTAATTTCAAACACAGTGGCTTGCAAGCGGCGTGAAAATGGCGTGCAAAGTGCATTTGGCAACGTAATGGCGTGCAAAAATGCACGCGGAATGGAAATGGCGTGCGACTTGCACGCCGTAACGTTGCCGCTTGCACTCGGTTTTACGTTGTATTATGCATGCATGAGTATGGCATTATGTAATTCATTTTTTTTTGCAAAAGAACAAAAGAAGCAACGATAATGAAAACTGAACATAAGTTATGGTTGAAATTTTTTTTCAATTTCAATTTCCTAAATATATACTAATTTAGGCCCAGAAGAAGGTCCACCGCGGAAAAAGGTCAAGTCGCCGCCGGCGATTTCGCCGACCGGAAGTAGCACGTCGCTCTATTCTGGCGTGTCCGGCGGATCGAGCAGTATCGACTGGAGTGAGTTATTGATTAATTGATTGATTGATTGATTGCCCATTATTGGTTACTTTATCATTTGTTAAAGTCGGTGATTTTTCGCTATGTTTAATTGCCAAAATGCGGAAATCTTATTCTAAATGTGAAGAACTTCTGACCTTAATCAGCGGGACCGAACGCGCGTCTCAGGATTATGAAAATTGTTTTCCCTCTACTGGCCTGCATCTACAAGAATCTTAAGTATAACGCGCATGACACAAACAAATAAATAAACACACGTTGTTGCTTCATACGATCAGATTTACATTTGTTTGTGTACTCATTTTGAGTGCTTCGACAATTGCCAATTGCTTTGTCTTTTAGTGGGAACATCACTATGTTCCACTTCTTGCTTTATCTTGCTAGCCGATGAAACAGCTAGTGAGGGTGTAAGAAATATGTATGTTGAAATAAAGTGAGGAGAGAGAGAGGAAGAGAGAGATAGAGAGAGAGAGAAAGAAAGAGAAAGAGAAAGAGAAAGGAACCTCTTAAGCATCCTTCTTCCGTCCGGGGCACAAACAGTTGTTTGATACATCAAAACGCGATAGGAGAGGCATAGTATGGATTGTGCAATCTCGGGGATGTGATGCAGATTTCATGCTAGACCTGAGCCAAATGAGTCTAGTTATTGATTTTTCGGCGATAAGAGGATGTGAGGAGATTGGAATAAATGGACAGGAAAGCGGAATAATTGCAAGACCACAGGGAAACCGTCGGTGACCGGTCACCAAATGGTTTTCGCCATAATAAAGTTGGTAGCCGACCCCTGACCGTTTCGTGACCTTTTGGTGACCAATTGACGACGGTTTTTCCAGAAAGTCATTTGGATATGGGTGATATCGGAATAAAAACAAGCTCAGAAATTAGCATAAAATCAGCATGACTCATGAATACGATTCAAAGAAGTATAATAAACACGGTATTTAGCGCGCATGACACGCTTGATACTTCTAGTGTTGCTCCGTAGAAAAATATTCAAAAAGTTCACAGTCAGGAAAAAATATACCTGGAGTATATGCTTAGCGTTTAAAGCGGCATGACATCCAATTATTTTCAGCCACCACTGGTACCACACTCGAGATGCAGGGTACCCGAGTGACCAGGACCCAATATGGATTCAGAACTCTGCAGGAAAGCAGTGCTAAAATGTGCTTGAAAGTCACTGGATACCCTTTGCCTGAAATTACATGGTTTGAGTTTAAATTCGCTGATTAGTGATTTATCGATTGTTTTTTTGTCTTATCATTTATCGATTGATCGCAATTTAGTTGTGAGCTTGGCTTGCACTATCCATCACATGTTTTTACATAGGAAACTGAGGAACAATGACGACGGTCTTCGTGAACCAAACCATTTGGTGACCACTCGGTGACCTTGTTGTAACCTTTCAATTCAATAAGCTTCAGTAAACTCTATATTTTAGGTACAAAGATGATGTGCTTTTGAACGAGGATGAAAGACACACATTTTATGCTGACGAGGATGGATTCTTTGCTATGACAATTGATCCTGTGCAGGTAAGATATATGCCCATTTATTTACATAATAATACTTTGCGCAGTTCATGTTTCAAAAGGGAGGAAGAGAGGTAGGATTTGCGATTTTTTATCTGTAACCTGCTCCATAAAGTATGTGAAATCTTCCACAATTCTTCAGTTGTGTTTATAAGTATATATTGCTTTAAAGCGGAATACCGGCCGGTTTTTGAAGCACATCCAGTACACCAGCATTCTTATGCAGCATATGCACATGAGCATAAATTAGAATAAAAAATCGAGCTAAAATCGAGCAAGTTAGTCGTCCACGATGCGTTTCAAAAACCGGCTTGTATTTCGCTTTAACACTAGGCTGGTGACGTGATCTGTAAGCTGATATTACGATTACCGTCCCTTCCCTTAACTTACGCGTTACCAAACGGTATCTTCTTTTCCTTGCGTAGGTATTACGTACTAATTACACTGCCAATAACCAGTCGACAGTGTTAAAGCGATGCAAAAGCCGGGTTTTGAAAAGTAAGTTAGGGACTTTTCGAATGTAGTGTATGCAAATAACTGTTCGGTACTGCATACCTATCTGTTATGCATTTGGTGTGATGAACTAGGAAGTCGATTAGGATCTACCTATTATATACATATTTCATCATCTAATCGATCAAGTTGCATATATTTAATTGCTTAGGTCGACGACACTGGCCGATACACATGCATGGCAACCAATGAATATGGACAGGCTTCTACTTCAGCATTTTTCCGAGTTCTCAAGGTATTTCTTTGTTAGGTGCATTCTTAGGCTTAGGCTTAGTCTTAGGCCTAGGCTTGGGTCTCAGAGTTATAGTTTTGTAATTGAATTTCCCACATTTTCCTCCATTTGCACTCTCGAAAGTGCAATCAATAACGTTTAGTTCGTATTTAGTTCGCCAGTTGTTTTATAAAGTCGAGGTAGCTTAGCTTTTGAGCTTGATCCTGGCTCGAGGAGCAAAGGAACTTTACTGCAATTTTCGCATTTTGTCCGTTTTACAGGTCATACTATCAATTGAAATTATAAAAAAGGTGCACTTCGAGGTGAACCTATCCCTTTAATAGGGAATTGTTGTATTGTCCATTTTAGCCGTATTTCAACATAAACTTGTTTTGTTTTGTCTCCATTGTTGAGGATTTTATACTTTATAGTATCACTAAATAAAAGTTTAAAAAATCGGGCCCCGCTGTTTGTATATCAGCCGAAAGCTTTGAAGCATGAAACTCTGGGGAGGGAAGTGTCATGCTTTCATTTAATCGTAGGCTTGTACTTAAGCTCAGACTTATTGTTGGCCTTAGAATTAGGTTTAAACTTTGCATGGTTTCAAGTTTAATCCTCCCGTGGGCGCGATATGTTAACTATATTTTAATTCCATCTTCTAGGTCGAGAAGGAGGCCGCGCCTCCTGTTTTTGTCTCTTCGCTCAAAGATCAAGAATGCCAAGAAGGAGAGACGATCAGCTTCGAATGCGAAGTTAGTTTTGCGCCTACCGCTTTCGATTAATCCTACCCAAATTTCTATTTTTGTCATTTCATTTTGATCCCGTACTGGTTGTATACAAGGGTTTGCGCAATTTTTCAGTAAAAACGACGCGTGCAACGGTATGAGCCCCTCTGTTAGTGGTAACGCGAATTACAACACCACATAGCCATAGCTTTAGGGCGAATTGTTAATCTACAGCGGAACAAAATTTGTTGAAATCTTTGGATAACAGTCTACTGATTCTTGCAATTACAGTACCCCAATGTTCCGGCCACCATTCTCTATAATTCTCTATTCAGGTGGAAGGCTGGCCTGAACCTGAACTTGTCTGGTTGGTCGATGAGCAACCGCTTCGTCCCTCGGCAGACTTCAAATTGGAATACGACGGACAGAATGCAAAGCTGGAAATCAGAGACGCCCAGCCGGATGACACTGGTCAGAACCTTTAGCCACGATGTTTTGAAAATATATGATTCCGTAAATGTTTATTTTTGTATATGTCATTGTTCACAAGGTTGAGGCATAATGCATGATATGTCATTCATAGTCATAGTTTCCAGACTTTTTTTGGATTGACTTGTATTCGTAAAAGAAGTTGCTAAAATTCAGCTTCCCAACTGTTAATGAGTACTGTAATTAATCGTTCATAAATTGTCGATTCTTTTGCATTACACTTGGACTACGGTAATTGATTATATTAATTATGCAATATTCAGGTGTCTACTGTGTCCGGATCCAGAACGAGTACGGTACCACTGAGTCCAAGGGAGAATTGACTGTGATTCCCGATCCCGATAAGAACTATGTGGCACCCGAATTCCAGGTTTGTGTTTATTTTCATCTATTATTTTATTCTGATTTACTTACTGTATTGCTCGTCTACTGTTCCTACCACATCTTGCACTCGTTAATCTTTGTTTTCTGTAGGTATAGGTTTGGCCTAATCGATTAGTCGACACTAGTCGACACCCGAAAAACTAGTAGATTTGCGACTTTTTCTCGAAAACTGTCTTAATGAGGTCTTTAATCGGTCTCTAAACGGTTGCAAAATGGTTGGTGACCGGTCGCCACCTGGTTTGGTAGAAGTCATAAACTCCTTTCCAGGCCGTCATCGAAGACGTCGAGTGCAAAGAAGGCGATGAGGTCCGTTTCAAAGCGGTCATCACTGGAGATCCGACCCCCGAAATACAATGGATGGTCAACGGAATTCCGATTACGGAAAGTGAGAAAGTCAGGTGGGGAATTTCGATTTCGTGTTCGTTTTCGCTTTCCTTTCTTCGTTTTCGCATTTCTTCTTGATTACCTTTTTAGGTTGACATTTCATAGTACATTGTAATGCAGTTATCTAATATATGTTTCAAAAATCGGATGTTGTAGCTCTTTAAAATTGTAAAAAATAAGTTTTCAGAATGGTGTCCGAGGATGGCATCTGCATATTGACAATCAAGGACGTCACCAGACACTTTGATGGTATTGTCACGTGTCAGGTGAGGAGATTTAGATTTTCAGTACTTGATTATTAATATTTATTTTCAATTATTCAGTTGAAGTCGCAAATTTATCTGTACGTATTAATTGTTTTACATATTTAAAAAAAAAATTATTATTTATTAGGTAGCATTAGAATCATTGAATCCAGCGTTGGTGTGATAAAAAGATAAACTGTGCTCCGGAACCGGAACCGGAGTAACACAGTGTCAGCTATGCACACTACGGTTGGAGTAGAGGGGCTGTACGGAGTATATTTATGACTACATACATAAAGTGCTAAATGATCAAATTATTATTTTCCAGGGCAAAAACAGGTTGGGGGCCGCCGCCTGTGATGCTCGTTTGACCGTTATCGTACCGCCCGCACCGCCGACGTTCGCACGACCACTCGAGGACAAGGTATGGTAGTTCTTTTGCTGATGGAAATGTCTATGTACGGTAGTTTTTGTTGTCAAATATAAATGTAGGTAATCAATGTGCCTAACAGCTATAGTATATGTGCGTTACAAATAACCGAACCTAGCATTGTATTTGTTGTAAATGTTAGTTTTCTACATGGACTTTTCCGACTGTTGGTGTGTGTCTGAGTGTATGCAGTCTAATAGTCCCGTTCTTGTCCTTATGTACCGTTAATCTGGTGTCATTGTTCAGGAAACCCTGCGTCAGACCAAAGTCAAATGGGTTCGTCTTTTTTGTCCTGTTTTGTCTTTTTACTGTAATTGTTCATGTTTACTATGTGTTCTCTATATTGTAGATACCGTTTTTGCTCTAGTTTAGGCCATAAGGTACTATAAGCAAAAGTATACTATAGACTGAAAGTGTACGTAGAAGGACAATGTTGCAGCACAGCACAGTCAATTTTAATTTTTTAGATTAAACAATGAATGCTTGATTGATTGATCGTTCTTTGTGCTAATTGCTTGGACAATTACCGAATTGTTCTTCAGATCACTCAAGAGAAGTGTGTTGTTTCGTTCGAAGTTGAAGTTGCCGGATTCCCCGACCCAGAAGTTCGCTTCTTCCTCAAAGGAAAGGAGGTCAGTTAATTATCTTAATTGCTTAGCTCATTAAGCTAATTTGCATACTAAGTTTCAGGGAACCTAGATTAATGTTAGTTAGGTAAGTTAGGTGTTCAAATGTTTGCCGCGTGGCGTACCGATACAGTATCTTTTGGAAACTTATTGTATAAGGGGCATCCACAGTTTTATTAGGATAAAAATTTATTAATTAGCATATTCAGCTTCGACCTGGTGATGAGGGCATCGAGATCATTGGTGGAGAAGGATGTTATCGATTGACAATTGCCAATTGCAATATCGACAGTCACGACGGAGAGCTCGTTTGCAGGGTGGGCAAGCTACCGTAGCTATTAGAAATTTAAAGTGATATTACAACTGGTTTTTGAAACGTATGAGTAACTGCATTCCTGTGCATTATATGCAAATGAGTATGTTTAGCGTAAAAATGGATCCAGTGTTGTTCGTCAAACGTTTCATAATCCGGCTGTTATTTCACTTCAACGGCACATCGCATACTTCCCTCACTGGGTGGTGGTTTTAAAGTTGCCAAGTTATGGGCCAGATCCCGAACTCGTGTCGCATGGGTTAGAGGCGAACGCGCTACCCATTGGACCACCCACCAAAATAACCAATTACCTAATTTCCTAATTGCTTTATGAATTTCAGGCCGCTAACGAGCACGGAAGTGCTGAATCTCGCTGTCGTCTCAACGTTGAACCGCAAGAAGATGAATCGGTATCAGCACCGACTTTCATCAAGGATATTGAAGATCAGGTAATTAGTTAATTTATGCTAATTATCATTTGTTGGAGCGAAACACGATGGTTTGCCTTTTTGTTTGTTGATAATATCTTAAATTTATTGTACTTCCTGAAACGTTCAGCCTCGAGCAAGGGTCGGGCTCTGACAAAAAGTCAAGTTGAATTTGCTTTGTGCAGATAGTGAATTTCAAAAAATTTCTTTGAAGACTACTCCATCATTTTCCCTGGGTCCAGCACCTTACTGTTAGAGAGATGCTCGCTTTTCGAGCCGGCGTATCTAGAGCTGAACTTTGTGTGGAACTAATACGCCTAATCCGTTATTGGCTTCGTTTACTTTGCTCACATGTATTTTCATTTATGATTTGTATTTACCGCTTGTGTTTTCTTTCTTTTTTTGCGGGAAATTGTTGGGGAGAAAACAGCTGTTTGAGGAGGATCCTCCCTTGTTGCGAGGGCGGAGAGGAGCATTCTCCTCTCTTTATCCTCATGTCTCTCCCTCTCTTTTTGTCTCTCCATCTCTCATTCTCTCTCTCTCTTTCTGCTTCTCCTAAGTTTCCATAATTATTTCCCCCTCTTTGCTTCTCTCTTTTCGTCTTTGTTGACGACCACTTACCTAATTGATCTCTAGCTTGTCTTTCTTTCTCTGGTGACTCCTCGGTTGATCACTGTCTAGCATCAACTTCAAGCCTCTGTATTCTCCAACCTCTCTCCGGATTCAGTACTCTCTTATCTTTTGCATGTTTTCTTGCCATCGCAACTGTTTGGTCGTTGCCGCTTAAGAAGAATAAGCATCTATTTTGCCCGGAGGGTAAGCCCCGCCCACTATTTATCAGCCGATCCACTGATCAATGAGAACAAGCATGATATCGATTTTTAGAACATTATTGATTTACTTTCCATTATTTTTTATTTGCCGATCACTTCTGACCTGGGACTATTTGTAAGATGTGTCGTATTCATTTTGGCGGTGCCATTAGCGGTCCTATGGGCATTTATTACAGTCGAATCAAGAGCCCTCGCAGAAATTCTAGACCGTAACGCGCATCATCCATACATACAAACACACAAATTGTACAATTTTATTTAATAAGATAACCATCCATGATTGACTTTTTTATTTATATATTTATTTATTTTACCATTTGGATTAAATTATAGATTGCCTCCGAAACTCTCTTTCGGATTTTTTACCCAATTAAGTAAACAGACTACTCATATTACTTTTATTATTATTTATTTCCTTCCAGACTGTCAAGTTCGGACAAGAGGCCGTGTTCGAGACCACAGTCAGGGGCCAGCCGAATCCGGAAGTTACATGGTACATCAACGGACATAAGGTACGGTTTGCTGATGGACTTACCGTAACAATTATCAATATGTGCATCCCCTACATTAATTGCATAATTGCTTACAGAGCATAGTTACCAACGGTATACGGGCATAGTTCCTTGTTTATTATCAACGTTATATTGTCTAGCTTTCTACCAAGCGTTATCTTTGCTTTGGCATTGTTTTTGGTCGTTTGGAATGATAAAAAATTATGATATTGATTATTATCGAATTACATGGAATCATTGCAGTTATTTAAACCATATAATTGACAGGAGCACCGTTGTGAACAACCTTTGTTTCGCAAGCCGGGGGTCATACCGCTTTAATATTAAAGCGAAATACCGGCCGGTTTTTGAAACGCATCTCAAATATCTGTATTCGTATGCATTTATGCAAAGTGGGGTCTAATTGGGGTCTAGTTTTTATTCTAAGCTTGTTCATTTGCATATGCTGCATAAGAAAGCAGGTGTCCGCAATGCGTTTCAAAAACCGGCCGGTGTTTCGCTTTAACACCTAAATCTAAATTAAACCAATTCAGATGGACCCCAGCCAGCCAGGAGTAAAGATCGACGTTTCCAGTCAAGATCATAAAGTCACCATTGATAGTGCACAGTATGCAGGAACTGTTTTGTGCAGGTTTGAGCATTTAATTTTTTTTTAGTAAATTATTTATGTGCGTTTTATTATATATTTTTTTTACTAATTTAGCAGATACGTGATTACCTTGGGATAACTATATCTGAGAATTGACTATTATCTTCATTATTTGTATTTAATATATATGGTTAGACCTATTTGTCATGTTTTTCTTCAAATGCGAGTACCCTAGCGCCAGTCGGCATATGACATTATACACTGTGATTTACGTACGGTATTACGGTATACGGTACTCTTACCGTATTCAATTTCAGGGCCGAAAACAGTATCGGTCGTTTCGAGACAAAGGCCAGACTGATCGTTCTGCCAGCAGACAAGCCAAAGACTGCACCCAGGTTCTCTCAATTACTCTCCGATCAAAGCGAGACTGAGGGAAGTAATGTGGTATTTGAGGTACGTGAAGTTTATTACAATTATACATACATAAGATTCGGTTAGAGTATTATAAGGATGGTCTCTAGTTCTATTGTCAAAGCGAAGATGTCGTACAAACCCATCAACTGGGTAATGTTTTCTTCGGCGCCTTTGTTTTGATATAGTATGAGATATATAATGTAAAAATGTAATAACAATATAGTAGCATAGCTCAACAGCACTAGAATACTCTAAAAATGTTTACTTTATAGTTTATTTTAGACGACGGTACAAGGCGAACCGAAACCCGTCGTAAAGTTCTACTTGAATGGAGAGGAGCTGAGGGAATCAGAGGTTTGTCATTAGTTTTGGTTTTTATTTCGTTGTAAACTAATATGCAAAGTTTGTTTGTTTGTCTGTTTGTGCGTTACGATTTACGATCATAAATCTTCTAGCCAGTTTCAAACTTTAATTACTCTTACCAGTAGCGACGCTAGTCATGTTCATTCAATATTCTTTCTGGTACATATGTGGCCATATTCACCACTCCGCTTCCCTCGGGGAAATATTCCCTGGGGACAGAAAATAGCATTCTAATATGAAACACGGGGGAATTCCCCATGGGGAATTGAGTGGTGAATATGGCCTCTGTATGCTACTATGGAAAGGCCTGTGAGGGACAAGGACTATAACTTTACAAGACTGATATGTTTCATTGCTGCAATCCAACTGTTACACGTCACACGATTTTTTTGCAGACAAGAAAGATTCGCGAATTTGACGGGTCCTGGAAACTTGAATTGACAAATATAACACTGAGTCAAAGCGGTGAGCTGAAATGCGTGGCCACTAACTCAGAGGGGACCGCCGAGTCTACCGCCAAGCTACAGGTTAACAGGTGAGTTAGCGGAGCGGAGTTCTTAGGGTCAGTCTAGGTAACTCCTAGCCTGGATAAGAACATTCTTAATGCTCTAATATGTATACCTCTTTATTATTATAGCGCTTTATTGTGTTGTGAGATATGATTGGTTACCGCACATTACTTGCCTGCGCGTACAAAATCCTATAAGCGCTGGTCCTTTTGAGCTACATCTCGTGCAATTTAACGGTTTAATACATAATACTGATTTGTTTATAAGTTCCATGTTACTTATGTAAGAACACATTTATTGTGTGATATGGTGAATAGAGAGATGTGGAGAGAGAGAGCGAGAGACATAAAGATTAAGACACTACGGTAACCCAATAAACATTTAGAAAACCATTCTCACCAAAATTCACCGAAACACCGAAGAGCGTCACAGTCATAGAGGGAGAGGAGGCTGTGTTCAGGTAAACTGCCTTATGAGAAATACAATTGGCTGAAAAACAAATGCTTTAACGACCTACTTGACTTGGTTGTTGTGTTATAGAATGTGGTTTTTTACCGTAATATGTTAGAAATCCTCCATTTATTTAGCCATTTATTGAGCTCAACACAGAAATTTGCCAACAATACGCTGTGAATGAGTGGTTTCCTTTGCTTTCGACGCCTCGAACATCTTTCGACAGCTACACATGTTTTGTGTTTTAAAGCGAAATACCGGCCGGTTTTTGAAACACATCGAGCAGACCAGCATTCTTATGCAGCTTATGCACGTGCACATGAATTAGAATAAAAAAATCGAGCTGAATTCGAGCAAATTACCATAAAAACGTAAGAATTCAGTTGTCCACGATGCGTTTCAAAAACCGGCCGGCATTTCGCTTTAATTTATATAGTCGAAAGTCAAAACAATAAAAAAAATCGTTGCAGAGCAAGTGCCGATGCTCAACCCGCACCATCGTATTTGTGGAGCATTGACGGAAGGAAGGTAGTTGGCAAAAATCGAGTTCACGATTCGGGTTGTTGTAGCCTAGTGGTTAGCATACTAGACTGGTAATCCAGACGAGCATGGTTCGATTACTTCTGGTCCAAAACCTCCGTTGTTTTACTCTACTCACCCGACTATCATCAAAATTGCGTAATTATACATTACGTACTAATTACTAATGATGTTGTTCCTTAGAATTCTTCGACTAGTGTTATTAACCATAAAACATACTGTATGTAAGGCGATATACCTATAGATTCCGCAGACCGTAATCTACGGTACTATATGCAGTGTAGAATATACCGTTATGAAACATACCGTACTATTGCTCTAATTATCCTAACAATTTCTCTGTAATTAGGTGCGTGACACGATGGAGGGCGCCCGTGTCGAGATGTGTGATGGGGTATCGATCCTACGAATCGACACATCCAAACTCGTGCTCTCCTCTACCATTTCTGTGGTCGCAGAAAACAGCCTCGGCGTGGACGAGAGCGGCGCCCGGCTTACCGTCGAGCAGAAGGTACTGTAGCTATTGATTACGGTATAATTAGGTGGATACTGCAGATGGGATGTAGCTAGTGTAGTCTTATCTTATAACGGTGTACTGTAATGCCCTATATGCTAATGATATGATGTGAGTTATGGTGCGGTAACCATATGGTGCACTATGAATGTGATGATGGTACCGTAACTGCATTACGGTGCAAAATATAAGCATGTCATTAGCCCTTGTTGAAGCCTTTGGGCTTAAAATTGGGGTTCGAGTTTACTGTACGAAGAGACCCCTCTCGGTTCTCTACCAAAATGTGCACAGTTTATTGAATTGTTAGAGAAATAAATAATAACGGCTCGTGAAGCAAGCAGTTCATATTTCATACCTTATCAATATTATGAAGATTATTTTATAAGAGTAACTCGTTGGTATCTCCCTTGATTGAAACTTCACAAGACAACAATGAGAAATTCAGATAACAGCCTGATTGTAAAATACGTACTTCTAGTTTACGTACCTGTCCCTATGTTATACATGTTGCACACATATGTGTATTGACAGTGCCCAGAGACATTATATTGGGAACTGAACGTGTTGCACCGTATTCTGTAGCATGTTGTGCCTGATTACTGTAATTGTGAAATCAATCGATACTGCTCAGATCGTGGAAAAGTTTGAGAAGAAGGAGGAGCTGGTCATCCAGAAGCCGGAGGAGGCCACGGTCGTCGACGTCGGCCAAGTTACGCAGGAGGTCTGCATTTGATCTTTGTAGTTTGATGTTTGATGTTTGTAGTTTGATCTTTGTAGCGTGAAATTTGTAGCTTGATGCTTGTTGGTTGCTTATGTGCACTGCACCACCCACACCCTAGGTATTTCGTGTGCACTTTAGATTGTTGGAGAAACCGCAGGAACGACTACGGTAACCGAGACTGTCACCGAGACAAGTACAGTTCAGGTGACACAGGTAAGAAAGTGTGATATATACTGTACTCTCTGCATGACTGCTTCGGAGTTTAAAGCCGTTTTAAAGCGAAATACCCGCTGGTTTTTGAAACACATCGAGTACACCAGCATTCTTATGCAGCTTATGCAACTGAACACAAATTAGAATAAAAAATCGAACTAAATTCGAGTAACTTAGCATAAATAAGTAATAAGCGTTTCAAAAACCGGCCTGTTTTTCGCTTTAAGAGTATGTTGGACAACTGTGTTTCCAATCATTATATGAATGACTTGATTAGTGAAAAACGTGGTCGACAATAGATCACACTTAGCAGACAATACACGTAAATGCAGTTGTCCAAGTCCAATATATGTTTGAAAAACCGGCTGTGATACCGCTTTAATACTGGCTAGCTTCACTTGTTTTTTCTATAGTTTGTACTCTGTAGTTTGCACTATTGTAGTTTGAGTTAATGAACTGGCACTCTACAACTGCATGACTGCTTCGAGCTTCTAATATTTATCTTGCTTCGCATCTTCTATTTTGTAGTCTGTAGTTTGACCTGAACTCCTGTAGTTTGCTTCACTGAACAATTTAACTTCGAGCTTCTTCAACGGCTGTCGACTTCTTCTTCGGACTAATGGATCTACTGAATGCTATTACTTTATTTTTATATTCTCAAAGCTGTCGCTTTCTTTTTATTTGTGGGCTGCTTGACTAACTCTTTACGCTTTCTACTCAAAGCTACTCGAGAACTTATGTTCACTACGATTTTTGGCTTCTGAATTTCGGCTGTCTGCATTGCTTAACTTCTTTAACTTCTGCGGACCGAAGCTTGCGTACATCTCTGCGGCGCACTACTTCGGTCGAACAATGCGGACAATAAGGGGTTCCTTCGGGGGCCCTGAAGTCTAGGCCTATCTTTGCTCACTCTAATGATTTTCTTGCACGTTTACTTTACCGCCTGCGCCTGATAACAAGGAACGTACTTCTTAGAAATACTTTGAAGTAGGAAACGTCAAGTTGTATCTAACTTAGGGTCCGGTCACCGAAGTCGTTACCGAGACACGTATCGTCTACGATGAAGAACACCCTGAGGGCATCGAGGCGACTACGGTATCCACCAAGGAGGTGGCGCCGGGAAGTACTGTGACCCTGGAACCTACCGTAACCCAGACCTCAAAGACGACCGTATATGAAGACTCGTCAGAAGTGGTCAAGGAGATTCTAGAGACTGCTGGAGCGACTCAGACATCAGTGACCGAGTCGACGGAAGTAGCACCAGATGGTACCGTAGTCACGACGAAGACAACTACGGTATTTACGTCATCGTCGCAAGAAGTTCCCAGCGAAACCGTGGCGGAGGAGACCAGAGAAACGACTACAACAACGACTGCCGCTGAAGTAAAGGTCCCTACTTTTACGAAACTCATTCCGCTGGGGTAAAAAACCAGGGTTCATTCCTTTTTGGCGCCGACAAAATTGGTGGAAAGGTTTAGACTTTTAGAATTGGATTACTGTTTTGGGTGTCATTTGTTCATATTTTTAAATTGTTTTATGTCTGATTGTAAGCGGAGTACACACATTACTACTATGACCTTGTGACCGTTTCAAAAACCGACTGTTGTACCACGTTAAAGGCCTGAGCCTTTATGGGAGTATGAGACTTGTAGTACCACTTGTAGTCCAAAAATGCACCGTGTGATTGAGTCTTGTAATGCACCAATGTCCTCTGTGTCTCTAGGCTGCACCGGTCGAGAGTCTAGCCATGGAGAGCACAACGACTACGGTAACTGAAGAATCCACCACCCAGATGACAGGAGTGACTGGAGGAGGAGAACCAACTGAGACCGCGCAGACCACCCAGGTTGAAGAGAGCCTGAGAGCTGAGACTACTACTACTACTGCCACCGAGCAAGCTCCCACTGGGCAAGCCCCCACGGCTGAAGTCCCGCCCGGAGGCCAGCAACCTGCGGGCGAACCAGAACCTGCTGAGACTAAGCCGGAAGAGAAGGTTTGATATTGTTATTTGTTTGTAGTTTGTCTAGTCGGGTGTGTTGGTACATATATAATGTAGATTGCAAAGCACTGTGTTGACAATGATGTGTATGTATGATCTGTAAATAACAATGTTAGTATTTTATGCACCTGTCCTAGACTTCAAGTGTTCATGTAATTGTTGCTGTATGTAACTGTCGTGCACTACGTCGTTCCAGTTAGATCGAACATGTTACCGTACACCGTACTTAAATAAGTAGTTGGTAAGGTAATTAGCATCGATTAGGCTAGACCTATTATAAAGATTTCAGAAGTCAACAAAAACGAAAAAGAAACTAGACTCAAAAACATCCACAAAGGCAAAATGGGTGGTAGAAACAGTGGAAGAAGAGAAGGTTTATATAGAAACATAAACTTCGATCTGTTCCAAACTTTCAACTATCAAATATTAGTTTTTCCGTTCAAAACAGCTCTCCATCTATCAGAGTTAACACAATTTTACTCCGTTATCAGTCTTTTAACAGTAACCTTTCGCACCTATATACCTTTATTCCTCAATCCCTGGGAACTGGGAACTATCCTCCTTTACCCACAGAAATCCCACCTGGGTTGATCCCCGAGGGTGCCAAAGGTTTAAGGGTACCTGCAGGTGGTATTGGTACTAGAACCTACTACGGTATTTATATACCCTCTGTATCTTTCAGATTTCCTTTCATTTCTACCCTTGTAAGTGTCTGGCGCATGAATACTAAGAATTGTTTCAGGTCGAGCCTCCCAAGGTCACCGTACCCTTGAAATTGGTACAAGTGAACAAGGGAGACCTGGCACATTACGAAGCTGTGATCGAACGAGCCACGGAAGTGAAATGGTATCACAATCAGACCGAGGTCACCAAGACGACGTCAGGTAAAAATATGGTTTTAGCATCGTTGTTAGCGTCAAGGGCTAGCTCCTTCATTCAAGGATAGTTTAATTGTTTGATATGTTCAAAGACTATAACTTCTTCGGTACCCTGTCCAGAGTAGACGATGAGTTTCATGTGACAACTTGCTCGAAGCCTTTAGGGTTCACAATGAGGTTATTGAGAGAGAGAGCTAGAGAGAGAGAGGGGGGAGCGAAAAAATCCTAGCATTCTCCTTATATTCTGAACTTTCCCTCAGGTGTGACGATCTCGCAAGACGACCGTTTCGAGTTCCGTCTCTCCTTGGATTCCAATACTTTCTCAAGTGGATCCGTGAAGATCGTCGCAACGAACGTTAGCGGAAGCGCGGAAAGCGAGACCCAACTTTTGGTAAGTGATATCATCAGTGAATCATATCAATTGATTAAATGTTTTGTCACCGTTATGTACGAAACTGAGCTCCCTGAGGTTCATAACATGTTATACTTCGAGAATATAGCTAGCAGAGTTCATCAGTCAGTGGAAATGAAATGCGAACCAGAACAACAATTGTACCTTGGAAAGGAAAAACATTCATTTCAATCAATAATTATAAAGAAGATAAATATATACCCGGTCTCGTTTAGGTAACTGAACAGCCCAAGGAGACCAGTAAGCCCGAGTTCACGGACAAACTACAAGATCTCGAAGTCACCAAGGGAGAACCATTTGAGATGGACGTAATTGCACTCAACTCTCCCGAGTTCAAATGGACGTTGAACGGGGTGCCGATGGAGGTATGCTAATTAGTAATTATCCGTGGTAATTAGTCATTATCCATGGTAACGATGGAGTTATGCTAATTAGTAATTATTCGGGTTGCCGAGGAGGTGGTCGAATTACTAATTACCGGGAGTGCCGTTGAAGGTATGCTAATTAGTTATTGTCCGGGAGTGCCGTTGGAGATATGCTAATGAATAATTGCCTATACTTCAGGATGGCAAGAACGGCGTGCACATTAGCGGCGAGGGCAACAAGAGCAAGTTGAAGGTTGATGATGCTCAGGACTGTCACTCGGGTACTGTAACGGTGCAGGCCAGCAATGAAGTGGGCACATCGGAGAGCAGCGCCCAGATTAAGGTCAACGAGAAGGCCACGCCCCCAGTGATCAGCGATGGACCCTCAAATCAATCGATAAAGGAGACCGAGACGGCTGAATTCAAGGTACGGTATATGGAGTGATGAGTACGGTAGCTTCGCCACAATTTGGTCTGCACCATGAACTGAAAAATGTGTGAAATCCCTTCATTGCACAATTAGCATTGAAAAGCAATCAATGACATCAGATTTAATAAAGTTTTTCAAAACTAATCGATTTAATTCACAATCACTCTTTCTCTAGTGCACTATCACCGGCTATCCTGAGCCGTCTGTCAAGTGGACAATTAACGAAAAAGTTGTCGAGGAGAGCACAACAATTACCACCACTAAGGTAATTGAAGTAATTTCTAATTGCATATTTCACACAGATCAACACTTCCCATCGTAGAGGGCAACTACAATTTAATTTGGCCATTGCTTCGCGCTAATGGCTACAGCATGACTGCGCATATTGTGCCGTACATGCGCCAAAAAGACAAGATGTTTCCCAAACCACATGCCATTTCGCTTATAAAATAACATATAATAAAGTAAGGGGTGTTAGAATTTGAAATTATTCTTTTCAGTCGGACAACGTCTACACCCTGAAGATGTCCGAGACAAAGGTTGACCAAGCAGGCACCGTGAAGGTGACTGCAAGCAATTCGGCCGGACAAGACAGCAAGACAGCAGAACTGAAGGTGGGATTATCGATTTATTGATTGATTGATGTTGTTGATTCATTGATTGGATTCTCGAAAATTTATTGCTCTATTGACTGATCACAATGGAGAATGCTTTATTGATTGATAGATCGATGAATATAGGGATCGATGGAAAATCACCTAGGACCTACATCCTGCCATATCCTATCCTATAGAGGAATTTCAAAGCTATAACAGCCGCTTTTTGAAAAACGTTCTGGATTCCCATGTGGTGTACGCAATTAACTCTGTTATACTGCTCGATTTTTTTTATCTAATTATCTTCATTTGCGATAACACATGGGCATGTAGTTGACCGATACATGTTTCAGAAACCGTCTGTTATACCGCTCTAAGGTCATCCAAGTTTCAATCAAGATAATATATTTTTCCAGGTTGAACCCAAATTCACTAAGCCCGAGTTCAAAACGACCCTGTTGGATCGTTATGCCGAAGAGGGAACCCCAGTCAGGTTTAACGTGGAGTTGGACAAGGTTTGTTATTGATTTTATTTATTTAAATACACTATAAAGTGTATTAAATGAACTGAATAGATTAGTGTCAATAAATCAGCCTGGTAATTCAGAAAAAGAACTCAAATTATGAGCCAGGAAACTGGCCACCAATTTGAAAAGTAGGAATTCAAAGGAAGAAGAATGCAAAGCTAAAGCTAAACCGAATCAAAATATGTGTATCCTGTAATCATAGAAGAAATGATGCTTTTTTCCTTCGCTTAGTTCCCTAATCTCAAACTTTGTCCGGTACTTATCATAACAATTGCAGCCTCAGCCGGGCACCACCGTGAAATGGTACCTGAACGATAAGGAACTGCAGAACGAGGGTCCCGTTCAGGTCGTCGACCATGGAGATGGTACCTACCATTTGACTCTAGCACATCCCACACCCGATATGAGTGGAGTGCTCAAGTGCAAGGTGGGAGCATTCAGAGTTGTGGATAATAAAAAATCAAAGAGGCATGACAGGTGGTTTGTGAAACACAATCGACAAGCAATTTCCCTACACATAGACAGTTTTCTGGCATATATTTCAACCAGCCGTTCGAAGAGCCCTACGGGCTCTTCTCCGACTGGAGGAATCGTCGACTTGAGGCCGATTGTTTCCCTATTTGAAAAAAGAATTGCTACAATGTAAAAAGTTAACTCTCGTCTCTTTCTCTTCCGTGCCACTTACATTCACACGTCTCTGATTGTGGAAACGTATAATAATCAGTTTGGATCTCCACTCGACTATGCTAACCAGCAAATTTTGCCATTACGTGCTTATGTAGAGCATATTGCACAGCTCATAGCTCACCGGTAGAGCGTCGGACTGTGAATCGAGAGGTTGTGTGCTGCTGTGGGTTCGAATCTCGCCAGCGACAAAGATTTTGTATTCTCTTTCGATCGAAGAATTTTCTTTATGAAGGGATTTCGTTGTGCACATAAAAACAAACCCGTGACAAACTCTTCTCCTTACCACGTGTCATACCGCTTTTACTCGAATAAACCGGAATTTATGGGTAGAATAGTTTAGATCTTTCCTCTATGAACAAATGAACTGCATATAATTAATAACGTTTATCAATAATCTATTTTCATTCAATATTCTTAGGTCGAGAACCCAGCCGGCTCCACCGAACAGACAGCCGAATTGACTGTGAAGGGCGGAAAGAAAAAACCAACTTTCGAGAAACAACCACAAAATCACGAGACATTTATCGATGAGAGTGTCAAGTTCTCGGTGAGATTATTTTATTATTCACTGTTGTTTACAGCTGTATAACATCCTGTTTTTGAAACACGTGCTGTATAGTATAACGGCCGGTTTTTGAAATATGTGCTGTATAACAGCTGTTTTTTGAAAATGCTGTATAACATCCGATTTTTGAAGTAGTGCTGTATAACAGCCGGTTTTTGAAATATATGCTGTATAACATCCGGATTTTGAAAATGCTGTATAACAGCCGCCTTTTAAAATATATGCTGCAAAGATTTCCATTCAGTAGTACAAATGTGTGTGCTGTGCTCTTTTGTGGCTTTCCGACACAGAATTGAACGTAACTTTCACTGACCCCGTGTCATACCGCTTTAATATTTTTCCCACGTCGGTTGAACTTCAGGCTATCGTCACTGGTGAACCTGCCGCTGAGGTTACTTGGTTCCTGAACGGAAAGAAATTGGAGAACAGTGAAGAAATCAAGGTAATCAAATGCAATGGATATTAAATAAATATAATGAGAGAGAGAGAGAGAGAGAGAGAGAGAAAGAGAGAGAGAGACGAAGGGTATAATTAATTAATTCAGGTAAAACCGCTACAACCCGACACCGGTAAGACATCGATCCGAATTCACAAACCTCAATTGGAACACTCCGGAACCGTTACCGTTAAGGCGGAGAATGAGGCTGGAAGTGTGGAGGCTACTGCCACACTGAAGGTAAGGGATACGAGATATCTTACGACTTAAGCCTTAGCTTATATTAATACCTAGGATATCTTACGACTTAAGCCTTAGCTTATATTAATACCTAGATCAAGTCTCGAAGTAGACGTAGACGTAGAAACTGACAATGTGGACATAAAAAAGTAGCTTGATCTGTATGGAATTCAGTGTTAACCCTGAAGCTGAAGCATGTTTTTATGAGTAAGTGAGTGCTTTCAAAGATTAGGACTTGTTTCACAGAGTTCGCTAGCAGTGCAGGTGCGGAAGATGAGTTCCAGGCCTGGTTTGAACTTTTGTCGTTCTGGTTCTAACCAAGGTGCTTAACCATTAAACCATCTCCTCCTTCAGGTCGACCGGAAGCCAGAGGTGCCCAAGTTCACCTCCAACATGGACGACCGGCAGGTGAATGAGGGGGAAACGATCAAGTATTCAACTGAAGTCGATGGATTCCCCGAACCAACAGTCGAATGGTCACTCAATGGAAAACCAGTCTCTGAATTCCCGTGAGTTCTATGTTCTAACGGTTTAAAAAAAAGATTAAGCCTAGGACTGTCCTAATTCCTAACAAGTGAGCTATCGGCATTTACTTCTCTACATCCTCAGCAATGCCTAATTTGGAACAACTATCAGGATTGATAGGTATTCCCTTGTCAGGTGTACCGACGTAGCGCGTTCCACGAGTTATGCAGGACACGGTCATAGAAAGTTTGACAATACATGAAAAAGTATTTTTCATGCGCTCCGAAATTTCAGTTATGGTCAGATATGCATAACTCCTGCAATAAAATCAGTGTGTTTAACTGGTTACACTATGTTATTAATACGTTGAAACGTAACTAATTTAGTGGTTTGTCTTTATTATACTGCAGAAAGTCTACCCATAATAATTAGATACATAAGAAACGGAGAACCCATTTGGCGACGGTTCCTGTGTGCGGAGGTTTTTTCTTACGCCTAACCATTTGGTGACCGCTTGGGGACCTTGTAGTGACCACGTTTTGGCAAAAATCATCGTCAACTGGACCTACAGGCTGTGCGGAGGCTGTCTGGGCAATTACTCCGTGTTCCTGTGTAATTTTTTACCTTTTAGGAACATTAGCACTGGAATGCAAGATGGGAAACATACCATTGAAATCCATGAGATCACCCCCGAACAGAGTGGAGAACTCTCCTGCACGGCTACAAATGCTGCAGGACACAAGAAGCAATCAGTCACGCTGCAGGTTTGTAATTGAAACAACGCGTTGCTGCTAATTGTAAGAAGGCTAATTAGATAGTTAAAGTTTGTATTAGGCTATCAATTAGCATGATTGCATGATATGGTATTACAGAGAAAGAAATTCTTACTACTAATTCAGTTGAGTTTTTTTTTGGTAATTTCTTAATAGGTCCATTTTCATCTAATGAGAACAGAATCTTCCGTTCAGTGTTATTTACCATTTCTGAATACTCCACAGTGTATTATATGTATGTATTTAAAGGTTCGCCTGTGTGGAGATGCTCCAACATTCGGACAAAACTTGGACGACCGGCTCGTCACCGAAGGAGAGCTGGTGCTCATGAAGGCTAAGGTAAAGAATATGGAATCTTTTTTCTGCTATCAGGCTATATCAAATCTTTTATAGAGAATGTGCGGTCAATAGCGTCTTGGTTGTAGAGATAGTGGGGGAAGAGAACGCGACGGTAAAAGATAAAGAGGACGGTGAGAGAGAGAGAGAGTGAGAGAGAGAGCATATTCGGACAGAGAGAGAAATTTGGAGAGACATATGATTCATGTATTTCAGGTAAATGAAGTGAAGCCCAAGCCTGTGATCACTTGGTACAAAGACGGCAAAGAGATCAAGAAGGACGATGAACACTTCAAGATCAAGGTTATTTTGCCTTTGCAAGAAATTTACAAGTATGCTGAAAATTTACCGTACCTTAGAACTACACGAGAATATTTTTTTAATTTTTCATATTATATATGCAAGTTTTGTGCAGAAATAATGTAGTATTGACAGAATCACACAGAATTTTTGGGTTACTTGCAAACCCATAATGAATGATGACTATGCGTATTCTCTTCAGGAGGAGCCTGATGGAACTCTTGAGCTCAGAATTGTGGAAGCGAAGATAGAGGATAAGAGCCGGATTTCGATTAAGGCTGAGAACACATTTGGATCGGCAGGTAAGGGAGAGGGAGGAAGAGAGAGAGAGAGAGAGAGAGAGAGAAAGACGGAGAGAGAAGAAGAAGAGAGGGTGGACGAGAGACGGAGAAGATTGAGAGAGGGAGAGAGAGAGTGAGAGACAGAGTGGGAGAATAAAACGAACCATAAGCTCCTTTCAGAGACCTCCGCATCTCTCGGTGTCACCAAAAAGCGTCCGATGGCCAAGCCGGCATTCCAGTCCGACATTGCTCCTATTCAAATTTGTGAAGGAGATTCACTCAACTGCAAACTTCTGATCACAGGAGATCCCACGCCGTTTGTAAAATGGTAGGTTGGAATGGTACCTACCATTTTCAACGAGTTTATCTATCCGGGGACAGAAAATATATTCTAACGTGAGAGTCGTAGGGAAAAAGAACTTTTTGTCAGTCGTGAATGTCGTATAGCGTAATTTGAGGTAAAGCCACTCATTACTAAACGGGAATAAATTAAGAAAGGAATCACCATATTAGCCCGTATTCTCGGGTCGACGGGAATGTTCCGTTTGTGAGCTCATTCGTATGCAAATTTTTCCTCCAGCTAGTCTAGATAGTCGAGAAATTTGCATACAAAGGATTTCCCAAACGGAACGTTTCCGTCGACCCGAGAATACGGGCTAATAAGAACATCTAAGAATACTACCAGTTAATCAATTGTCAGTCAGACCAATATAAATTTCGTGTTACCAAAAAAAGCGGCGGCCATTTATATCTCCATGCTTAGGTACATCAACGGTCAGCTCGTGTGCGAGACCGAGGACACCGAGATCAGCAACGCAAATGGTGTCTTCTCTCTAGTCATTCACGGATGTACCACTGATATGAGCGGAAAGATCAAGTGTGTGGCATACAATAAGGTATGGTATACTTTGCTGATTTAGTCCGAATTATCGAAGGTGACACTTGTTTGATCTGCTACATTGACGGTGCTGCGCAGTCACCTTACTAATTAGCATATCCCAAAAGTTACAGATTAACTAAATACCATTTCCAGGCCGGCAATATATACAGTATGCATATGTCCAACTAATGTGTGTACAATTTCCAACTAATTAGCATCTAGACTACTAATTACTATTTTCAGGCCGGCGAGGTGACCACTGAAGGTCCCTTGAAGGTTGTGGCGCCTATTCCTGTCGAGTTCGAGACTTCACTATGTGACGCAACATGCAGAGAAGGAGACACACTGAAGCTTAAAGCTGTACTCCTCGGAGAACCAACTCCTACCGTTAGCTGGTAAGGATTTAGTGTCACATACATAATATGGTAGCTCCGGTAACTTGAAAATTTAAAGGGACAGGCCCATCAAAGTAAACCTATATTTACGATACGTTCATAATGACTATCAAGCATTTTTATTACAATATATACAAACTAAACTTCACATTTATTTGCCATGGAAAACTTTTTTACGATGCGCTCAGATTAAATGTATACCATAAAGCCGCAAATATCCTTGTCGTCTATGCAAATTTATCGTGAAATTATAATGCGATTAAAATTTGCATGTATAGCTTTGAAATCTGCAGTTTTATGGTATACATATGCGTTGAGCGCATTGGAAAAAAGTTTTCCAGGGCGAATAATGGTGAAATTTAGTTTGTATATATTGTAATAAAAATGCTTGATAGTCATTATGAACGTATCGTAAATATAGGTTTATTTTGATGGGCCTGTCCCTTTAAGAGTTCTTTGATGCTGTGTCTCGGGTAACTTACTTGGCTTTGGGGTGACACACAAGTCCTTTCTCTAACCTTTCACAACCTTTCCAACGCACTAATCATTACAGGTATGTCAACGGTAAGAAGTTGGAAGAATCTCAAAACATCAAGATTCACGCCGAAAAGGGAACTTATACCGTAACCATCAAGGATATCACTTGTGACTACAGGTGGGTGTCGCTAACTCCTTTGCTAACGCTTACGCTTACTGTAAGTGTAGCTACGATAACTGTCATTAACCACAGTAGTGATGTGGTAAATACTACCGTAATGTTTTGTAGGTTAACCCAAGTTTCGACCTTTTCGGTGAACTTCCCCTTATCTGCTTTCTGTAACTTGTCACAGACGAGAGACAGTTAGACAATGAAAAAGTTCGCACAATTCTGTACTCCTCCTTTAAACACCTTTTCGTGCACAACTAATTCTCTAACGTTCGTTTTTTTGCGAGAATTCTTAGGTAAGAAATCTTACGCCGGGCGGGTAACTTACACGGCCAACCAACATATTAAAATAAGGTCGTTAATTTATGAGAGAACTAATCCAAAAAATTTAGTGGAAAGGTGGTGTGCGAGGCAGTCAACGAGTTCGGTACCGCTTCCTCGGAGGCGATGCTCCTTGTGCTGCCCCGTGGTGAGCCTCCAGACTTCTTGGAATGGCTGAGCAACGTGCGCGCCCGAGCTGGAAGCAAGATCGTGCATAAGGTAAAGCTAATTATCTGTAATTAATGAATTATGCCAATTATCTGATAATTAATTATTAATACATAATCCAATAGACTTTAATAGCATGCTCCTTGGATAAGCCCTGAGCAGAGTGTACGACAAGCTCCAGATGACAAATTGCTTGACGTCTTCGGATTAAGGCCAGAAGACCGAGCTGATTTGTCATCTGGAACTTTATGATTATTAGTTGATGATCGAATAGCCGTTAAACTAGTCCTTGGGTCGTTAATCAATACTGACAGTATCCAATTCCGATAAGCTACAGTAACCAACGTTCAAGAACAATAATTAAATGTTTAGGTCGTGTTCACCGGGGATCCTAAGCCCGTGCTCACTTGGTACATCAACAATAAGGAGGTGAAGGACGGACCGGAGTATGAGATCGTCACCACGGACACCACCTCCACGCTCACCGTGAAGAGCTTCGACGCCGACAAGCACGTCGGAGAGATCATCTGCAAGGCGGAGAATGATGCGGGAGAGGTAAACAGTTTGAAACTTTACGCTACTATAATACCTAGTCGCAGAACATGACAGGTAATTAGTAACCTCCTGACTCAAGCCCGAAGACGTCGAGAAATTTGTCATCTGGAACTCGTCGCCTGTGCTCAGTACCTCTGCGCAACATGTCATAAGCAAAAACGTTGAATTTGAACTCCCTTGAATAAAGGTGCACGCTCTTGAAGCATACAAATAAATTTAAACTTAAAATTATAACAGGTTGTCGTTCATAATGACACTAACTTACTAGCGTGCAACGTGTTACTACATTATCGATTTTTTTCCTGTTCTGACTAGATACTGTAGTTAAGAAATTAATAATAATATTAATAATAAAGTTTATTGATTCCATGAAAAAGAGCCACAGACGGACAGACGCTTTAAACCTAGAGCCATTAAATGTAAAATTCAACATATCAGGTGTCGTGCACGGCCAACATGAACACGTACACATCAGAAATGTTCTCGGAATCTGAATCGGATGCACAAGCGGAGGAGGTAAGCTTTAAAGCGAAACGCCGGCCGATTTTTGAAACATATCGTGGACAACTGTATTCTTACGTATTTATGCTAATTTGCTCGAATTTAGCTCGATTTTTTATTCTAATTTATGTTTATTTGCATACGCTGCATAAGAATGCCGGTCTGATGTGTTTCAAAAACCGGCCGGTATTTCGGTAGACATTAGGATCAGCCGCGATAACCCAACCCTAACCTTAGTGATGCATTTAGGTGCCGTACTCATATATCCACATATGTACAGTAACCAGATATAGCCTGATTACGGTAAGATCTGAAAAAAGAAGATAAATAAACATAATTCATTTAAGGCACTTGCTGATCAACTCTCGGTGTCTGACCATGAGGAGGAGATCGAAGAGATCCAGAGAACGCCCACACCAGTTACCGCACCAAAGTTCATACATAAGGTGAGTACTGTATGTTCCTCATTCGCAGTTTAGCGGAATTCGTAATCCCACGTTACCTCCCAAACTAGCGGGAAACGTGGGATTGAGTCTTATTTCGCGGGAAACGTGCAGGAGAGAACAGGGTAGTGTGCTTGGTTTTGAGCAATGACTTTTAACTTTTTGGAAGCAAGCAGCTTATCGGTTTGCACATAATTGTAATGGCTAGAATATTGTTTACCTACATAAATAAATAATTGCTATAAACGTGTACGCCAGTGTTCTTACTTCTTACCCTAGAAGGAATTTTGCCAAACGTTCGACCTTGGACCTTCAGTTACTTCAGTATAAACAGAGTCATATGTTTATAAAAAAATACTTTGTTACTGTATGTAAACAATAACTCTTTTACTTTAAATTACAATAAAGCAATTACTTAGACAATTACCTAAAGTCTCCATATTTAGATCAAGGACCAGAAGGCGAAGAGAGGCCATGAGGCCGTGTTCGAATGCGTTGTTCCCGACACTAAGGGAGTAGTGTGCAAGTGGTAAGCCCTTATAGTTACTTGTTTTATTTTTACTTGAAAAACTGCGGTTCTGGTCACTGTCCCTTTGGCGACCACTTTGTGACCAGTTGCTAACGGTTCCCGAGAAAGCTTGGTCATCACAAGGTCGCCAAGTGGTCATCAAATGGGTTTGCCATGGAAAAAGGGAAAACCGTCGAATTCCAGGCTCAAGGACGGAAAGGAGTTGGAGCTAATTGCCCGAATCCGCGTCCAAACAAGAACAATTGACGGATTCACAACCAATGAGTTGATAATTGAAGACGTGCAACCGGAGGACGCTGGAAAGTGAGTGAATTTTCAGGCTTTGATCTTATTTTTATACTTGTAGTCAGATGTATGGATGCCCTGATATACATCAATGATCTATGCTGCGCTTGAAGCTATCAAATTATCTTATACAGCGATTACAAGAATCAATGTATCATCATCTTAGGTACACCTGCATTGTCGAGAACCAATTCGGAAAAGATGTCTGCGAAGCTTCGCTTCATGTTCTTGGTGAGTTACTTGCAATTAGATAATTTATTACCATTCTAGCTCTCTTATTTTTACTTCCTCAATCTTTGTTTAATTCATTATTTATTGATCGATACGGCACCACAAATTTCCAACAAGTGTGCAAGTTTTCTCGAAAACCGTCTTCAACTGGTCACCACTTGGTCACTGTTTTTTCTTTCTTGGTGAAAACCATTTGGCGACCGGCTACAGACGGTTCTTCCTGGCAATTATTCTTATTATCCATCATGTTACACTCTCTCTTTGTTTCAGAAGTTCTTGAGAAGCCGACCCAGCGTGCGCCCGAGTTCGTCGTCAACCTGCAGGATAAGAGTGTGAAGGTGCGGGACAAGGTGGTATTTGAGTGCAAAGTATCTGGAGAACCCACTCCCACCTGTACTTGGTACAACAACGAGGTACTGTAATATAAATCAACTGTACTATAGAAAACAGTACGGTAATGCAGAAAATCAACTGTAGCATAGAAGACACTGCGGTAATGCAGAAAATCAGCTTCTACTTCTTACCTCTCATCTTAGTCTAGTACCATGTGTCGTTTACTGGTACTTTACAAATGAATCCGTTTGATTGAAAACACTGTAATAATTTTCAAAATGTGTGTATCGATTATGAAACCCACTTTTGAAAAATGGAGTGAATGCACACATGATCAATGCAAGTTGCTTGGATTTACTATCTTTGGAATTTCTGAAAAAATGTACATTGTATTTACGTAGATGTACTATTCTAGGAGGTTATCCGTGAGGAGACCAACCAGGTCACCATTCAATCCGAAGAAGGACTGCAGAGACTTATCATCGAAAAGGTACAGTATCATTTTAAGCGTATCATTCTACGCCTGAGCCTAAGCATCTAGCTTTCACAGACTGATAATCGGAAAGGTACCATTCCAGAAAGTAAAACATTGTACATTTGAAACGTTTTCCCTATTTATTATCATAATTATGTTCAGAAAAAGCATATACCTGTTTTAGTTTTAGTATGACGAGTAAAAATGTATTGAAATTCTAAAAATTTCACGTCACTTCATAATATCATTAAAAAGTAACCTTACAATTATATTGTCAGTTCGGGCATCGATTGATCGATTAGACATGATCAATCTCTAATTATTAAATCTTGGCTAATTAGCTAATTAATGATAATCTAATCATTCAGGTGGAGACCCTTCATGAGGGCAAGATCTCGTGCGTCGCATCCAATGAAGCCGGCACATCAAAGTCTGAAGCTAAACTCACAGTTGAATGTACGTTTCATAGTACTAATATTATGAGGTGTAACTCGGATTGTGCAATGCAAGGTACGCACATGTCCGCATCTGATAATTTTTGGGAGTTCTTTGGGAAGCTTGACTTAGACAAATTAGCATGTCAAGCATTATAGCTTGGACTTTGACAGTTTTTTGGGAGATGTTTCGCTATCCGAAAACTGGAAGGGTCACCCGCATTCGGCGGGGTGCAATGATAATGAACCCCGCACACTGTATTTCAAAGAAATAATATAATTGGAAAGGGAATTAATTAGAAGTAGTGTATTTCATTACAAGGCACATTCATCACTACAATTTCCTAGGGAAATTATTCCCTGGAGAATTATTTGCTCGCGAAATTGAGGGGTGAATATGGCCTCTAGAGTTTTGGTGTGCACACATATGTATGTTCATTGTAAGAAGCACCGCGTACATGTTGTGTGTCTTTGTTGTACAATATCCCACAATCACATTCAATAAGCTAGACAAATCATTGGATAAGGAAATAAGGTATTCTTACCCAAAAGAAACTCTAATACGTTACCCCTTATTAACCATCTATGTCCCACCCTAGATAAGGTAATGAGTAGTCTAGGGGTTCAACTATCGGATAGTGATATTGAGAGTTAAGCTTTGGTACAACATTCCTCGGGTAAATTCCCCCGGTTATCCTTATCAATGCTACCTCCCCACCCATTCCCCACTTCCCTATTATCCCCACTCAATCCCCGCACCAATTTCAGCTGCCGCTCCACAGTTCACCAAATCCCTGCAGGATCAGTACGTCAACATTGGAGACAAGGTGATCCTCTCTTGCTCAGTCAAGGGAGCTCCCCAGCCCACTGTTGAGTTCTATTCTGAATCCACGAAGATCACAACAACTGAGAGGATCAAGATCGAGCACGATGCCTCGAATACTCACTGGAGAATGGTTATCTCGCAATGTACGAAGGAGGACTTCCGCAAGTACAAGGCCGTTGCCACGAATGTGGTCGGATCGGCAATCAGTGAGGCGCAGGTTATGACCAAGATCGTTGCTCCGACACTGGAACAGGGTCTCAAGAAGACTTCTGTCAAGGAGAAGGAGGAGATCAAGATGGAGGTTAAGGTCGCCGGCACCGAACCAGAGGTCAAGTGGTTCAAGGATGGACAGGAAGTTCAGGCGGACGGAACGAGAATCGTCGCCAAGGAACAGGATGGAACATTCACGTTGACGATCAAGGATTCGACAGCAGCTGATGCTGGAGAGTACAAAGTTACCGTTCAGAACCCTGCCGGATCCGTTGAGAGTGCTGCTCCAGCTGAGGTTACCACCGCAGTATCGCTAGAAGGACCAAAGTGGGTGAAGGAGTTGGCAAATGTTGAGGTGAAGGAGAAGCAGACCGTCAGCATGTCAGCGATGCTCAAAGCCACACCGGAGACTGAAGTGCAATGGTTGAAGGACGGACAACCTGTGGTTGTCGACGGTTATCACATTGCCGTCAAGAAGACAGCAGAGGGAGAGCACTCGATCACCGTATCTGACGCCAGGAAGGAAGATGCCGGAACCTATTCTGCCAAGGCCACAAACGCTGTTGGTGAAGCAACAACATCAGCCAACTTTGCCGTGGTCAAGGAGATGCAGGCCCCTGAATTCACCGAGAAGCTGAGGCCGCTTGAGGTCCAAGAAAAGGAAAGTGCCACGATGTCGGTAACTGTATCTGGTGAACCAGCACCCACCGTGTCATGGTTTAAGGATAACCAACCGGTCAACATTGATAACGTGCAGGTGATTTCCAAGGACGAAGGTAACGGACACTTCACTCTCACTATTAAGGATGCCACGGAAAAGGATGTCGGTCAGTACACTTGCAAGGCCACCAATCCAGCTGGTTCTGCCGAGACTGAGGCGAAGTTCGCTATCGTCAAGGAGGCCCAGGCTCCAGAGTTTATTGAAGGACTGAAGCCGCTTGAAGTAAAGGAGAAGGATACCGCCACGATGTCAGTCACTGTGTCTGGCTCTCCAGCCCCCGAAGTTACTTGGTATAAGGACGGAGCCCCAGTGAACATCGACAATGTACATCTTATTGTTAAGGATGAAGGCAGTGGACACTTTACATTCGTCATCAAGGATGCTAGAACCTCAGATATTGGTCAGTACTCTTGCAAGGCCACCAACCCTGCTGGTTCTGCCGAGACTGAGGCGAAGTTCGCTGTCGTCAAAGAGGGCCAGGCTCCAGAGTTCATTGAAGGACTGAAGCCGCTTGAAGTAAAGGAGAAGGATACCGCCACGATGTCAGTCACTGTGTCTGGCTCTCCAGCCCCCGAAGTTACTTGGTATAAGGACGGAGCCCCAGTGAACATCGACAATGTACATCTTATTGTTAAGGATGAAGGCAGTGGACACTTTACATTCGTCATCAAGGATGCTAGAACCTCAGATATTGGTCAGTACTCTTGCAAGGCTACCAATCCCGCTGGAACCGCACAGACGGAGGCCAAATTCGGTGTAGTCCAGGAGGCACTAGCGCCTAAATTTACCGAAGGTCTGCAACCAATTGAGGTTAAGGAAGATGAGACTGCCAAGTTATCGGTGACAGTCGAAGGATCACCAGCTCCGGAAGTTACATGGTTCAAGGACGGGGCACCAGTCAACATTGATAATGTGCATGTGGTGGCTAAGGATGATGGTAGCGGTCAGTTTACGCTTACCATCAAGGATGCACGCACATCTGATGTTGGTCAATACTCGTGCAAGGCTGTGAACCCGGCAGGCATGGCAGAGACTGATGCCAATGTCGGAGTCATTGAAGATCTTCAGGCTCCTGAGTTCACCCACAAGCTTGGCAAATTGGACGTCGAGGAGGGCAAGGAGGCCAAGCTCGATGTCACAGTCGTCGGCAAGCCCGAGCCCGAGGTTCAATGGTTGAAAGACGGTGTGCCAGTCAACATTGACAACCAACACATCGTCGCGAAGAAGGACGAGGCTGGACATCACAGCCTGATCGTCAAGGATGTCGCCAAGGTAGACCTCGGCACTTACACTTGTCAAGCCGTAAATAAGGCTGGAAAGGCCGAAACTCTTGGTGAGATCAACATTCCAAAGTACGGATTTGAAAAGGTGACCGCCGAACAGGTTGAACCAATGTTCGAGCAACCACTCAAGGAGCATGTGGCTGCCGAGGGCGAGGAAGTCGTCCTCACTTGCAAGGTTAACAAGGAGAGTCGTCCGGAGGTGAAGTTCTTCAAGGATGGCAAGCCGGTTGATCTGGGAGCTCACATGGAGCTCGAGGTTCGAGACGATGGAAATATCAAGTTGACCATTCATAAGGCAACAAAGGAGGATATTGGATCGTACAAATGCGAAGCCGTTAACGACGTCGGCATCGCCAAGACTGATGCTCCTTTGGATGTCAAGTACGGAAAGGCCGGCGCTGAGGAAGAGGCCGTCTTCGAGAAGGTTGAGGAGCTCGAGGGACTCAAGGAAGCACCCAAGGGTGGGTTTGATTTTGAGCATGGTGTTTTCTGCATGACGGTCCAATAGTGCACCCGTTCTGTTCTATCCTAAGCATCCTACATTCAAGAAACACTCACCATAATTTTTATGACGACTTTTTCAGTTAATATTTTGACCATAGCCTGGATACAGATCTATTTGGTTTATACTTGTTGGTTAAAAAGGATAACCTTTAGAAAGTTTCATTTTAGCTGAAGAGGCGAAGGTGGCCGGTGAACCCGAAGGACCCCCAGAATTTGTGGAATTGCTGCGATCCTGCACTATTCAGGCAGATATTTTATGAATATCTTTAGCTAGGAGATTGGGAGGGAGTACCTCGTGGGGCCAGCAGCTACCGGCTGATAATAGTATACGATTAGCTTGCAGTTTGCCTACCACGTACTTCTCTTGACATATATTTTAGATAGGAAGTAAAGGCGAATAAATAAATAAATATTTCACGCTACAATAGCCAATAGGGTGGTTGAATACAACGTTCCAAAGCTTCTGACTTGTTCAACAGAGTTCTTGATCAGTTCCAGATGTCAAATTTTTCTCTGTCTGCGGGCTAGGGGGGGGGAGCCCAAGAGTCCCTCGTCGGGGCAAATGTTGATAGGGACAGGAAGATAAGGGGTGTCCATTTTACCAGTGGGAACCTTTAGTGACCCTTTTGACAATTTTTTTTGCAGAAGAGCCAGCAAGCTGTGCTCAAGTGCCGAGTCAAGGGCAATCCACGACCCACAATCAAATGGACCAAAGAAGGAAAGACGGTGGGTGGAAGATGATTGTTCACTGTTACTGAAAATTTAGTATAAAAAAGTGATAAAATATAAAATCTGATGGTAAAGTCACATGTCATATCAAATCCCGGTAAATTTTTATCTTGATGTGCTAGGCACCCTGCGCTATTCCCTCCGATTCGGTTGATACACTACGCGGAAAAGAGATAACTTCTTAACATGGGAAAGGCTGAGACGCAGGAGAGAGGTTTCCCTGTCTCGAATTTTTAATGCAAATTTGCGATCTTTTCCCGCGTACGCGGCTACGTATTTCCGCGCTGCGCGCCTGAGGACCAGAGTAACGAGGTTCATATTTTTTCTTTTTCTTGAGTACGGTTTCAATTTTAGGTTGAAATGTCCACTCGTATCAGAACCACTTTCTCGGATGATGGTTCAATTTCTCTCACTATTGACAACGCCACAGAGGAAGACGCTGGTGAATACAAGTGCGCTGCCGAAAATAAGGTGGCCTTTGTCTTTTTGGCCTCTTTCGGCTCCTACTTGGGTTATATTCGGCCCTACTTTGGCGTTTGAACCTCTTTGCATCAATTGTTCATCGGGGACCACAAAAAAGGGCTTATTGAACAACACAAGGATCAAAATGAATCTCATCTTTAAGATTCATGGCTTCAAAATTTTCACACTTCATTACCCCGTTTTCATATTTATGTTCCCCGTAAGTAGTAAAGGACTTGAACCCTTTACTCTGTGGGACCTGGTTATTATTTTCTCGCTTACCTTGTTATTTTTTACTTGTCGTTTTTATCAATAAACCTTTACATTACCAGAAAGGATAAATATTTTCATTTATAATTTAAATATTTTCCTTATTTAGTTCGGAAGTGCATGGACTGAGGGACCAATCATCGTCACCCTTGAGGGAGCACCAGTTCCAGCAGGAGAAGCTCCCGATTTCCTTCAGCCCGTCAAACCATGTGTGGTAGGTTTTTCTAGCTACAGGCCACTACAAACTACAAATTATAATTATCTTCACCACAAACTACAAACTACAATCCACTACTTACAGATTCACGATTTTGGTAGCATAAACTCAAAAAGACTGATTCCAGTTGAATTCCTATTTTTTATTACTATAATTGGTACACTAATTAGCATAAACTAGAGGAAATCGCTGTGGACAATAATTGGTAATTCTTAACGATAATGAGCATTACAATAGAGTTTTAAATTGTTTTAACTTCTTGTGGTATGACAGGTTGACGAAGGATTCACTGGAATTCTTGAAGGAAAAGTGTCTGGAAAACCGAAACCGACCATTAAATGGTACAAGAACGGAAAGGAAGTCAAGGAGACCGACAGGGTAAGCGAACATTTTGAAGATTTGTGGAGTCCCTTTATTTCGGCATATTGTTATGTCGATTGTTTACTGTACAGTATCTATGGTCTAGTGACGGTTCGTTACTTACGTCCCATAGGAAAGAGATGTGTAGTAATCCTCGACTTTTTTGTCTTAACATAAGGATAATTGCCTAAGCAGTTGACCTGTAGGCAACAGCTTCTATTAGATTTTTTTCATCACATAGTGCCTTTACCTTTTAGATTTCCATCACCAGTATGGATGACGGTACGCAGAGGTTGACCATCCGAAATGCTACTATGGACGATATGGATGAGTACCGTTGTGAAGCATCTAATGAATATGGAGATGTGTGGAGTGACGTCACACTCACTGTCAAGAGTGAGAAATTTGAATATTGGCTGACAGCATGCTAATTACGGTTGCCTAATTACTGTAATAAAATAGTAGTCGTCATTACGAAAGTTGGGGTGGGTGCCACGCGTATGTGGCGTAAAAACGCCTTGATGCAAATCCCTGATTATTAGGCTGTCCAAACAATAGTATTCCATTTTATGGTTATACATTGCGTGTATTGTCCAGAAATTCTTTTCAAAATCCGGCTGTTACTTCTCTTTAAAAACCTTTTAGAACCTACTGCTCAAGAAGAGCCAGAGGCTCCGACCTTCATCAAGACACTGAAGGAGCTTCATGTACAGGAGACACAGACTGCCACATTTGAATGCCAGGTGGCTGGAAAGGTAGGTTATAATTTATAATATGCCTATCTAATAATTACAACAGTATCTAGTGGTACTTAACTACAGTATCTAGTATTCATTAATCAAAGTTACAATAATTACTTAATTAGCGTGTGACGCTATAACATATCGATTTTTCCTGTTCTGGGCTTCTGGGTCCAGATACTGTAGCATAATTGCATTGATCCTGATTCGCTGTATTTACCTTTCATATGTATAAGTTAACTGCTTTTAGCGAAGTATGGCGTTTATAGCAATACGACTGCTGAACACAGTACTTCTTGACAATATAATCAACAATTATAATTTTAATGAAACGCGTTTTGTGAAATTATACAGGAAAACGAAATAATTGCCGAAACAGCAGAAAACCCGTCGTTCGCCAATCACCAGACCATCTGGTGACTGGTTCGTGCCCATTTGGTGACCAGCTGATGACGGTTTTCGATGAAACTTGGTCGGGAGCTGGTCACCAAATGGGCATGCCCACGATAAAACCAGTGAACCGAATCCAAGTGGGTTTACCTATTTCCTATGTAGCGTTCCTCTAAACAAATTAAAAATTCTGTTTCAGCCCCAACCAGGTATCAAATGGTTCAAGGACAAGACAGAAATCTCCAAATCCGACACGAGATACGAACAGATTACTGAAGAGAACGGAGTATCCAGACTCATTATCAAGTCGACCGAGAAGAAGGTAGACATTAATAACTTTACAAAAGCTAGACAGTTTCCCAAAGAGTGTCAAGACGAAAATTAGTCCCCGGCTTTAGCGTAAGTATGGGGGTAAGGCTCACCTAAGTATGGGGGTAAGTCGTTGGTACATAGGAAATGGGTGAACCCACTTGGTGACGTTTCATTGGTTTTTTTTTTCGTGGGCCAGCCCTTTTGACGACCTCTTCTTGACCATATGGTGACCATGTTTCATCGAAAACCGTCAAAAATTGGTTACCAAATGGGCACGAACCGGTCACGAACCAGTCACCAGATTGTTTTTTGGTAAAAACCATTTGGTGACAGGCTAACGGCCGTTTTCCTGTGGTTTCGGCAATTATTTAGTTTTCCTGTATTAGGTTTACAATTAGGTTGATGGTTATAGTTAGGCTTGTAAGGTAAAGTAAATGTTAACATCCATAACATCAGCAGTTCTCAACTTTCATGTTACTAATTTCCAGGATGAGGGTGAGATTCGTGTCGAAGCACGTAATGCTGCCGGTGTTGCGCGATCCGATGCTCCACTCCATGTCGAAGCTGGAAAGGCTGAAGCAGCTCCAGGTTTCGAACAGGAACTGAAGGCTTGCTCGGTTGCTGAGGGACAGACTGCAGTCTTTGAGTGCAAGTACGTTACACCGTAGTGATTAATTAATTAATTAAAATGCAAAGAACTAGTAATAAGAATTTTCCAGTATTTTCCTCTCACTCAATTGGCTCCGTGTTATTGATTTTGGACACTTTGGTTTTGCATTATATGTAGTCATAAGCTCTAGGTAATGTCGTTGGGGCGACATTGTCGAGTATACAGATCGTTCACAAGCTTACAGCGGAGGGAGAATGTTTGCTGCCGAAGTGAGTCCTCGGGGGGAAAGTCACGTACACCAGCGTCGAACGATCATCATCATTAAATTCTAGGGTATCCGGCGAACCGCTACCTACTGTACAATGGTACAAGGATGGTGAGCCACTGAAGGAGGGTGATGGAATCAAGATCGAAAGCCTGCCCGATGGTACCAACAGACTAACCATCGATAAGACCAAGGTACGTTTAAAGAGAAATACGGGTCGGTTTTTGAAACGCATCGATTACTTACACCCGCATTCTTATGCATTTTATGCAAATGTACGTAAATTAGAGTGTAAAATCGAGCTAAATTCGAGCAACTTTGCATAAATACGTAAGTCTTCAGTTGACCACGATGCGTTTCAAAAACAGGCCGATATTTCGCTTTAATGCTCAAACGTATGGCTAGTTCCAGATCCCATACACCGGAGTTTTTTTTTCGATTCCACCATTTGGAACTGAACGGTTTTTTAGGTGGACGACCAAGGAAACTACCGTGTTGAGGCCACAAATGCTGCTGGCTCGATGAGTAGCAAGGCACCACTATCAGTTACACGTGAGTAATTTTAGGAATACTGATATTCTTATTAAATACATCATTTATTATTTACACCCGATCCCCGGTATTTTTTACCATTACTGGTCTAAAATTTCCGGAGCTACAGTATCTCTTCAGTGAGCTACCATATATTTTTATGTACTGGAGCTACGTTATCACCTCGATACCGCATGTGCCCGATGAGAGATATGAAACGGTCCAGGTCAAATGCAAACTAGCTAGCGAACTTGTTATGCTTATAATTATTATTTCACGTGCTACTTTCGTTCATGAAATTCTTGGTTTGGGCGGCGAAACTGTGCGAAACTGAAAAGATTGGGTAGCGAAACTGAGCGAAACTGAAAAAATCGGGTAGCGAAACTGAGCGAAACTGAAAAAAAATCGGGTAGCGAAACTGAGCGAAATTGTGAAAATCTCGATTTCTTTTCAGCCAAGACCACTCTGAAGATCAAGAAGGGTCTGGAAGACGTGTCCGTCAACAAGGGTGTCAAGATCCAACTGACAGTCGAAGTGGAAGGAAAACCCAAGGTGGTCAAATGGTTCAAGGGAACCGAACAAGTCACCATCACGAAGTAAGCGCTTATTTCAATTTGTTATTTCCCTATGAGCTAGTTCAACATTTACGTTACGGGCCTCATTTGTAAGTCGACTATGGTTGTTAATAAATGTTTATTGGATCAACGAGGCATAGGGGCAAAGAAAGAAAAGTTCTTGAGTTAGTGGCTATTAGCTCGAAAACCAAATAGACGTGCCTTTATATAATAGACGGCGGTCTTAACTTTCATCCACATGTCAAACAGACGGGAATCGAACCCGGGCCCTTTGATGGCTAGCGAGGTGTTAACCACGACACCATCATGCGTCTTTTTATATAATAATATAACTTTATAGGACCACCCGCACCGAGCAACTATCCGAGTCGGAATATCGTCTTGTGGTCGACCAGTCCGAGGTGTCCGATAGCGGATCCTACCGTGTCGTTCTCTCTGCCGATTCGGAATCTGTCGAATCTTCATGCACGGTTACCGTCACCGATACCGGAGCTAAGGAACAGACACCCACCTTCAAGAAGGTTTGTTGATTTACGAGCTTAGGGACTTAGACACCTGCATTTGTTGCCACTTAGGCGATCTAAGACATCAATTAAAGTATGCACAAATTGGTAGTAGTATGCTCCCAGCCTCCCATGAGACGTGAGAGAAAAATTGGAGAATAATGCGAAACAGCGACGCGTGGGGACAAATTCTCCCAGCCGGGGAGAATCTTCCTATCAAAACTGTTCGTGCATTCTGTCACTGCAAGGCTTTTTGATTTGCTTTCTTGATCTTGGTTATCACAGAATAAATCTTTGTTTAGGGTCTTTCCGATCAAACCGTTCCCAAAGGTCAACCCCTGGTGCTTGACATCGAGGTCGACGGTAAGCCAAAGGACGTGAAGTGGTACAAGAACGGCGAGGAGGTGAAGCCCGGACCCAAGGCCAAGATCGAGGACCTTGGAGATGGAAAGTATCGCCTCACCATCCCAGACTTCCAGGATGACGATGTTGGAAAGGTAACTTAACAATACCTTTGTCTTCACATTAAAGGGAATGTCAAGCCGGTTTTTCATGTTGGGCTCAAAAGAAAGCTTATGTTTTGAAGGTAAGGAAAGTGAAAATAAAAATAAACAAAAACTTTCATATAAGAAGAAAAACAATTTCAAACCCCTCCAAAAAACTCCTTCAATATGGGATTCTGGTCATTTGGACAAAATCAGAACTATTCTCTGCCGCAGGACCGTTTGCTGTTAGACAGCACAGAAAAAGAGGAGGGCGGGAGAGAAATTTGTTTAATTCAGCAAAGAAAAAGAGGAGAGCGCGAGAGAAATTGTGTAAACTACGGTAGCTGTGACAGCGTGTTATAGAATATCTGTGAATCAGGCTTGACATTCGCTTTAATCGAATGAGCTCGCCCTCGTTCTGAAGGAAGCATTGGGTAATGCAAATATACGTTCGTGTTTTCTCTTTCCCTGTCTTTCATTCTCTCTCTCTCTCTTTTTATTCTCTCGCTTTCACTAAACATCACGCTCTCTCTAGATATCCCTCTCCATCTCACATCACGCTCCTCTCGAGCTATCTCTTTCCCTCACTATCTCCTGACAACTGAAAATGAACCTCATATCTTATCGTTCAGTATTCCGTTGCTGTGTCCAATGACGCCGGACAAGCTAAGAGCGATTGCAAGGCTGATATTGGCCCTGCTGGTGGAGAGGGAAAACCAGAAATTGTATCTGGACTCGTGCCAACTAATGTCGCGCAGGTACGGTATATAAAACTTTGTTACAGCATATAAGATACATCATGTATTTCCTGACTTGTTGCAAAATGTGTAATAACTGGCTGTACCCATAAAGTTTACGCTGTTGTATACATACACAGGAAACACTGCATTTGGTTTTTGGTTCTTTTGTTTATTGGAATAACCGCAGTTTCATAGAATGATGTGACAAGGGGCATTTATTCACCTCCACAGTGTATGCCAACGATTTATAATGTGTACAGTGAAAAATAAAAATATAATGAAATGAATTTAAGCAGATCCCACATAGCATAGGGGTACATTTGTGTGTCAAAAAAAATCTTATTATAATTATTCTTCAGGGAGAGACGGCCACCTTCACCGTTAAGACCAAGGGACCGGTAAAGTCCGTTAAATGGTACAAGAACGGTAAGGAGATTCCGAGTCCCAAAGCTAAGGACCTTGGCGATGGCACATACCAACTGGAAGTACCAGATGCACAGAAGGACGATGCTGCGGATTACAAGGTTTATTTTTATATTGCATGTTTATTACCGTACTTATTGACCGGGTAAGTTGCACTCTTACACTACGATTTTAAGTTTTTCAAATTTACATGTGAGAAAATGCCAACGTCTTGAAGAAGATAAACCTTATCTAATTAAAGCGAAATTTCTTCCGGTTTTTGAAACACATCGAGTACATTAGCATTCTTATACAGCTATGCAAATGAACATAAATTAGAACAAAGAAAATCGAGCTAACTTCGAGCAAATTAGCATGAACACGTAAGAATTCAGTTGTACACGATGTGTTTCAAAATCCGGCCGGTATTTCGCTTTAAGCAGTGGATAGGATGAAGCTCGTTTGAAGAGTGCAACTAAATTGAATGCTAAATGTTAAGTTAACATAAATCGTTCACAGGTCGTCATTGGTAACGATGCTGGCGATGCCGACTCTTCGGCTGCTTTGACTGTGAAGCTGCCCAAGATTGGCATCACCAAGGGACTGGAGGATCAAGCCGTACCGAAGGGACAAGACGCCATCCTTCAGGTAATTGTAAACTTAAAAATTCGGAATAAAAGAGCCACTTCAAACATCAAACTACAAACTACGGACTACAAGTAACCAACTACAAACTACATACTTCAGGTCGAAGTTAACACTGCTCCCAAGGAGGTGAAGTGGTACAAGAATGGAAAGGAAGTCTCCGGAAAGGCTCAGGTCAAGAAGATCGATGAGAATAAATATCAACTCGTCATTCCCAAGTGTGATGATGACGATGTGGCAGATTATAAGGTTTGTCTCACTGTCTTCATTTCGTTTTCCAGTCTAAGAGCAGTTGCTTTCGGATGCGCGTTCTGTATATGCTCCTTCTTCTGTGCGCGCTCTAGACTTTGAATTGGAGCGTAACGTACATCATACAAAGATACAAACAAGCAAACAAGCAAACAACCGAACTTTATGTAACAAGGGTGACTTTTTCTTGCAGGTTGTGCTCAAAGACGACGACGGCAACACTGCCGAGTCTTCTTGCGCGCTGACTGTCAAACTGCCCAAAATTCAAATCACGAAGGGTTTGGAGGATCAAGTCGTGCCCAAGGGACAAGATGCCATCCTTCAGGTAATTATTGATTTATTGTCTATTGATTTTTTAATATATTGATTTTTGTGTATTGATCCGAAGAGAACCGATTATTATCCTACCCCTCCCGGGCTAAGGAAGATCGAGCGAGCGTGTTCGCCGATCACTGTTGTTATATGGAGCGATACCTCGAATACGTGTAAAAAAATTGTGTTCTCTAAATTATACAAACTACAAACTACAAAGTGGAAACTTCAGGTCGAGGTTAACACCCCTCCCAAGGAGGTGAAATGGTACAAGAACGGAAAGGAAGTTTCCGGAAAGGCTCAGATCAAGAAGGTCGATGACAACAAATATCAACTAGTCATTCCCAAGTGTGATGATGACGATATGGCTGATTATAAGGTTTGTTTGTCCTAAAGCGAAATACCGGCCGGTTTTTGAAACACATAGAGTACACCAGCATTATCATGCAATTATGCAAATGAACATACATTAGAATAAAAAAAACCTAGATAAATTCGACTAAATTAGCATAAATACGTAAGAATATAGTTGTCCACGATGGGTTTCAAAAACCGGCCGTTAGTTTGATGTCGAGGCATTTTCTCTGTAGGAGCAGCTGCTCTCCTGTATGGTGCGCTCGTCTGATACGCCTCGTTCGCTTCTTTTTTTCTGTGCGCGCTCTAGGCCTTGAATTGGAGCGTAACGTACATCATGCAAAGATACAAACAATCAAACAACCGAACTTTATATAATAATGTTGACTGTTCCTTGCAGGTTGTGCTCAAAGACGACGACGGCAACACTGCCGAGTCTTCTTGCGCGCTGACTGTCAAACTGCCCAAAATTCAAATCACCAAGGGTTTGGAAGATCAAGTCGTGCCCAAGGGACAAGATGCCATCCTTCAGGTATAATTGATTGTGTTATGGATTTTTTAACATATTGATTTTTGTGTATTGATCCGAAGAGAACCGATTATGAATCCTACCCCTCACGGGCCAGAGAAGCTTTGAGTTTGTTCTCCGATCAATATAAGAATACTATTATATGGAGCGAGACCCCGGACATATGTTTAAAAAATTGTGGTTTCTAAATTATCCAAACTACAAACTAGAATGTACAAACTTCAGGTCGAGGTTAACACCGCTCCCAAGGAGGTGAAATGGTACAAGAACGGAAAGGAAGTCTCTGGAAAGGCTCAGGTCAAGAAGGTCGATGAGAACAACTACCAACTCGTCATTCCCAAGTGTGATGATGACGATGTGGCTGATTATAAGGTGGGATTACTTTTTACTTGGCGAGATATACAGGAATCGGTGGAGCCCATTTCGCGACCGTTCCCGACATTTTTTCACCAGTAAGTTACCAGCCAAAGTTACCAATGATACATTATGACAATGATAATGCATATTACTTGCAGGTTGTGCTCAAAGACGCTGATGATAACAGTGACGAGTCTTCATGTGCACTGACTGTCAAGTTACCAGCGGAGGAACCCAAGTTCAAGAAGGTTCGAAAAGTTTTTTAGATGAAAGTTTCATGTACAAGCTGTATGAAACTTTAAAAATATAACCTAGTACATTAATGAAACTTTAAAAATAGAACCTAGGATATGAGTTTTTTTGAAGGCTGCCACAGCTAATATAGGTGAGCGGATCATGCTCTCGATAAACGAGATATAAGAATTAAAAATGAGCATAATAAAGATTCAAATAACGAATTATTATAGGGACTTGAAGACCTAACAGTGCCAGTTGGCACTCCGATCCGTCTTGAAATTGAGACCACTGGATCACCAAAGACCGTCAAATGGTACAGAAATGGAAAGGTGAGGGGACAGGACACAGTTATCCTTTATATAATAAATTCAACGTTATATAATAACATGTGTACTTCACATCAACGAAGTTAGACGTGCAAAAATTCACATGGTCGTGCACATGTATAAAAATGGGGAAATGCTCCGTAATATATCAAAGTTATGCAAATATACTGCCAGATCCACTTGTGCTGAATGTCTAGATACTAGAGGATTAGCTTCGCTAAGGTTTTGTTTGCTACGCAATATCTGAATATAAAATTGCTTCTTATTGTTAGGAACTTCCCGGAGCCGCCGCCTCTACAGCGAAAATCTCGAAAGTTGACGATAACAACTATATTCTGGAGTTGCCAAAGTCCCTTGTTGGAGATTCCGGTTCTTACTCGGTCGAGATTGAGAACGAGGCCGGAAAGGCGAAGAGCGTTGGAGAGATCGCAGTTGAGGACAAGATCACGTTCATCAAACCGCTCAAGGACCTGGAGGTATGTTAGGGGTTTAGGCTTGAGGTTATATTAGGCACTAAGGCGGGGGTTTAGGCTTGCGGTTGTGTTAGATCCTTGGGGGCTGTTTGCCTGGGCTGTATTTTCTTTTTAGTCGTTTAGATTTAGGGTTCCTCCTACGTTAACGGTTTAGCACTTTTGCGGCTCGATATCAACAACACTCAATGTTGATCAAACACTGTTGATAACTGTTGATAAAACACGTGTTGATCAATTTACCGTAATTTTCTCGTAAAAGACTTGCGTTATAAATATTCTTCATAGTGAGTGAGCCTCATGTAACCAGGTATGTGGTTTCGTATTTGAAAACATTTTTAATAACTTAATTATCAAACCAGGTCACCGAGGGTGAGGACGCCGAGTTCGTAGTGGAGACCAACTGTAAACCACGATCTGTGAAATGGTACCGAAATGGTCAGGAAATTGTCCAGGATACCAGAATTGAGATGAGAAGTGATGAGACCAAACATAGACTTATCATCAAGAAGACCACCAAGGAAGACGCTGCTGAGTATAAGGTGGGTTTGATAAGTTTGGACGTTGTTCTGCAGGGGTCTTGGGCAGAGTAGAGTTTCTGATGCGAAATTGCTCTGCATCTTCGTGCTAATACGGTCATTTAAACCCTAATTTTGCCGAGATACTATTCGTGTACGTGTAGAGATTTCCCAGCTAAAAGTACGGTGGCGAGAGGTATTTAATAGTGTTGATTACACTATGTTCAAATTCGAAGGAGTAAAGTTTTCGTTTTATCGTATTCAATTACTGTGCTTATAATTAGTTACGCTTTCCCGGAAAGAGCGTTTCATTTAAAAAGACGGGACGGAATAGATACAGCAAAAGTATGTAATGAAAGAAAAATAATGGTAAGAGTAACGTTACCGTACCTCGTGTTACAGTACACCTTGCAGAGTACCGTATCCTTCAAATGTTACCTTTTAGGTTGTTCTCTCCAACTCGTGTGGTGATGCCGACTCCTCGGCCAAGCTCACGGTCAAGAAGGCCATCCGAGGAGCTCCTAAGATCCTCAAAGGACTGGAAGACCAAGCAGTTGCTAAGGGAGACTCACTCGTGTTCGAAATCAAGGTATGATCGTTTAAAGCGGTATGACACATGGTTTTCAAACTATGCTGGAGTTCTAAGGACTAACCAGGATAAGCAATTCTATAAAATACGTGAGCGAAATCAAGGAAATGAAGGTATTTTACACGGGTTACCCTTTTCATAAGGACTTGAAACTTCTCGTTTTTTCGTCATAGAAAAGCAACGAATTTTTGCTTCTATATGTATATGTATTCCAATTCTCTGTTCGTAGTTCATACTATCTAATACTATCTAATACTATAATACTATCTAAAAGTGCCAAAAAATCTAAAAGTGCCAAAATATTAATGTTTTAGTATCAAAGTAGTATCACTATTAGTCTCAAGAGAGTACCAAAATAGCAATATCTTCTTAGGTCATAGGCTTAGCATTGTGAGTCATTAATGTCTTAGTATCAAAGTAGTATCACCAAAAGCATTATCTCTTCAGGTCGAAGGCGATGAGGTGGACGTGAAGTGGACTAAGGGAGGACTCGCCATCCCAGCATCTGCAAATGCCGTTATTGAGAGGATTGATGATCAGACGTAGGTTTTACTATTTGTATAAAGAGTATACAAATCTAAAACTTTGAGCAGAGGTCATGTGAAATACGTTTTGGAAGTGGTCCAACCTAAACGAAACTTTTTCTTATTTTTCATATATTTATGTTTTCATACAATTCGTTTTCAGCTTCCGCCTCACTATCCCCAAGACCGATGTCGGAGACGCCGGAGACTACACCGCCGAAGCTTTCAATCCAGCCGGAAAGGTAACATCTTTAGCTTTCTCTTACAGAACCTTAAACTTAAGATCTCTATCTTAAATCTTATATAATATGTAAATAATCTTCTATATTTTCTTCGTAACTGGACAAATAAACTCCGAAAGCTGGATGCTTTTTAAGTAGTGCTTATAACATGTTCCGCACAGATACTGAGCAGTACACGAAAATCAGCCAGACTTTTTACGGCTCACTTTGTCATGAATTATCTTTATTTAGGTCAAATCATCAGCCAACGCTGAGGTCGACGAAAAACCGGAAATCACTCGTGGACTTGAAGACTCCGAGATCAGTGAGCATGATGATCAGGTCTTTAGGTACTGTTGTTTTATATTATGGACTTTTTCTCGATTATCGATCGAGTAGATTATTGATTTTTGTCCATACATATTGAGCTGGAAAGTTGGGGTTTTTCCGATGAGCTGTGCAAAGTTTAGCTGACATATTTAACCATATGAAACGTTACCAAAGTTTTTTTTTCTTTACAAAAAACTAACTTCCATATGCTCTTCTCTCTCATCAAACTTATTTTCAGAGTTGAGGTGTCGAAGCCTGTACGCGTGGTGAAGTGGTACAAGAACGGACAGGAGATCAAGCCCGACGATCGGTTCCAGGTATAGACTATATACTACAGACTACAGACTAGAAACCATATTATGGACTACATACATAAAACTGTGTACGGTAACTGCAAACTGTACGCTACAGAATACAGACTACAGATAACAGGCAACCGATTAGAGGCTCCATACGACAGACTACAAACTACAGAATATACGTAGACTAGAGACTAGACTACCTACCCAGAATCAGAATACTGACTACAGCGAAGTACAGCAAGGGTGAGCTGCAACGGTAAAGTACGTCAGTTCAATAAACAAATTTTAGGTCAAAAAATCTGGTCCGAAGAAGTACGAGCTCACAGTAAATCGGGCTGAAGTTGACGACACTGCCACATATAAGGTAGTGATTAGTTTTCGGCCTTAATAATAAAGGCACTGGTCACTTAGTTTATTACTGTTAACATTACCGTACTTAGGCCAAGCGTAAGTTTGCATTAGCCATCGACTGCGCCCGTTATTATTATTATTATTGTGTTTTGTAAGAAACAGCCACAAGCACTCTACGCCACGACTTACCTAGTAAATTAACGTAAACATTTTTGATAAAATTTTCAATCGATACTCACAAAAACAGTCGATCAATATTAACCCAATCAATAAACCAATCAAACAATCAATCACTATTATATCCTGAAACAGGTCGTTCTGTCGAATAAGGCCGGCGAGTGCGATTCGTCTGCAGCGCTCACAGTGATCAAGCCGAATATTATCAAGATCCTAGAGGGACTCAAGGGTTAGTTTTTGAATAAAATCTTATTTTTAAAGTGGTAATATGCAAATTATGTTCCACTGTGCCGGACATTGCGTATTAAAAAAGTTAAAGCTTTATTTATACTACACAGCCGTAGACCGAATTCATACTAAAACGTACATATTGCAGCCTATAAACTATAGGCCACAGCTTACAGACTACAGACCACATACGATACCTCATCATTAGGCTGGAAATCAAAAATGAGCGGTCGAGGCGGAAGAGTAAAAGTTGCATACGTGTTTATACCCAGCCACTTTAGATGTTGACGTGAAGGAGGGAGAACCCATCCCCATGAAGGTGAAGGTGGAAGGAATCCCCCGACAAGTGAAATGGTACAAGAACGGACAGGAGATCACACCATCGGATGAACTCAAACTTGTGAGTTATTGATTTAAACACGAAAACAATGTTTTGACTGAATGACATTGCAGAAACGAGCGCAGACAGAGTTGAGGTTAAAGGAGGAGGCTCACTATTTGAGCACTTCATTCTCGTGAGCCTCCTCCTTTAATCTTATAAAATCCTACCTAAAGCCGTATTGTACCAACTTTGTATGTGATACGAATATCCTATGTATCCTAGTTAATTTGATGCCGGGAGCTTCGGTTGGGCACCCAAAATTTGCATAGGATACATAGGAACGCGAATCATATGTAATTTTCCCAAAGTAGTTACAATACGGCTTTAAAGGATCGCAGTCACTACAAATTCGTATTTTTTATTCGCTTTTCATTAATTGTTCAAGTATGTGAAGAAAACGACGATTCCAGCGCCAAAGTACGGCAAAACGAACTCAGGGAGAGAAATCCCTGTTTATGACTTTTACTTATATACCGTAGTTTATAATTGCCCGTATAGAGTTTCATAATAAATACCCTGCAGTGATAAACCACGCGCCAGGTGCAACACTGCAGGCTGTTCACTCTCCAAGTACCCCTGGCAATTGCATATATGCACCGGCGTCGGTCCTTTATCAAAACTCATTCTCATTGATTTCTCTCCCTGAGTTCCATTTTATGTGGATTTTTATGGGCTGCATATTGTTTTATAAATCTGCTTGCATCTAATAAAAATCGAATAAAAAAGTTGATTTTGAAGTGACTGCCTTCCTTTAAGAAAGGTTAGTATAACTTGTGAATCAGGGCAGAATTGTTTTAAATAATATAAAAGTTACGCGAAAGTATTTTTAGGAAGAGAACCCCGCAACCGGCGAATACTCGCTGCTAATTCCGTCCGCGAAGAAGAGCGACGGTGCGGCGTACCGCGTTGTGCTGACCGGCGATCGCGGCGACGTCTACTCGGGAGCCATTGCTCACGTCAAGACTGAGAAACCAAAGGTTGGCTGGATTGATTTTGGGTTATCAAGCAAATTGAAGTTGAGAGAGTCAATCAACCTTGTGTTACAAGGAAAAAAAGCATTACGTTATTCTTTTTTTTCCCAGAAAAGTAGAGGAAAATAATTGATGTGAGCGTACAGGGTCAGTACCGAACGGGCAGACAACCACTCCTTAATATTAAGTGGTTTAGTCACAAACCACGTGTCATACCTCTTTAATAATTTACAAACAATATAATTTCAGGAAGAACCCGTGGGTGCCAACTTCCTTTCTCCACTTTCCGACACAGAGGTTGAAGAGGGCGAGACACTGACACTCAAGTGCCAAGTCGGAGGAGAGCCATTGCCAGAACTTATTTGGTACGGGGCAATTAACCTAATTGGAGGATTGCTCTTGAGATTGTGATTGTGCTAATTAGATAAATTGTTATGGCAATAAGTAGCTATGATGCTACCGTAAACTGCTAATCGATCGCACAGTAGCACCTGATGTAGTGAATATATACCCCGGAATAAAGTACAGTAATTTGTTCAGTCTCCTTTAATTTATCGATTGATTTTTTTACCTTATCTAATGATATCTTACCTTATCGATTAACATCTTAATTTATCGATTGATTGATTTCAGGTTCAAGGACGGCGTTGAGTTGAAGAAGGACGACAGAAGCACCATGAGAGTCGCCCTTGATGGAAGTGCCACTTTGAGGATTAGAGATTCCAAGAAATCGGATCTGGGAAGATATAAGGTAACTTATTTAGAGTACGGTAGTCAATGCAGAAAATTACCGTACTACGATATCGATTTGGGGATTTTGGGAGCTCGATTGTTATAGGGCCCACATCGATTCCGGAAACGGCCTCCCTCGAAGTTAATATTAGCGAAAACCAACTAATTTCCTTTCTCAAAGCGTGGATTCGCAAGAATAGTTAAAACATCGTAAATTTAAGTACATATTTGTAGGAGTAAGTATGGCGTAGTGACAAATGCAAAGTGAAGGTGGTCGCCAATAACGAGAGTATAATAAACTAAAATCCTCGGAATTTTCATCCTCGGATGCACACCTTTTGGTGTATTTAATAAATAAATAAATAAATAAAACATGAAGACCAAAGTAAGATTAAAGTTTGTAAACATAAACAAATTAACTAATTCTACAGGTGGTCGCCAAGAACGAGGCCGGTGTTGTTGAGTCCGAGTGCTCAGTGACGGTAGTCGATCGTAAGGAGGAGCCTTCCGCACCCAGATTCATCATCCCACTCAGATCCACACAAAATCAACTTGGATCAACGCAAGAGTTTAATGTCAAGGTACGGAAAACAATTAGTAGATAAGGCGAAAGCATGCGGTACTATTTATGAGGTACCAACGCTTGCTCGGAAAAACATGTGTACATGGCCTCTCCACTCTCTGGTCTATCTAACTAGAAAAAGTAGTCTTACAGCAGAAAGTGTCTTCCGTTTATACTTACGCATAGGTTAAGCTTTCTAAGGATTAAGCTTATGCACAGGTTTAGCTTAAAGCTCTGCTTTAGTTCATGGGCTTAGGTATTGACATTTTTCTTCATAATACCAAATATAATAGTAGGCGGGCAGTCCCAAGCCGCACTGACCTTGTTCAGGCTTAGGGCTAGGGTTAGGCTTAGGTTTATTTTTGTGGGTGTCATTGCTAGGCTTAGTTTTCACTTTCTTCCTATCAAAACTAGTATAAACTTCAGGTTCGCGGACTTCCCAAGCCTACGCTTCACTGGACTATTGATGATGTGGCTATCAAGTTTGATGAAAGAATCAGTGTGGAGGATATGCATGATGGAAACTGGTGCCTCACTATTAAGGAGGTTTGTGTTAGGAAGAGAGAGAGAGAGAGAGAGAGAGTGAGGGGGGGGGAGAGAGAGAGAAGAAGAAAGGTAACGAGAGAGAGAGAGAGATCGAGCGAAGAAGAAAGTAGCGAGAGAGAGCGAGAGAGAGAGAGAGAGAGAGAGAGAGAGAGATAGAGATGGACATTGTGAGGCATAAGTTAAAATCATCAAAATAATTTCAGGTACGCGCCGAAGACTTTGGCACCATCAAATGCGTGGCCAAGAATGAAAACGGATCCGACGACTGCCAAGCGGAGTTCACTAAAGGAGGTGCGGAAATCGGTTTAATTGTTTATAAATTGGAGAAATACTGTCTCCCGGTCGTATTCAAATGATGACGTACGAACGCTACTTATAATACATGTTTTTCACTTTCCATCCCCCAATTTCCTCCAAATTTAGTTACCGAGAACTCCTTCCGACATCCCTAATGATACGTATAAAAGTTACTTTGCCTTTTTATATGATGAGCTGATGGCGATGGGCAAAAAAAGTTCCAAAAACAATGAACGATCTAGAATACTTTTTCAGAAGCCCGTCCATCCGCTGAACGCGAACTTGAGGGATGGCCTCCCCGGTTCAACGTCCCCTTGTGGGACCGAAGGATTCCCGTGGGAGACGTGCTGTCCATCGAGTGTCATGTCGACGCCAAGCCCCATGCCGAAATCGAGTGGTTCAAGGACGGTAAGGAATTTTATATCTTTAAAACGGTATGACATGTGGCTTCGAAATGAACGACTGTGTATTATATGCAAAATTCTTATGTGAGAAGTACACACATTATCCAGTAGTGGTCGTCACCTACCGTCGTCGTAAAGATATAACGTTTTATAACTGCCGTAGGTTGCCATTCGGTCATTGTAGTTGTAAAGCGAAATACCAGTCGGTTTTTGAAACGCATCGTGAACAGCTGAATTCTTACGTTTTTATGCAAAGTTGCTCGAATTTAGCTCAATTTTTTATTCCAATTTATGTTTATTTGCATGAACTGCATAGGAATGCTGCTGTCCACAATGCGTTTCAAAAACGGGCCGGTAGTTCGGTTTAGTACGAGTGTTCTATTTTGTTATTGTTTGTTTGTTAGCCAATATTTATACATAAAGATAATAAATGCATACATCATTGCAGAGAAAATTGTCACCGAGTCTGAGGTGTTCGAGATCCGTAACACGCCCGACGGAGCGTGCAGACTTCGTATTGCCCGATTCACCGAAGAATTCACTGGATCGTACAAGTGCGTGGCCAAGAATGAGTACGGAGTGGCGGATACACAGGCCAGCTATTCGGTGGAAGGTGAGGCAATTACTATCATCATACGGTATATATAAGGTTTATTGAGGATATGTAATTGACACATCTCAAAAGGTGACCCTAAGATACGATACGGTGGCTATAGTGCTAATTGTAGGAAGCTAATTGTAGCGGTAGACAACTTGCTCGACGTTCGGGTCATCGAACACCGACGGTTGACCAATGCATGCCTTTGTATCGTAAGAAATTTAAAACGAAACATCGGCCGGTTTTTGAAACGTATGTTGGACAACTACGTTCCTTATTTTGTATGCAAATGAATTATTTACATACGTCATATGGGGATACAGCGCCCCACAGGTTCAAAACCGGCTGTTATATTGGACAACTAAATGCATTATTTGCATACGATACATGGGAATACAGCGCCCACATACGTTTCAAAAACGGCTGTTATACCGCTTTACACTGAATAAAAATGTATATTCCAGTTCACCGCGAGGAGGAGGTAGTTGAGAAGAAGGAGTATGCTCCTCGCTTCCACCCGGGACTCGAGAACAAGACTGTAGATGGTGGAAAACCACTCACCCTGTCTTGCAAGGTCGACGCGATACCAAAGGCTAACATCACATGGTATGTTTTGGTATAACCATTTGGTGACCACTTGGCGACCTCGTCGTGGCCAGTTTTCTTGACAACCTCAGCAACTTGTTGCCATGTGTTCACCAATATAAAAGTGAACGAAAATACAACACTTCACATGGTACGTTTCACTGAGGATTGAAAAATGTTCAAAACATTCTATGAACGCTTCTTTGGGGTTGCAATGTTGCAAGTTGGCTAGATATACATATCACTAAAATATAAAAGCACACGTCGTCTTGATATTGCACAGAAAGGCGCATGAAGTGCACTTATTGTTAGTAAAGTTTAAAGGGATTAGGTCATAACGTACGTCTAACGGAAAATCTACTTGAATATTCCTTAGGTACAAAGACGGATGTCCGTTGCGTGCCGATGGACGTCACAGTATGGATGTGGCACCAGATGGAACTTGTTCGCTGACAATTCACGATTGTGAGGAAGGTATGCACTTGTAAGCCTAAGCTTAAGCCTAAGCCTGAGCCCAAGCCTAAGTCCGAGCCTAAGCCTAAACTCTTGGACGTGGACGTTGGACGTAGGCATAATTGGCAATTTGATACCGCACGGGAAATTATCGTATACTTCATAGAAAATTAGCATACCTGTAGTTTATTCGTCATCTTCAGGCGACGAGGGCGCCTACCGTTGTGTGGCCCAGAACGAACACGGAAGTACGAACACCTCTTGCAATGTCACCGTCAAGGTAAGGTCCCGTATATATTCCTAGAAACTCGACATTGTTAAACTGGTATAACACCTGGTTTTTAAACTGGTATAACACCTGGTTTTTGAAAAGTACTCATCGATTTTTCGGGAGGTTGAATAAACTTTAGAAGGTTAAAAAAATATAGTAGTGAAAAAGACCCAGCTAATATGTAAGCACGCTTGGCTTGAATAAAGGATAAAACGGTAAAACATAGAAACTACGAACTTCGCTAAATGATTCACAGTAATCCGACAGCCGTGCCTCGTTCATAAAATTTTTATTAAATAGTTTATTTTATATTGCTATCTTTGTCTTTCAGGTGCCTAAGCTTGAAAAGAAGAAAGAGGGAGAAGAGCCTTTCTTCACCAAGGGACTGGTCGATGTGTGGACCGACCGTGGGGAGAGTCTCACCCTCAAGTGCCAGGTTAAGGGAGATCCATTCCCCGAGATCAAGTGGTGAGATATCGATTGTTTAGAAATTCTATGTAGTAATATCATAGTACTGTAAAAGTTGGGAGCTGGGTAAAACTGGCGGAGATAAATCGGCTTCCCGAAAGGATTGGCCACCGGGGGCTTAAAGCTGGCCACGCTATCTTGCTTTGCAAGACCCCCTGCACCGTTTCTGCGGATTTCGGTTGATATAACGGCGTGCTCTTTATCTTTATCTTTATATTTAATACCATAGTAGTATGATTTTAAAAGGTTACCAAAATATGTTCACAAGCAAAAAAACTCTAACCATTATAGGTACCGCAACGGTGCTCTCGTACGAAACGCTCCACGCACACGTATCGAAACAGCCGAAGATGGAACATGCACACTCACTGTCAAGGTATGCAATTCAATTATTACATTACCAGCCGTTCGAAGAGCCCTACGGGCTCTTCTCCGACTGGAGGAACCGGCCTTCGGCCGATTGTTACCCTATTAAAAAAAATGAATTTCTACAACTGTAAAAATGCAACTTTCTCCTCTCCTACTATCTAAGCCCCTCTTTTTCTTCTGCTCTCTCCCGCTTGTTGGATTGTATGTACCTCACCACTCCTGCTCCTACTCTCCATCCCTCTCTCTCTTCCTCTCTCTCTCTGTCTCTCACTCTTCTCTCTATCGTTCATAACTTTCTATTTCCTCATCTCCTTTTCACGGTTTCTCAACTCGCGTCCCGTCTCTCTCTCTCTTTCTCTCTTTCTCTCTCTACCTCTCTCTCTCTATCTATCTCTCTCCTCTCTTCTCTCTATTCCCACATTGCGTCCTCTATCGTTCATGTCTTTCTATTTCCTCATCTCTTTTTCACGCTTTCTCGCATCGCGTCCCTTCTCTCTCTCTAACGCTCTCTCTCTCTCTCTCTCTCTCTCTCACACTCGATCTATCTATCTACCTCTCACTCTTCTCTCTTCTCTCTATTGTTCATAACTTTCTATTTGCTCATCTCTTTTCTTTCTGACATCGCGTACCTTCTCTCTCTCCCTCTCTCTCTCTCTCTCTCTCTCTCTCTCTCTCTCTCCCTCTATCTCTCTCTTTTTCCGTGAAACTTGTGCCCTTTACGTTCACACGTCTACAAAGTTATTTATGATTGGGGAAACGTACAAAATGAGTCTGGATTCCATTCGACTAATGGTAGCATGCAAATTTGCCATCGAAGGTTCTCTATGTGTAGAGCAGATGGTTCCCCTTATGATAAGCTAGCATAGCTCAACCGGTAGAGCGTTGGACTGTGAATGGAGAGATTGTGCGCTGATGTGGGTTCGAATCTCGCCAGCGGCAAAGATTTTGTATGCTCTTTCGATCGAAGAATTTTCTTTATGAAGGGATTTCGTTGTGCACATAAAAACAAAATCATAAACAAAGTCTGTGACAAAGTCATAAACAAACTCTTCTCCTTTATATAATAAGATACTATCGTAGAAGCAATAAAGCGCATTTCCATAGTTTAGCTGTGGGAAGTGAGCATAAAATAAATAGTAAATAAGCATTACTTATACTAGTAAGAAGCTATGATGTCCTATATGCTGACGCAGGTATATGTAACCCAAGAACCCTAAGGCTCTAGAACTCTAACCCTGGAGACGCCATGCCAAACAAAATTAAGTATCACAACATTTAATATTTCTATTGTTTTAGGAATGCTCGATGTCCGACGAGGGAATCTACCGTTGTGAAGCGGAGAATAAGCATGGAAAGGCGAAGACTCAGGCCACCGCCCATGTTGAGAGTGAGTAACTTTTTACATCCGAAATTTGGGAATATTTTATTCGCGCACTTTTGGCACTCTCCTGGCGCACAAATGGCTCAATTTTGTGTGCCTTTCAAAAATGGACGTGACATGCTTGATATGTGTGCGGCGCACGGTTTACAGACAAAGCTTCTTCAGTGGCAGTCTTGCATCTTTTGTGGGTTATAAAGGAAATTTGCAAACGAATAAAAATACACTAAATAAAAATTCGCGCAATATCGCGCAGTTATTTAGATACTGCTTGGGAATACACCGTCCAATATATGTTTCAAAAGCTGGGTGTTATTCCGCTTTAATTCACATACGTTTCCTAACCTTCCATATTTAGTGAACCTCGGCAAGACAGAAAAAGCAAAGGTCGAACTCGGACAGGCTCCTCGCTTCATCATTCCGCTCGAGGACATGACCGTGCGACTTGGGTCTAGTATCAATCTGGAATGCAAGGTAGACAGTTGCAGATCTTGTACTATTTCTGGGTCAGCACATGTACACACAATGATAGTCAGGACCAGCCATGCTTGGTAAATGTTCACCAAGGGCAAACACATAAGCAAGCCAACCATATCTTTTGGCAGCTGTACCGTAGCTCTGGCATCTACGCAACTGAAATCTAAGCTAACCACATCTCTCAACTGAGTAAACCGAAATGAAGGCCCTCTTACCTTACGTAGGTGTAGTTTCCCAGCTCTAAAATGTGTGTAAATATTTTTATATTAAAATTGTTTCAAGGTTACCGGTGTCCCTATGCCAACGGTGAAGTGGTCAAAGGACGGTACCGCTTTGCTTGAAGATGGTCGATTTAATTGGGATAATGATGAAAAGGTGAATCTAGCTATGGACCTAGGACATTTTAGCTTGAGGAGGCTCACAAGAATGAAGTGCTCAAATGGTTTCCTTTTATCGACATATGATGGTATTAAATTCCGAAAGACATGCTTTACAAAGCAAAAGCTTTTAATTGGAAGGAGTAAATCAATATAAGACTATGAAGTCTATAAAAATTTTGGATCGTAGCAAATAGTTGATTTCCGTGGTGAACATTCAAATTTTTTGCCGGCTTGCAAAATGACTTGTCAATTTGCATGCCCACTATGGAAATCAACTATTTACTACGATCCAAAATTTTTATAGACTTCATAGTTTTATATTGATTTACTCCTTCCAATTAAAAGCTTTTGCTTTGTAAAACATGTCTTTCTTAATTTAATACCATCATCTTTCGATAAAAGGAAACTAATTTAACACTTCATTCTCGTGAGCCTCCTCCTTTAACGTACAACGAACGCGTAACAGCGCTAAGGATGGGTAAACAAACTAAACTTTTGTAAAAGTCGATTTTTCTATTCCGTATTTTCGTGTTTTATAAGGTCGATACAGTAAGTACGGCCTTCGTCCGATCCTTGTTTTCTAATGAAAACAAAACCATAGCTCGCGGTTGAGGTCGAGGCAGGGCTATGGTAGAGACCAGGTCAGGTAAACGATAAACAGATGTTTTGACCTTCGCTTTGGGATTCGCAAACAGTACAGCCCAACATTTGCATATTGAATACTTCTTTAATTCTAGTCCGGTTCCTACCGCCTGACCGTTCGCAACGCTTCGATGAGCGATGAAGGAACGTACAGATGTGTAGCATCCAATGAGAGCGGTTCGGCCACCACCAAGAGCTTTGTCCGTCTGGATGGTTGGTATTTTTCCTAATTCGCAGCCCAACCATTTGGAAAACATTTGGCGACCGGTTACCGACACCGACTAGGTTTTCGAGAAAAAATGGTCACGGGCCAATAGTTTGGCCCACCAAAAAAAAGGGAAACGTCGCCAAATGGTTTACTTTTATTATCGTATCGTAACTACAAACTAGACCATTTTTTATGTTAACTGAGACGATGAACTGCAAACTATAACTATAAACAATAAAATACGAATTTAACTTCAATGCTTTGTTTCCAGATGGTTCATACGCCATGCCGGCGGCCAGAATCGAACCCCCGAGATTTGCCATTAGGCTGGGTGATGCTAGAGCAGTAGAGGGACAACCACTGACTATGGAATGCAAGGTACACTGCAGTTTTATTTATATACTGTAGTCATATTTGTATACGGTATCTTTTATGTACCATATCGTAGCGTATCACCTTTTGTACGGTTACGGAATCGCCTGACTTTTATGCTATCTTTCTCAGTTCGTCATAGTCATACTGTATCTGTAAGTTGTGGCTGGCGCTGAACTTTCCAAATAAAAAAGATTGTCACTCTTTTACAATCCATTTCCACACCATTTTGATACCAATTCGTGTCGTTTTACACCATTTCCATATCATTCTTATACCATTTTCACTTCACACCATTTTCACACCATTTTCACTTTTTTTCACACCTTTGTTATACCATTTTGTTTAGGTGGAAGGCTCGCCGATGCCCGAGTTGACGTGGTTCAAGGACGGAGCCAAGGTCGAACCATCGGACAGAATCCAATTGAGTGTTGCACCAGATGGAACTGCACGGCTACATATCCCATCGTGCAATATGGATGACGATGGTAAGAGGGAGAAAGGGAGAGAGAGACAGACAGAGAGAGAGAGAGAGAGAGAGCGAGAGAGAGAGAGAGAGACTGGATAGTCAGGATGAAGGGAGGGGAGTTAGTCAGAGAGCGAGAAGGAAAGAGGAAGAAGAAATTCACTGACATGAAGGGAGGAGAGAGAGAGCAGAAAGAAAGCGAGGGGAATCATTTATCAATTAAACAATAATCAATAATCTATATTCAGGTATCTACCGTATCGTGGCCACTAATCCTTCTGGCACAGCACATGATAAGGGTGTGGCAACAGTGAAGAGAGCACCCAGAGATACAGTACGACCATCCATGGAACGAGACGATTACGATAGGAATAAGGTAACATAGACTATCACATAAAGTACAAGCACACAGAAAATGTGTAGCAGAATTCGGTTAAAAAGGGCTGGGAACGTGTTAGGAAGAACCCATAATTTTAAAGCGGTATAATAGCCGGTTTTATATAAAACGTATGTTCAGTAACTGCATTCCCATGTAGTGTATGTAAATGACTGCGCAATACTGTGCTATTTTTTTTAAGTAATTTGCATACAACATATGGAATGCAGGTGTCCGAAATACGTTTCAAAAATCCGCACCATTCTTGCCTGCACCTAGAGCATGCATTCTGTGGTACGGTGTGGAAATAAACCTGTTGAATACTTTACTTTAGCCCAATCGTTTAACAACATAATCAACAGTTGAATAAATATAAAAGCTCTGATGGAAAAAAACTGACGTCTTACCATTTTTCAGGCACCAAAACTGATCGATGCACTGGAAAATATCCGAATTCCTGAAGGACAAAATTTCACACACAGGTTCATTTTTTTCATTTTTTTTTTCGTTTTTCCTTTTCAGATCTGACTGTGAGGAATACATACGTTCCAGTGGGTTTCTAGAGTGATAAGGACTTTTTTTTTAATTTATAAATCCGTGGTTGTATAGTATAGTATGGGATTTAATATTCGCTTCATAATGTTTCGCGGTTCAGACGCTCAAGTTTTCATAAAATAAATAAATATGATTTTCAGATGCAAATTCTCAGGTGAAAAGTTGTCGATCAAGTGGTTCAAGGATGGTGAACGAGTGTTCCCGTATGGACGAGTTAGAATTGTAAGACTTTATTTTCTTCTCTTCTTGTTATTGATTTATTGATTTATTGATGATCGATTTATTAACTTACCGTTTATGTTTGAATATTTGTTATACTCATTAAAAGATTTATTAACTTTATGTGTTTCATAGCTATACACCTGGTTTAATGCTTGGCGTAAGAGGCCCGGGCTTCGGCCTAGGACTATACATTACAACCGGATGTTATATCACTTTCAAGCTATACAACCGGATGTTATATCGCTTTCAAGCTAATTTTCCAGACTGACCATCCCGACGGTACCTGTGAACTAGCGGTTGATGGTGCTACACGGCAAGATGCCGGCGGATACCGGTGTGTGGCAGAGAACCAATACGGAACCGCTAGAACTACCGGAGACGTATCGGTGCAACGTGGGTGATATATAAGGCATTATTGATTATACGATTGAGTATCAAATCGATTCCTTGCTAGTGGTATGCTGGTGTTCCAAGAGCGTAGGATACACTTTGGTTTTCGTAGTTTCTAGTACTTTTCTAGAAGTTTGTGGATGTGTGCGTTAACTCGTCTAGCAAATAAACGTTATTGTTGTAAGAAGAATGCTTGAAAATGACCAGAGCTTCCGACTTTACGTTGTCGTGATGTTTGAAGGTTTGGGGGATGATATTCGGTAGGCGGTAGGAAATGCTGAAACAAACTAATAATGTTAACTGTAGGCGGAGAGCGTCGTGCCCCATCTGTCGATACTTCTCGTGTTGGACGAGCGCCCGGATTTACTATTCCTCTCACTGTGAAGGTAGATTACCTTTTTTAACCGTACCATTCCTCATACCATTCTCGCACTGTAAAGTTAGAAGACTTTACTTATTCAAAAAAAAAACTAAAGAGCGAAAGATAATTCACTTACCAGCAAGAGTGGCAACTATAAATCTGCAAAGCGTACATTATATATACTAGTTAAACTAGCTGCGGTGGTAAAACATAAGCACAATCAATTTTCGAGTAATTACAGTATATTGTTCCATACTCCCAACCTTTAATATCCAGACTCAGTCAGGCTTTATTTTTGGTTAATTTCAGAGATGCAAAGAAGGCGCATCGAGCACTTTCGATTGTTTGCCATTCGGTGAACCATTCCCCGCGATCAAGTGGCTCAAGGATGGCATTGAGATCGCACCAGATGAGAAGACCAAGGTGGGTTCTTATATGCAAATCGGGTGCCTTTCTGTGTTCTCCGCGCACAGAAGGGCACATAACATTGCATACAACGCACAGAAGGGAACATAACGTGGAAAAGCAATCCAAACCACATGTCATACCGCTTTAATGTACTGAAGCTAGATTCTAATTTTAGATCGAGTCCTGTCCAGACGGTACTCAGAAACTGATTCTCTCGTCTGTAAACTTCCTTGCCGAAGGATTCTACAGATGTGTGGCAACAAATGCACATGGAACCGCGTCCACCAAGGCGGAACTTACTGTTGATGGTTAGTAGTTATTTTTATTTTTATTTCGATACCCTTACATGTGCGATACCCGCTGCAAAGAGAAACTGGGCGTTCATGCGGCGTGGAAGAAGTGCCACGCCACGGGGTTCTGGCATGCAAGGTTGCTCGCCGAAACCTCGCCGTTCTTACGCGGCTTGCACGCCAAGCTTTGTCGGTGTAGGCTGCAACGCCGCCACCCCTCTCACACTTACGACGAAGTTAGCAATACGTTAGCAATGGCTAGAATTACCGATCCGTTTTCAGACATTGACCTTGAAGCCTTTAAGAAAGGTCTCGACAAAAACACGAATAATATAAAAGTGTAACGTTTATTTACGCATAAATCAGCATAAATGAGATCCTCGTAGATGAGAATAAAATGTATATTACTAACAAAAGATTATGATAACAAGTAAACGTAAATTAACTACATAATATAAAAGTAACATAACTACTCAGTCAGTGATTAAACACTTAATTGTGACTTGTGACGTGACCATACAATTTGCAAATATTTTTTTAAACTTAGCTCTAGCGACTAACAATAAGCAAAATGATGGCAAACAATGGAAAAAAGGAAATTTATACGAATAATTAATATTGAAAGAATTAACTTGTCAAATGAAAGATCTCATAATTAGAACCACAACGCGCTCAATATTTATTTGAAAACGAATATGTTTTGTTATCAACTAGAAAAAAATACAAGCTTGAGCTCAACTAAGCCTAAACAAAATACCGGCCGGTTTTTGAAACACAGCGAGCGCACCAGCATTATTATGCAGCTTATGCAAATGAGCATAAAAAAATCGAGCTAAATTAGAGTAAATTAGCATAAATACTTAAGAATGGAACTGTCCACGATGCGCTTCAAAAACGGCCGGTATTTCGCTTTAATTCTTTTCAAATAAACTCCGTTCTAAGGGCTTTTCGGCATGTGGGATGGTTTGCGAAAAATCCAGCACTTACGTACGTATCATCACGAAGTTATAATTATAGCTTATGGTTAACTAGCGCTTTGCATATTAAACTTACATACAGCCACAGCTCTATAATAAGACAGTACTTTATCAGCATAATGGTTAATCCACCTTCCTCTTCTATTCATAAACAATACAGCAAGTTGCCTTTCGCCATGTGGCATACCACGTTCCCAGTTCACGAAAGCGCCAAAGTCTTTGCCTAGAAAATTAATATTCTTTTTCTTAGTAAAGAAGTAAAGATTTAAACTACAGTTTATTTATGATATTTAACAATGATATAAGGTATAAGTAAATTATTGCATATACTACATGGGCGGTACAGTCGGGTACAGTTTAGCTAAAAAATGTATCTTTAAAAAAATTACCTCCCAAATAGTGCCAAAAAAAATAGCTAATTGAAAGAAAACGAGCAAATTTTTTTTAAAGAACCAACGTACTTACCATCTAGCCAGCTCCATTTTTCGGCGTCATTAGCGTGTCCAAACGCGCCTAACATGACGAACTCAAAATCGGGAAGTTTGGCACGCGCGAGATCTAAAGAGTTGGAAATTGGACTGTAATTAGTTAGTATACGCGCCGAATGTGCGCCGTATTTCCGCCGCGCACCATCTTAGTGCCATACGTGAGCGGCGCGAACGCGGATTTTCGATTTACCATGATAGACCATAATACAACTAACCCAAAATAAACGCATTCTCCTCTGCTGAGCCCACGGACGCCAACGTGGCATCTGAGTGATGGACATCGGCTCCTAAAGAAGATTTCGATCAATAAATAAAATAATATAATCCAAAGAAAGAAGAACTTTCATATCTGTGTATAATAATACTATAGTTTATAGTTTATTGATCACAAGTGGATACCATAATTGTAAGACATACACGCTTCACAACAGTTCGCACTAACAAGGGACCAAACTACATAGCACAATTAAAGGGTCAGGCCCATTTCAAATTACCCCTATTTTTGATGAGTCCACCTGGTGCTCCATGTCAAATATAGTAGGATGCAATATTTTTCTAATTTTCAAGCGCAAAATTCACACACTATTCAGCAATTTACCATTGCCAGTCATACCCAACTATTTATCGCAGTTGGCACGCCCCTTCGCGCTGAGTGGTCAATATCGCAATTGCCACGCCCAACAGAGCATATTGCCCAATTAGCGCGAAGGGGCGTGTCAACTGCGATAAATAGTTGGGTATGACTGGCAATGGTAAATTGCTGAATACTGCGTGAATTTTGCGCTTGAAAATTAGAAAAATATCGTATCCTATTATATTTGACATGAAGAATCAGATGGAATCATCAAAAATAGGGGTCATTTGAAATGGGCCTGACCCTTTAAGTAATTCAAAATTCAAAATATCAAGACATGTATGCCATGAACCTTTGCGGATATACCCATATTTTTTAAACGGTAAAGTAAAATAACCGTTGTGGAATGTAGAAACATATTTCTGTACCGGGAGGTGCTTGATGATTGAAAGCGCCTTTTATATGATAACTAAATTTATAGTTAGTGAAAAGTGAAAAGCAGCTGACCTTTCTCATAGCACGTAATGTCCGCCATTAGCATTGTCATATTTTCTCTGACAAATGCGCGGTAACATGATTTTGTCTGAGTATTTAAGCTCCAGTGTTTCGGACATCCAATCTAAATCAATCAATAACTTGGGTGACTGGAAAAAAGCAGAGTACTAACCGAGCGGGAATCGAACCCAGCCTCTAGGTCTACCAAACCGTTGTGTTAACTACTGTGTACTATATAAATATCTGCAACGAGTATGCTGCTGGATTACGGTATTAAAATAGCTATTAAAATTAATTACGTGTGCCGGTAACGGGACAATGTTATGGTAAAATACAGTAACCCTTACCGGTTGCGTTCTATGGATCACTTTCCGGCGGCAAATTGCATAAGCTTTACGGGAACACTCCTCGTTATACCACCGCCCGCGTGAGTCGACCGTGACGCAGATCTTCCGCGCGGTAAACGTGCGAAACCCGTGTCCGCTAGCGAAGTTTGTGTAGCGCACCGGTTGATCTGTTAAAGGCAAAGCGTTGGTTGGTTTTGGATGTTAAAGTGCTATGCCATAACATGCGCTTCGTGAAACATATTATTATATGCTAACAGCTTTAATGATAGCCCAGTATAACTCTGCATCTTCGGCATATTCCGAATATAAGCAACTGCGGTACTCATCAGAATTTTGTATAACTACCGTACTATTTGGCCACCGTAGCACGAATCCCGGACTAAATAGTCCCGCAGCGCTATCCACTATGTCAAACCGGGCCTTGGCGTCCAACCAAAAAGGCGATTTCCAACTGAGATCTGTATAAACAAAATATTATTAAAGCAATATGACAGCCGGTATTTGAAACGTATGATAGACTTTGTATTCCTATCCTATGTAGTTCATGCAAATAACTTCGCGATTTTTAGTCTAACTGTAATCATTTGCATACAACGCATCGGAATGCAGGTATCGAGAATACGTTACTCCGTCAAATACAACTGTTACATAGGAGCTAAACTCCTGGCTAAAATTTGTATTATAGTAAATTTGTATTATAAAATCTTACCGGTAACAAAATCGTTCTCCGCTTCAGTAGTGATCCTTAACAATGTGCTGCGTTTAGACAATTGTCCGCAATATTTTTGAGCCTAAAAATCATCAATAATTAGTAATTAGTGAGTTTTCGTAAAAACAACAGATATCTAGAAGATGGTATATCTGCGATGCCCAAGTCGCGGACCTCCAAAATTGTATGAGAGCGCCGCCGTGATCAAACGGCGTGCTCGCTCCCCGCTGCGAGCTAAACCGTACGTTGGAACACCGCCTTGAACTAAACTATGTGCTGGCGCGCCGCCGCATCAAATTTTTTCTTGGGAGAGCAACCCTGTGTTTGAACACCGTCGCGATCTAAACAGTTCGCTGTAACAACGCCGCGAACTAAACTGTGTGCTTGCGCGCCGCCGCGCACCGATGATATTTCAATGCGCTCAAAAAGCACCCACCTCATAGTGTGTCATTTGCTTGTTGGATACGAAATAGCAACTTCTTCCTTTTTTATTGTGAAGCCAATTCTTTGGACATTTGTCATGTCCATTTGCTAGTATCGATATAACAAATTGCAGGAATAAGACTAGTATCGTTGGCATTGCGATTCCTAAGTTTATTCGGTGTTTTATCTTTGGTTTATAAAATAAAGGAGAGCGAGAGAGAGGGAGGAATTCGGTATATAATAGTTCAAGAATTGGTAGCTTGGTAATGAAATTGGTAGCCTGGCAACGATAATGTTACTCCAAAAGATGGGTAGTCTAAGGATTGGTGCGTTGATGTGCTATAGAATATCAAAACCTGAAGATGAGACCTTGATAATGTTAAGGGTAGGTTAGCAATGGTGAATATTGGTGTCCTTACTCTTTAAAGTAGTACTGCCCTATGCCCTATTCAGTATATATGCCCAGATCCAATAGGTGGATGTTCAGGGAAATACGCAGCTTTCAATTTCGTCAATAAACTTTTTACACCAGCCAATTGTACAGTGGAAATAGGGCTAGAGAAAGAAAGATCCCACGGGGATAGTGTCCCTATATATGAGAAATAACCTTATAAACGGGCAAATTCCAGTTCTTTTTGGTACCTGTTCTATGGCCCGCCCTTTATAAAATATCTCTCTCTTTATCTCCTATCTTTCTCTCTCTGCCCATCTCTCTCTCTCTCTTTACCTAGAACTGCCCCCGTCTCCCCCCCCCTCTCTCTCTAAACACACACAAGAAACTACGTAGTAGCTTAGTAATCTAGGCTATATATAAATAGTGGCTTATAATAAATGACAACAATAAATGTACATATTAATAATAGCTTGGCAGAGTCACGCATATTTATTCAAGTGAAAGAATGGGGGTTTCCTGTGTTTAGTCACTAGAAGGGATATTTTCGGCGTTGAGCTGTAATTCAGGGTTTCTTAAGAAATACTACAGTAGGCAGGCTAACTCATTGCGCACTTTTTTCATAGTTGCTTCGGGTAGAGAGGGAGAGAGAGAGAGGAGAGAGGAGAGAGAGAGAGGAGAGAGAGAAATAAAGATTTTTTATGAGATCGCAAAGAGTCTATTGTATACATTGAGGTTTACATGGAATACTTGTTTCTGACTAGTTTTGCAAAAGTCGCAAAAACTATACTCGTGTGTCGCCTAAGCAGAATATATGTTTTATTCTTTCTATCTCGTTTAGAGCACACAAGTCATACGAAAAGAGTTCAAGCGTGAAATCAGATTTCTTACGGTCTGACCAAAGGTTTCTTCCAATAAACCACGCATTTCCCGCTATGAATTAGTCACGTAGTTGTCTTTTCAAATCATTCTTGGGATACCGAAACTCAAAACTGAAAGTAAGAAAGTCGAAACTCGAATGGGAAAGCGAAATTAAAAGCAAAATCGGAAACTAAGACCGACCCGAAACGCGAAACTCGAAACTGAAACTCGAAAGTGGAACTATTCGAGACAGACAACCAGGAATTAAAACTGAAACTGGGCCGAACTCCATAAATAAAATATTGATTGATGTATTACCGTAATTCCAGGAGACCGCAACGCCGCCGCTCGCCAATTGGCAGCCCTGCCAGAAGAGCCCGTGGAGTGCAAGCCGAGAATCCGCCGCGGACTCTACAATATGGTCATACATCAGGTTGGGTTGTTTATTGATCTTTCCTTAGTAGTCCTATCTCTGGAAGTTCATTTGTGACATGCGTGCACTAGGACTGGCGCCTTGAACCCTAAAAAATCCTGCTAAATTCACAAGTTGCCAAGTAAAATAAGTGCCCTTCTTTACTACTGTTAATGTACGTGACATTTAGGGATTATCAAGCTCTATTCTAAATATTAGAAGCTAACCAGTACACATAATTTCCTGACTCCACTGTGCATATAGAAAACTTTCAGTAGTTCTTTGCAAGGGGAAACGGTTTGCATGAATGACTCGTTTTTGTTTGTTTTCTCTTTTGATTTCTATTGTTGGGTTTCTCTGAATCAGTTGCACGGAAGAAGTGGGAAATAAAGGGAGTACGTCACCTCTTAAAATATCTCTCTCTGGGTCACTCTGTGTCTATTTCTCTCTTTCTCTCCCTCTCTCTCTCTCTCTCCCTCTCTCTATCAAATTTGACCACCTTACGGACCCTTTCATGACACATAATGAGTGAAGTGTTGGTTCTTCTGACTCATTGGGGACATACTCAATTGAAAGGTGAAGGAAGGGGTGAAGAGAGAGAGAGAGAGAGAGAGAGAGAGAGAGAGAGAGGGCGGGAGGGTAAGAGGGATGGAGTAGGGAAAAGAAATAAAGGGAGGTTTAGAGAGATGGCACTTTTTCGCGTGTCCTTTAAGCGTATTTCTTTGATCAACGAAGACACTGATCATGTTATAATGGGGCATCACACATTTAATCTTTGAAGGTATACTGTAATGGACACTCTTTATATTTATCGATTTTTTCAGGGTAGCACCGTCGAGATGACCGTGTGCGCCACTGGCTGGCCAACACCAACAGTCAAATGGTTTAAGGTGAGCGGAAGTATAGATTTAAAGGGACAAAGTAAACCTACGTTTACGATACGTTCACAATGATTATAAAGCATTTTTATTACAATATATACAAACCAAATTCCACCTTCATTAACCCTGGGACACTTTTTCCGATGCGCTCAACGTATATGTATACCATAAAGCTGCAGATTTCAAAGCTGTATATGCAAATTTTGATCGCAGTCTAATTTTACGATAAATTTGCATAGGCAGCTTGGATATTTTCAGTTTTACGGTATACTATACATATACGTTGAGCGCATCGGAAAAAGTTTCCCAGGGTGAATGAAGGTGAAATTTGGTTTGTATATCTTGTAATAAAAATGCGTTATACTCATTATAAACGTATCGTAAATATAGGTTTACTTTGATGGTCCGGTCCCTTTAACTGAAACCCAAACATTTCAATCCACAACCGGAAACCCACTTCAGTCCCAAAGCCCTAACCCCTAAGACCCCTAAGGTTCATGCCATAATAAAGTATCTAATATGGTAACGATGCGCTAACATTAGATTTCAACACAGCACACGCTCTCATTCCACGTCAGACCATCGTGCTCCTTTATTCAAACGGTGGTTCACCACCTTGTTCAACCCTTATCACTGACGGAACTGGCGTGCAAGCGGCAACGTTACGGCGGGCAACGCCAGAACCCAGCGACGTGCCACTTTTTTCCGCGCCGCATGCAGGCCGTAAGGTTGCCGCTTGCACATCAGTTTTGTACCGTTGGGCGCAGAGGTACTCAGCAGAGTAGACATGAGATCAAGATGAAAAACACCTGAGGCTGGTTCCAATAATTTTAGCGTTGGGGTTAGGTTACAGGCGCCTCCTGTTTAACGTGCTCTCTCGCTTTCTCTGCTTTTGACAAGCAGCGAGAGAAAGCCGAGAGAGCACGCTACAGGAGAGGACTGTAACCTACCCCAGCGGTAAATTTTATTGGAACCGGCCTGGCTACCAGTTGCATAATACTTCTTATTTAGGATGGTGAGGAAATTTTGACCGATGGCCCGGATGGCCGCCGAGTGCTGTTCACCGACGACCGGGGAATCCATCATCTGGTTATTCTGAACTGGTAATTATAATTTCATAATTTGCTGCATTAAATAGATGGTCATTAGATAATTAGCTATTCCATTAAATTAGAAGCAGAAGATGCCCATAAAAAGGTGATGTAAATGAGTACTTAGAATACTATTGAGCGGGCCAACGGTACAGAAAAAACTATTCTTGAAACTCGTAAACATATCCTGTACCTGAAACATATGACTATTTTGGCGTTGGTGAATTAATGTGTGCTGAAAATTACGGACCAATTTATTGAAACATTGAAACGTAAGATAAAATAGTTCTTCTTTTATGCAAAAGTTGTCCAGTATAAGTAGTTTCACAAACCACGTACCACACCACTTTAATGATTTTTCAGTGATCCATCCGACGAGGGTGACTATGCCCTGGAAGCTACCAACAAGTTGGGTTCTGCTAGAACAGAGGGAGCCCTCGGAGTGATCAGGCCACGATTTGCTGATGAGGAGAGAGATCGGTAAGGTTATGACTTAGGTCCCCAGGGAATACCTCCCCGCATCAGTCCTTAGGGAAACCACATAAGGGAACCTAGATCCCTAAGGAATCCATGCCCGCATCAGACCTTAGGGAAAGCACGTCTCCCTCCCTAAGCAGTCACTTGAAGATGCACCCGGTATTCCTATGGGAAATTGCTCACTCTGGTGTTGTTACCCTGGGTGTTGTGGAGTGTGGTTTTCACAATAATGTTTCTGAAATCCGTATCTTTCGGCATCTCACGCTAACCATAAGCTGGCTAAGCGTAAGCCCGATTGTAAGTTGAAGCCTAATTCTAAACAACAGCCTAACCCTAAGCCCAATAAACTTTAATAATTTCAGGGGAGGCCTACCCTATCCACCAGGTTTCGTCCGCCAGCTCAAGAACAAACACGTATTCAGTCATATGCCGACGATATTCGACTGTCTGGTTGTGGGACACCCCGCTCCCGAGGTAAGTAGCGAAGTTTACTTGTTGGAGGGTAAAAGATAAGCCACGAGATTAAGTTTTTGATCGGGACCTTTCTAATTTGAAACTAATAATGTTATGTATCTACTTGTCTTGTGGTAAGGAACGTTGGGAACTTGTAACCTACTGCATTAAAAAAAACCATGAAATATGGGTGCGTGAACGTAAACTGAGGCAGTGTAAGTATAAGCCAAGTTAAGGCATACGACGTAAGCCAAAGTTAGAGGTTAGCTTAAGTTATCGTATCCAAAGCTTAGGTTACCATATCCATATCCATATCCATATCCATTGTTTAGGTTGAATGGTTCCACAATGGAAAGCGCATCATCCCTGGCCCACGGCACAAGATTCAATCGTGCAAGGGAGGATCACATGCATTGATAATCACTGATACACAGGTAAGGTACATATATAGTATCTGATAAGTAGTTAGGGTAGATCTCTAAGGATACATGTCAACATATGTTAATTTACTTGCTGCTTTCGGGTAACTTGAAACCACCAGTTGGTGGTCCCTAGGTAAGGTTATTGGTATTTTGCTCATGAAACTTTTTGCTTCTAAAATTCTGATTTATCCCTTTGCGTACAGTAATACGAGTACTGAAGTTTGTAAGTTGTGACCATTGGATAAATTTATGCTAATTTAATATGCTAATTACAGGAAGAAGATTCGGGTGAATATTTGGCAGTGGCAAAGAACAGTGCTGGAACAGCCAGCAGTTCGGCAATCTTGGATGTGACCGGTAGTTATTATGTGTATTGAGAGGGGAAAAGATAAAGAGATCCTGAAAATTTGTATCTTTCAAGCCTATAGAGGGTTCCCAGCGCTTCCTCGACTGACAATGAGTTTCCGCTGCTCAGGTAAGGCTTATGTTTACGCTTCTGCTGCGGCTTGGGGTTTAAGTTGCGACTTTGGGTTAGGCTTAGAAGTAGGCGTATGCTTTGACTTATAAGCAGGCTTGTTTCCATGCATAAGTCTCGGAGTAAAGAGGACGTTATATGAACTTTGCATAACATAACCTTCGCTTCCAGTTCCCCTACTCGACTACATCAAGTTCAACGGCGAGTTCGACGTCACTCCATATTTGACTGAGGAATACGGTTTCACGAAGATTAATTATTCATCACTACCCACGCCACCCGACAAGGGACCCTTCATCAAGGAGGTATTAAAATTAAACTACATGATGTGTATTCGAGATGGTGTATCTCTTTTTTTGAGTATTGTAGGCACTTTAACATTCGCTGGTACCTACATATGGATAATATGTTGTTCACATAGCTACAATCAATGCTGCACTCTCACAAGTATCATAATAACGTGTATGTATACAGTAGTATACATATGTACAGTATTCTTTTCCAGGTCACTGGTCACTACCTGACTCTCTCGTGGATCCCCACTAAAAGGGCACCACCCAGGTATCCCCAAGTCACATACGTCATCGAGATCCGAGAACTCCCAGAAAAGGAGTGGAGCTTGGTAAGGCACTTTGGATTTTTCGATCTTTAGGTGTTAGGCTTTAGCTCTCATGTCGTAGATTTTAGGACCTTTAGAGAAGAGCCAAGGGTCTTAATAACTTGAAGTTAATAAGTAAACTACTACATCGAAATGTTGAAAACTAACGTAAGCCATTCGATCATAGTTCATATAAGTAGCAACCTGTACGACCTATTAGACAGTCATTTGATTACATTAAATGAAGCAATTAAACTTCTAGAATGTAACTACGTTTTTAAATTAAAGTTGCTTTTTTCCAGCTTGACTACAACATTCCCGAGCCGGTGTGCAAGGTGCGAAACCTTGAGCTCGGCAAGTCCTATCAGTTCAGAGTACGCGCAGAGAACATTTACGGTATCTCGGACCCATCACCAGCATCTCCGCCTAGCAGGTACAGTATGCAGTTTGTCGATAAAACTTACAGTATCGTTTTTGTAGGCATGTGGTTTGGAGCCGGAACTTCAGAAAAACTTTTTGTTGGAGTGTAGTTTAGAACGTGTAATTTAAAATACCGAAGTTACTACAATAGGTAACTTGTAGTTCGAAGGGGTGTAGTTTTTAGTTAGTCTAAAGCAAAGAGTCTTGAAGCCGGACGTAGCGCCTACTCCATATAATGCCCATATTTGCGAGAGCTTTCATTTTCAGTATATTGTAATTATTGATAATTAATAATTAATAATTAATAATTAATATTTAACAATTATTGATTTATCATTATTTGTATTATTTTAAAGGTTGATGGCCCCACCTCAACCCGTGATGGACAAGAACAAGAAGATCATCCCTCTCCTTGATCCGTATGCGGAACGCGCACTCAGCGAGGCGTACGCGGAGCAATATGGTAAGTGGATTTTGTGCCAGGGGTGCGCGAAACGTATCCATTCCAGTTGGCGACCCTGTGGCGCGCTTGCCTTGACCCATTCAAGCAGTGCGCCGCAAGAGCTAACTGATATTGTAGTGGTGAATCTTTTCGCGCACTCCTCATTTTGACACACCTGCCGTGGAGCTTTTTTTGCGCGGGGACCACCACCTATCAACCTGGCCTTAGTCCTGGGTATGCCTAAACGTTTCTTTAGTTTTGTATTATGCAAATTTCGCATGCACAGTAAGCTAATTTCCAGCCTGCGCCCCATGGTTCGCCCCCGGCGTTGAAGAAAAGAGGTACTGCGCCGAAGCCGATTCAATTACGATCGTCTTAAACGTCCAGGGATACCCAGACCCTAAGATCCAGTGGAAGTTCCGAGGCGTCGACATCGACCCGAATGATCCGTTCAACAAGTGCAAGGTTGGGAATTAAAGCGGTATAACACCCGGTTTTTCAAACACATTTTGGACATCCGCATTCCCATATGTTGTAGGCCGATTAAAACGTCACTTGCATACGCGGGAATGCAGCGTACAAGAATACGATTGAAGAACGATTTGATATCATCTAGAATCAACCATCTCAATAAAGCATGTTTTATCAAGCAGTGTACTGCAGTAACTTCTCATGCAATTTTTTTCCAGGTTTATGTATACGGTGGATCGGAAACACATCTCGTGATCAGTGGATTTTCAAAGGCAAGTTTTATATCTACAAGGAAATTTGTTCTTTAAATTTGCATATATGATACAGTAAAATATGAATTGTGAAAGCCAGGCGCTGTTCGGACCGTCTCTTTCGGACACGGGACCCACACAGGGTTATTTCTGTTTTCTAATGTTACCTTTTTGTCCAAAAGAACTATTTAGTTGTACGAAGCGTAATTAATTATTAACGGAAAAGGAATAAACTTATCATTTATCGATTGTTTAGTCAAATGTCGGTCAGTACCAATGCGTGGCCATTAACCAATATGGAGAAGAACAACAAAATATTTTCATTGATTTGGCCAGTAAGTATTTGCTTAATTTCTGTTATCGTAACCTAATTAGTTCCTGTAATGATCTTAGCCACTTGTCATTTCACGCCCCCAGCAGTGGACCCTTCGTGGAGTCACAATGGTGTGGTTTCGTGTAATTAGGTGTGCAATTATCCCTGATAATTAGCTTAACAACGATTCCTACGGTAATATTGGTATCAGTGCCAAGTACAGTATCCCGCGGTACCTTTACCGTATATTCCAGCCCGACCAAACTTCATCCAACCGCTCACCAACAGGACGTTCCCACAAGGACAACGGATCAAGTTGGACGTGCGAGTGGAAGGAAACCCGCCGCCTGATGTCAAGTGGATGAAGGTGGGCATGGCGCAGTGGTTTAGTTATGAATTCGCACCAGAATGACCCTAGTTCGAATTTTACACTCGTCAATCTTCCGCCTTATCTCTTGTCCTTCACTTTTGCGCAGAAACGTTTTGAGATTGGAATCTTTTATTGAATAAGTAGATCTTCGATTCCAAGAAGCTCACATAAATTTGCATACAAAATACGAAAATCCAGTCACCTAGCACATGCCTGAAAACCAGGTGTTATACCGCTTTAAACTTGTATATTTTCAGGAATGGCGGCCCGTGGTCGAGTCCTCCCGGATCAAATTCGCCTTCGAGGAGCCGTGCACCCGCTCCCTGATCATCAACGACCCAATGTGGCGGGACAGCGGTGTCTACTCGTGCGTCGCGGTCAACGACGCCGGACAAACTACCTCCTCCTGCAACGTCACCGTAGAAGGTGTGGCTCCGATCCCTGGCTCCTCAATACCAAACTCCGCAGAAAAACTCCTCCTTGACTGTCTAAATGCCTATAGAATGTTGTAACCCTGACTAGCTCAATTTACCCTTTTCTGAGAGATTAAAGCGGTATTGCACGTGGTTTTTCGAATTTTGAAAGACCAAAACCACGTTGCATACCGCTTTAATTGTTTGAGGTTTGAACGGTGTGCTATTAGCTTCTCTACTTTCTCCGTACACATTTCTAGTAGGTCACTGTTCACAAGCCTACGCATAACATGGTGCACTCCGCATATAAAAATTTGAATTTACAATAAATTCAAAGAATGCGCACATCTTCACGTCAAGTGTACGGCCCTCACTTGGTGTGAATCGATGTGCTATTTTACCATTATAATTATTAATTGCCTAGTTCCGAAGCTTTACTGTACCAATGAACGGCCCTTGTTGGTACGGTAATTAGGCTAAGGTTTCTGACGACAGCGTAATTAGCAGGAGTAAGCACCGCCCCCTCATTTTTTTTTACTTTTTTTTAACCGTCAACGCTTTTCGGGTTACAACATTTTATCGAACAACGATCGATAAATGCATAGTCAGAGGGGATCTAGCTCTGTATTTTCTGTACAAATCTTTTTAAATTGCCTGCCTTTCCCGCGCAATTACATCTTCTTTTCGGGACCCTAATCTATCTCTTTATCTACCGTACACCAATGCAATTTGCCGAGTGACAATCACTACTCCTGGTTTTTCCCGCACACCCCGACATAATTTAACCCAGTGACTTTATATATTATATTGATTAATATTTTTTCTATACATAATTTTATAATTGTCATTCCACAAAATCTCTAATTTCTAGTCTATTGATGTTATTCTAGTCAAATTGCGAACGCGCGCTAATTATTGAACAAACTATTTCCTTCATTTGTCGCTATTATTAGTCTTTTCTGTTTTCTTTTACGAATTCTTATGTGCTGCGATATGTGATGGTTTAATAATAATAATAATGATAATAATAATAATAAACAAAACATATTTTACAAACAAATACAAGAGCACTACCACAAAAACATATTTTCCGTTACCTAACATGTCATATTTCGATATTAACTTTTTTTTATAAACTCACAAATGAATGCATGTTTCAGACTTATGAGGTTTGATTTGAAAGAAAAGATGCAACCTAACCTTAAAGATTTCCACCTTCCACGACGATGCCTTTGTTGAAAATATGACGTTCTTAAGAAGCTGGTAATGCGTACTACAAACTACAGGATCTTTTTTCTGCGGCTGTCTGGTTCTCTTCCGTTAGTACAATGTCTTCAGTTCTTACAGTATTTGTAGTTAGAATATCCGCATAAGGATTCATCGAGTATGGATGTTGAGGTTTTAAAGATATGGCTATATCCCCGGGGATAAGAGTTACGACACTGGCAGAGGATAAGGCATGATTAGCCGGAGTTACACTTACACCAGCCCAGCGCCCCCCCCCCCCCCCCGGCAGGAACACTACAACACGATTATGGGCTGGTGTTTACACGATCGCTCCCGATGTCGTCAGGCTGCAAGGGGGGGGGGGGTATAATTAGAATACGTAAATAGGGAAATAGGGTAGCAGTGCAGCTCAGCACTGATGACAACCTCCACTGGATTCAAGTATTACGCTGCGAGTAGGGGGCGGACTTTTGAATTATCTAAAAACTCATATTCTTATAGTTAGTGATTCAATAATCCTCTGGTGGTTTTCCAACGATTGCGATTGAGTAAATGTGTATCTCTAAGTATTAGCCCTGTTATATATAGGACCAGGTGCGCTCTTGGCTTAGTGGCGAAAAGGATGGATTCTGGTTAGGGTGACGAGGGTTCGGGTCCGGTTTGAGGTGACTTGTGATATAGATACGGTACCTTTGGCCGCGTAACATAATAACTAGTTTAATTTGGTTATCAGTTCTGAAGCCATGCAGAATCTTTATCGTCCGAAGTCGTTGTTCATACGCGGAGCATTCACAGATTCACATTCTCGATCAATGTTCAATCTTTGTCGCCTTTGTGTTTCTTTATGTGATACTTCAGTGCAGTCCTTCGTCCTCTGGCAAGGTTTTTGGTCTTCCCCCACCATCGACTTTTTCTTTTCTACTCTTTTCTACGTGAGGGAAAGGATCAAAAACAGCTTCTTGTGCATATAACACAAGGCTATTCTTAAATATTTGGTCTCATCTTACTGGCCCTTATACAGGGAATAGAGTTCCGCTTTCAACTTATTTGTTCTCGGTTTCGGTTACAACTCCTTGATGTTTTCCTGGCGAACTTTCTTGTTTGCTTCTTGGTTCTAATAGTCTTATGAATTTTGTTTCATTGGAAGGGAGACCAGACCAGAACAAGAAAGACGCATTTGAGGTGGACCGAAAACAGAAATGTTCTTGTATTCGTCTCTCACTTTGCACCGATGCATTTGCGATGAAAAATGGTAGTTTTTCCGTTTTCTGCCCAATCTAGAACGCGCCCTAGTTTCGCATCTCAACTAGAACCCGTCTGTGTCTATATGGTGTATTCTCATCACTACCAAAACGACGCTTCTATTTCCACTTTGAACTCTTCTGTGGCGGTTGCACGGCTTTTGGAGTGGTGTCAGCTGTCGGCTTCGTCTATTGCACATGGTCCGACTGTTTTTCGATTTTTCTCTACTTGTAGGGCTTCTCTGTCCATCTAGCTATTCATCTTTAGCCCCTACTGCGTCTCCGCCTAGGATATTGTTTCCAACTTCGGACCGTCAATATGTTGACGGAAGTATCTCGGTTCTCGAAACGTTTTCGAAAAAGACTTGAAAGCCGTAAATGGTACTTCGCCTGTCCCTCTGCGAATTTGGGCGCGTTCGGGATACGGAATTCCGAAAAAGACCAAAAGTAGTTCGAGATTGGCAGTTGGAAATTTGGAAATGCAATTGTTCTCCATGGTACGACAGAGCTCAGCCAGACATTTTGCCTATGACTATTGATATTCCTCAACCGGCAAACATATGACTTCTAACCACGGTGTTGAATCCTCGCTATTTCATATGCTCAGTTCAACTATTTACTGATCAAGGCTTAGAAACGTATATGAGAAGTATCGGTTATATATTTACGTGCGCATTATGGAGGTTATTCACACGGGCTAATGGTCGCGGCCGTACTATGGAGAGCAATTACGTGTCCGACCACGAATTACCTTTGGTTTGGAATTCCGCATCCGCGCCCTTCAATCCTAGGTTCGTTGCCTGTTCCCTCAATTGTGGTTTTCTCTTGTAAGATTAACCGTGTTCGTGCCCTAAGCACCTAGAGGCCCTAAGCCAGGCCTCAAGGTGCTATCGGAGTATGACTTGCTCTTGGATCCTCACATCGTCCCTCACTTACCTTAGTTGATCAGTCATTTGGGTGTTCCTCCGCTAGCCCGCTGAAAAATCTGTCATCCGCTGATGCCGTTAGTAGGAGTTTCACTGGTCTAGCGTCTAGTTTCTGATCGTGTAGGACTTGCACGTGGTTGAAGTGCATGGATTGGTTTAATGAGATTGATGAGACGAATGATACTACGCAATTGAAAAGGAGCGTTCGCTACACCGGAGCGGCTCACCTTCTACACCGGAGCGGCTCACATCTAGGGTGCGGTATGTGCACCAAAGGGTGTGAAATTCATATGGCGGCACATTTCGGTGCGGGCGTGGCAAGTGTGCCAGGAATTTGCACCCGTGGCGCACGTCTTGCGCACCCTAGAGGAGCTGCACCGCAACGCTGCGGCGGAACGCATCTTGTACACGTCTTGGACTTCGGGATGTTTTTTTGCTTGGCGCCTTTCAATAGTAATAAATGCTAGTATTTGCCTGCAAGACTAAACGCTTCAGCTTCTTAATGAAAAAAAATAGATAAAATAACAACATAATAACACTATTCCAGTGATTCACGTATTTGCATATTTACAAACATACAACCCGGAGATCTGTTTTGGCATAACATTTCTGCAATTTAGGGCGCGTTCCGGATGCTCTTTCCGAAATAAAAACATGAATATTTCCCGTTCCCAATGGATATGTCCGAATGGTTGTAATGTTTGGAGAAAGCTCACAATACAGTATAGATTAGAATGCAAAAAGCTTTCCCATGCTCTAAGTATTAGAACCTTTCTCCAAGTATTAGAACCTCGGAAATGTCCATCCCGAACGGGAAATTTGCATGTTTCCTTTCGGAAAGACGTAGAAGACAGACAAACATCCTCAAAGAAGTAAGCCGATTTGTCAGTGCATTGAAGAATGCAAGTACACGGTTTACTAGCTTTTTTTTTCTAGTTTTTTTTCAGTTTAAGTTTAAAGGGAGGGGCCCACGGGAAAAAGTTTTCCTCAATTTACTTGTACAAAATGTCCGGAATCTCAGAAATATAACTGCGAAAACCGCATCTCTTTGCACCTAGTACTCGCAGATATATTCTACGCTAAACAGTTCGGCCAGGCACCGTAGTCTGAAACAATTTTTGCTCTTTTATGGCATTACAGTATTGGAAAGGCTTTCTTACAATGGTATAGTAATGTTCTTCATTCGTTTAATAAGTATTGTGTATAGAAAGAATGTTAATGGACGGATATAAACTATAAAAAGGTATTTTAACGTTTCTGACTACGGTGCCTGGCCGAACTGTTTATCATAGAATATCTCTGCGAATTCTAGATGCAAAAAAATGCGGTTTTCACATAAATATTTCTGAGCTTCCGGACATTCGGTGCAAGTAAATTGTGGACAACTTTTTCCTCGTGGGCCTCTCCCTTTAAGGTATTAGCTTAAGTCGGTTTATTAGTTTCTTCAAGTATCAGAAGTCATCTTCAACACTCGGTCCCCTCGAGGAACTTTTTCATGGGGAGAGTGAGTCGTTGAGAAAGACAGTATTTTCACTACCCCTCAGGGAATTGAGTGATGTATATGATCTCCGAATGCTTACGCCTCAAATATTAACGCTTTACCGTTAAGGCTCTAACGTACACAGAAAATACAGAGATAACACACACATCACATATCCCAGTCATAGAATTCTTTCGTGCTTTCCTTTCTGCGATTCATCGCGTGCACAGCCAACTTGGCATACTTTCGTGCTCTACAATCCACCTGCCTTACAATTAGCGCTTCTGGCGCTCTGTGGCTCACCCTGGGCGCGTGGGCCGCGCACTCAGGGCTACGAGGACGCCTAGTCCTGGGCGTGCCTACCTTTGCGGCACCCACATCCGATTAACAATGTCCCGTACTGAAGCCTTCTTCTTCTCTCTTTATCCATGTACAAATTGAACGTTGTTACGTTGTTAGGATGTGTCCACAAATACTTATACCGTAATCAAATTTCAAGTTTCCTATACCATAATCAAATATCGATTTTCCTATACCGTAATCAAATATTGGTTTTCCAATATCATAATCAAATGTCAAATTTAAAATACAGTAATCAAGCACCGATTTTCCAATACAGTAATCAAATATCGATTTTTCCAGAGGAAGATCCCGAAACGGCCCCGCCCCTCAACATAAAACTACGAAGTCGATCCACATCTCGAAGGAGGAGGGAAATGATTGAAGAAGAAATTAAACTTGAAGAGAGCATTACAGTCAGCCGGTTAAATGGTGCAGCCAATTAGGCCACGCCCACTGTAATTAGGCCCCACCCACTTTAATTAGACCACGCCCACCAAACATATATTGCCAATGCATATATATCTTCATAGCAAATTTGATAAGAACTGTGATTGATACGCTTATAAGTAATTAGTCTAATTATCCCAAGATCGGTAGCATTATCTTATAATTAGCCTAATTAACCATGAACCCATGTACCGTAACCTTGTCATAAAACAATGATCGACTTACCGGTTACAAAACAAAACAGTGACTCATTCCTAATGTTAGACGGCCCTCTAATGTTAGGGTTTTTTATTGTTTGTTTTCTAGTAATAATAACAGAACGAATAAAACAGCAAACCATGCCTACCCGTGCCTTATTACCACGAATGAAGCTCAATTAATTGTTTAGTTTTCTTTTTCGTATTAGTTTGTCCTTTTAGCAACGCGTCTAGCTTTCTTTTATGTTACCCTAGAACTATAATTTTTTTAGATGTATATTAATTTACTACAGACGAAACGCTCAAAATTGTGTGCCGCCGAACTTAATCAAATAATAATGATAATTGAAAAATTTAATACACCGCTTCGTTATAATTGTCTACGCTAGTAATTCTCTCAGTTCTCCTAACGTGTCTTTTTTTAACTTTTTTTTATTTTTATTTGTACAATGTGTATTTCAAAATTATAATAATACATTGAATAATAAAATTTTTATTCCTTCCGAGCCTCTATTGTACACAATTTCTCAACCGCAACAACATTATATTTAGAAAATACATTTTTATTAAATACATATTACCTTTCGATAGTCAGTAATAAAAGAGATCTACACATTTGAAGGCATACGATGCTTCACTAAATAACTAAAACTAGGTAATTACTTTCTCGCAAACGAACAAAGTAGTGAAGCATCGCAAGCCTTGACGCAAACTGTTTTCATTATCATATCAGTTTCTTCTGGAAAATTATAACAATCAACAATTAACAAAATCAATCAATAAAACAGTAGTTTTCACATTCTACGACTCTAATTACATTACATATAATTAATTCTTAAAGTGGAATAACTGCCGGTTTTGAAAGATATTGGACATGCAATGGATTATGAAAATAATTAGATAAACAAAATAAACACCGCGCAGGGAATACAGCGTCAAGTACATGCTTCAAAAACCGGCTCTTACAACGCTTTAAACTTAACGTTGAACTTGGCTATGCACTTAGTGCATAAAATATAATAAGAGTTTGCCTTCTCAGAAAGATCCAGTGGCAGTTCTCACTGTTCTCACCGAAGAACAAACCAATCGACGTGAACAGCTCAAAGATGTAATAATGAAAAAATAAATATTCCAAAATGGTAACCCGTATCCATCGTTATTCCTTCCTCTTCTTGGCCGCGGGTCGTTCAAATACTGGCCTTACTCCCGCTGCCTTCTTGGACGTGAAGGCAATATTCATCGCGTTCGGCGTATTCCAAACACCCTAAACAATTAGTTTTCATAAGTCAATATCTAGTCATCTTTTATCGTCTTCAAGTAATTATCTTCTTTATCTAGTTAATTATCTTTATGTCTTTATCTAGTTAATTATCTTTATCTGGTTAACTATCTTTATCTAGTTAATTATCTTTATCTAGTTAATTATCTTTATCTGGTTAATTATCTTTATCTAGTTAACTATCTTTATCTAGTTAATTACTTTTTTTTCAATCACTGTTATAATCGCAATTCGCAACAGAACGTAAACGTTGTTTAGAAACCACAATTATATAATAATAACACATAATAACCTTTTTTTAAATAAATCTATAGATCATCACTCTGTCACAAAACTATAACTAATTGTGAGAATTGAGATCCCAAAACCCCGATCAATCTCTATTTCAGCTACTCACTTCAAAAAGACTATCCATAAAAAACATCAAAGACCTCAAAACAGCCCATTTTTTACAATGCGTTATATATATTGATCGTGTGCAAACATATGTAATACTGAAATAGTGCAAAAATAAAAACAATTAACTCTCGGGAGTAAATAAAATAGGTTACCTGGTGATCAGTCGTATCTTCCGCCGTAAGATGCGTCCATTTTGTTCGCGACGCCTTTCCAAAGTTTTTAACCTGAAACAAGAAAAATTAGACGTACAAAGCTAAAGTAAACTACTTACTCAAGGTAAAGATCCATTCACTAAGTCGAACGCCCTAGGCACACCATTTTTTTTCATATACACATAATTATAATGCCACCGCCACGTCTTAGTCATACATGTTAAAAGGGATCATACTTATGCACTATGCACGTTTTTTTATAGTTCCATACGTCTTAATGAAAACCAGCAATAATGATGCCTTCACATGTGGATAACGATTCTAAGAAACTGCCAAAAAAACATCCAGCTCCTCTACCGAAGAATATGAAACAAGAGTGAAACATCAATATACGGCAAATTCAAGTAGCGTAGATTTGAACAGAAATATTTGGAAAGGGAAAAACTTGAAAAAAAACCCACGAACCTGCATAACCTTGGGCAACACAGTCTTGTCAAATTGATCTTCCATTGTTGGGGCGGCAAAATCTCTGAAGATACAAAAACATTCCTACTTTTCTGTTCGTTTATTTTGTTCAGAAAATAACTAATTTACCTTTTCGCACAACTGTCGGCCACTTCAATTTTCCCCTAAACATTTTTTGACAACAGCAAACAAAGAAGCCATCACAAGGACCACGAAGTGTCTTCGCGAACTGCCGGCCGCAGGTTCGTTACCGTTCTGATGAATGGAAGGAAGGTGCGACTTCAATTGGACACCGGCTCGGATTTGACATTGATATCCGAGGCCACATGGAAGTTGCTCGGTCAGCCAAACTTGAAATCCCCAAGTATAGTCGCTACCGCAGCCAATGGAGAGCAGCTCGAACTGTTTGGTTCATTCGAGTGCAACGCTTCTTACCAGGACGAACGGACGAACGGATCGTCGAGATCGTTCATGTCACCGCTAGTCCTCGTCACCAACAAAGACATTTTTGGTTTTCAAATATTCAGAAATTCAGAAACGATCAAAAAAATTCCAGAATCCAGAATCGCCATAATATCGAAATAAATAACGATTAACGATACACTATATGACACTTGTTATGGACTGGACTAAAAATATGCGTAGCTAGGATACCCCTTAGGCAGTTTAAAGTCGTAGTGTATCTAGTTTGGGAAAATTTGCCTATGACACGCATATGTATTGTATCATATGCAAACACAAATTACATATGATATGATATGTTGAGACGCAGGTATGAACTCACCAACTAGGTGCAATACTGCTTTAATTCAACGTTCGTAATCATACTAATCTCTCACCTTGTTTTCACCTCATCCTCCTCGTCCAAAAAGAACACACCACGATGGTAGAACTTTTGCAGGAACTTGTACTTGCCCTTTTGTGCCTGAACATAAAATATTCATACAATACATACATCTTCCTCAAAAATATCGCTCTCAGCACGAGAATACACACCGGCACATGTTGTTCAATGGAGACCAAATACCCCTATTAATCACATAGTTGCACAGCTCGTCAAAATCAAAACGTCAGCATTCAATGATAAAAATATAAATTGAATCTTGAATCACATGTTCAATAAACGGACAAGAACTGAAATAGGCCACAAATTGGAGACCATGTTAGAAAATCAATAAAAGTCAATAATCAATAAAATCAACAAACGCCCACCTTATTAGTGACAATCTTGGGATTGGCTCTCAAGTAAGCCTTCCTCTCCTCCTCGGTCATGTTGTGCACCTTCTCCAGTTCGGCCTTTTCCTTCACCTGGGCTTCTCGCTCATCACGGTTACGCTTTAATCGCTTCATCTCGCGCAGCTTCCACGCTTCGTAGGCTGGAATGGATATAAATGTAGAAAATGAAGACAGAGAGAGAGAGATGAGAGAGAGAGGGGAAGAGAGAGCGAGAGGGGGAGAGAGAGAGAACAAGATTGGGAGAGAACGAAACAAAGTGACCTAGTTGGAAGAAAGTGTTAGTTATTAATACTTCACCAAAGAATTCTGCAGTTTTTAGTTTCAGTTTATCACTCACAACTGCGTTTAGATCGTCTGTTATATAGTTACCAAAAGATCAATGTTTCACTCTCAAGTAATAAATACAACGTGAAAATCAAATTTGCTGTTTGCTGGACATTAGATATTGAAGATGAAAAGCATTGCACGATGAAAGATTACATAGCGAAATGACTGTGAGTATCTCAAGTCTCAAGGAATATGCCTCACATGACAATATGCGTAGATGAAAAAGTACAAAGATGACCTCTGAGGCCATATTCAACACTCAGTTCCCCATGGGGAATTCCCCGTCTTTTTCTCTGCCTGTGTTCTACATGAAGTGCTATTTTCTGTCCCCCGGGGAATTGTTCCCCGAGGGAAGGGGACTAATCGGAGTGGTGAATATGACCTCAGGTTAAGACACGCACCAATTTCCTCGCTCTCATCATCCGTGGGCACAGATGACAGGTCCACGTTGTCCTCCTTCTTCCGCTTCTCCATCTCTTCCTCCTCGCGAAGGATTTGCTCCATTAGCTGCAAAATTTGCATAGACGAAATCAGCTGACACGATCAGAATCTCTGGCTGGCATAAGGACAAGGTACACGGTCAGATTTTCCGGTACAAATATAAAAAGGGACGGACGATATAGGCCTAGCACTAAACAGAGTCACAATGACAAGTCGCAGGAAGTAAGAAGTAAACGTCCCAAGGTGTACGTACATGGATACACTGACACCTCATTACACAAAGAAAAATGCGTTCCATACGTGAGTGCAGCAAACGTACTTAAACGAATGACAAGACTAAATCACAGGGGTTCAATAACGTTTAGTATGCATACTTCTTCTCGTTCTCTCGCCGCGCGCCTATAAAACTTCGATAAACGACACCCATTCGTCGGTGAAGTAAAAATCCCTGACTCTAGCATAACAGTCACATGCAAAGAACCTTACATATGACGCGTCCAGTCCAGAGTTCAACAAGTTCAACACTTATGACGAAATCACCAATAAACATTATATACGATAATGATCAACCGACAATTATTATGCGCACGACTGAATAGTGTTTACAGAGAGAAAGAGCTCCCTCACCCTGGCACTCTCCCTCTTCTTCTCCTCCTTCTTTCGCTCTTCCTCTCTTCGTCTCTCTTCCTCTTTGCGTTTTTCATTCTCGGCATCAATCAGGGTGACTCGATCCTTCTTTCGGACGAAGACCTGGAAAGAAGAAACCAAAATTAAAAATGCCTATACTCCGTCGGCGGTGAATTTTTCCACAATATAATTGAACCACGTTCATTGAAATACTTGTTCATCGACTAATTAATTGTAACCACACTTCATACGCACGAACGCGCCGGGAGGCTCCCAGACTCCTCATGGGAGGTGAGAGAAAGAGAGGGATCACACGAATCGGAGACATACAGAGCCAAATTCTCCCACCATGTGAGGTTCCCGCTGTTCGTGCATACGGCCACTGGAAACTGGAAAGCTTCCATCGGACGCAAAATCCCACCACATTCGGATAGGAAAACGAAAAGGGGAGGAGGAACCGTATCAAGCTACGTCTAGTGGTCTAGTCAATAAAAATCTCTCTCACCGGTTTCAACCTCATGATCTGGTCTTCTTCCTCTTCACTCTCGCCCTCACTGCTCTCTTCCTCCTCTTCGCTCTCTTCTTCTTCATCCTCCAAGTCTGCCTTGATTTCCGACTGGAAACAAAAAAAAACGACTAAGGGTCTTAGGCTTTTAGGCAGGACTAAGGGTTAGGAACTCCCGGGCATAAATCCCGGGCACAAATTACCTGCATAGCTTAGTCTTATAGTTGCCGAATGCCGAAACTATCAATATACGCATTTCGACAAAATCTCATTCGATCTAAAATCTAAAGATGCCGCGCTAATGGTTAGCCCCAATAATAAAAAAGGTGCATACTCACAGGGACGAATAAAAACAGCAATGAACAACTTTCTCAAATCCATGAATGTGTATGACTCTATGCGTTCAATTCAAAATTCAAACGAAAAATCAAAGGCACACCTTGATCTCTGCTTCTCGCTCTCTCTTCAACATCATCTCTCGCATCTGGCGACGTCGGCGTTCGAAACCCTCGTCATCACTGCCTGCCTGAAAACACAGACTTGAATTGCAAAGATTAATCTATAAACGACGGAAAGAGGGTTGTGAAACAGCTCCGATTTTCTACAGGAGGGCATAATACAATTCTAAATCGCCGTACCACAAATGAATAATCTGCTTATTTAGTCCTTAGTCAGACTAGTGGTCGGAAGCTTTCAAAGGAGGAGGTACTTTCAATGTTTCAGACAAAACTCCAGAAATGTTTAACGTGACGCGCGATCTTACGCCAGCGGTATAGGATGGGTTCGGGTTGGTGCATTGAAAATTGAAACACGCACGAAGCACCTCCGGATCGGTTTTGACCACCCCCGAAAGCAATTCGAAATTTATATATTTGACCGAAACATGTTGTTTTATTAAAACGGTCTATCAATAAGCCACCTCCATTTACGCACGGAATGTACGTACACCCATTTTACGCAGTTTTAAGTCTTAATGCGCGCCGTAACGCTTAACTTTCCGCGTTTTATTAGGAAGTAAAACGTTAAATGCAAACCCTTACCTCATCCGCCTCCTCTTCTTGCTCCTGTTGTTCCAACTCCAATCTCCTCAGTCTCGCCCTCTCTCTTCTCTCCTCGAGCTCCAGCTTATCGGCTACTTCATCCTCGGGCTCCGCCTTGATAATTTCAGGCTCGACAACCTTAAACGAGTTTAATTTAACAATGATAATCAAAAGATTTACCGCCTCGATAATCCTCGGCCCTCGGCTCGACCACGTTAAAGCGAAATACCGACCGGTTTTTGAAACGCATCGTGGACAACTGAGTTCTTATGTATTTATGCCAATTTACTCGAATTTAGCTCGATTGTTTATTATAATTTATGTTCATTTGCGTAAGCTGCATAAGAATGCTGTTCTACTCGATGTGTTTTAAAAATCGGCCGGTATTTCGCTTTAAACATATTAAAGTAAAAAAACCAAAGATAAAATACCGCCCGCTGCAGTGTACCGAGGTACAAACCTAACCGGTAACACTGGGTGTAATAACCAAATTTGCACGTTTTATTGATTGTATAATGCATTTTTGGTAGCACCTCCACATGAAGGATGAAGCGCAGAGTACTGCAAATGTGCCAAAGCGCGAAACCTCGGAGCTGATAGGAAGCTTGCCGTCTGGCTTATGTTATATAGAAGACCATACATTTGCCCATTTATAAAAAGACACCCTATTAATCAGAAGAGGAGGTATTCAGAAAATAAAATGAACATTCATAGGCCATATTCACCACTGCGATTCCCTCGGGAAAATATTCCCTAGGGACAGAAAATAGCACTCTTATGTGAGAGAGACACGCAGAGAAAAAGACGGGGAATTGAGTGGTGAATAAGGCCTCATAGCCTCATATCCATGATATAAAAATACCTCTCTATCTCGATCGCGATCCCTATGTTCCCGGTGTCTGCGTCTTCGATCACGATCTTCCTCACTAAAAACAAACAATTTATGCTATACCATACGGCTACGCCGCCTGAAGGTGTCTTTCCATATTTATGAAACGTCGGAAACGTCGGAAACATAGATGAAACTCTTGCAAAAAAAGTCAATTCCAAAGTTGTTCTTTTGCATCGATTGACCCTTTTTATACTGCGGAACATTTTATTCTAATTGTACTTCCGTAACGCACATGGTGCTAGCGCACTACAGTTACTCTTTTATAAAATAAGATTATATTCGTATCTTATTGTTGTCTCATTGCCAATAAAAAAAGTCTACAATAAGCGGGTACGTAAACCGGAGACGGAGAAAGTACACAAGATAGTAGCAGTGTCTCGCGACCAGCACAGGTTGATACCAAACACAAAGTCACCGGCGAGATTTATAAACTAGCAGAAAAGATACACCACTAACACAGCGAACGAATCAACTATGTACACATGTCATAGTTAAAGCGAAATACTGGCCGGTTTTTGAAACACATTGAGTATAGAGTATACCAGCATTCTTATGCAGCTTATGCAAATAAACATAAATTAGACTCAAAATCGAGCTAAATTCGAGCAAATTAGCATAAATACGTAAGGATTCAGTTACCCACGATGCGTTTCAAAAACCGGCCGGTGTTTCGCGACCAGTTCTACAGACGCCTTTCTTCGATAAATAGATAAGAATATAAAAATAATACTGACTATTCGCGTTCTCTTTCCCGCTCGCGACGTTCGCGTCTTCTCTCTTCCTTTTCTTCATTATCGCTTTCAGAGCTGTGTCCGGTTGCGTAAGCAGGGCTGAAAATTACCAAGTAAGTACTGAGAATAATTCAAGCAGGGGTAAACACGCACGAACCACCTCCGGAAGCAATTCGAAATTAATATATTTGACTGAAACATGGTGTAACGGTCTAAAGAAACCACCTCCATTTACGACCAACCACCTCCACGGAATTTATACCCTGAATTCAAGCAACCTGAATGTAGTCCAAAACTTTACTAGAGTGAGCAGAATGGAAAATACGACCAAGACACCAACTCTTCCACTTTGTCAACAATCAGTTGCGCCACCAGTCTACCACTGGAAAATGCTAGATGGAGATTAATTCAAAACTTACGCTTTTCCTGCGATATACCGTTGCACTTTGACCTTTTGCATCACAGTCTGGCCCTTTTCATTTTTCACGGGAATAGCACCAAGGGTGGGCAGTCTCGCAGGACCGAACAAGCGAGCGTCGGCCTCCCTTTGTTCGAAACGAGGCGTAAATTCACCCATCCTTAAACAATTAACTTTAATAATAAAAAAACCAAACATGCAAAGAAACGTCAAAAGCGATAATTCATCAAAGTTAAAATAAATGAAACAACGCGGAAGGGGTCACAAAAGGTGGAATACAGATAGAAGGGAAATTATGAACAGCTACAGAAAGTTTCGTCTAAGTCTAAAGGCTAGGCAATCGTCTCAACTTCACTCCTGACACTGTGGCACATGTGCACTGCAAGATGTTAGTATGTTAGTATCAAGGGATTTAAATGGGATCAGTACGTTGGCAAGCCATTATGGGAAATTACCACATAGAATCATTATGAAGACCGAAAAGCAAAAATTAACATTAACGATTAAGAAACTACTAGGCGAAAGTACGAAACACGCAACAGGGGGGCGCATATAAGGCATAACTAGATAGCACTTGTTGAATGTTTATGCAAACCAAACATTCAACACCAATTTATCATAACAAGAATAAGAAGAATGCATATAAAGCACAGCGCGCGGCGCGCAGTGGGTCCACAGACGGACGGTCAGATGGGAGTGGACATAAAGGGGCGGGGCAATTTGAGATGCGTTCATGACAATTTATATGTAGCTATTTTCTTATGTTGATATTAAATGTATTAAATATCGTTTACAGAAACCTGTCTAAAAACCACGTAGCCCCCTAGCCACATAGGTTTGGACCATTTTCGGTTTATAAACAAACTCTGGTTTATAAATATGTTGAAAGTTTCTGGTTCTTCTGAATTTTCGCCGACCATTTTGCATACTTAGGTTAGGCGAGCAGTCATGTTCCTCATAACTTTTCGATAAGGCGTTATTATGCATGTTTTAATTAAAGCGAAATACCGGCAGGTTTCTGAAACGCATAGTGGGCATCTTCATTTTATGCAACATATGCAAATTAGTGCAAATTAGCATAAAAACTACACCCCTATTCGACCCCACTTAGCATAAATTCATAAAAACGCAGTTGTTGAAGATACGTTTCAAAAACCGGCCGGTATTTCTCTTTAATGGTGTAAAATAACTTTCCTTTCAAGATGAATATGGCGGATATCACAACACAGTTTTTCATTCTATTTCATTTTACCCTATCTCTCCCTCTCTCTCTCTCTCTCTCCCTCTCTCTCTCTCTTTCTTTCTTTCTTTGCACCCCCTCTCTCTCTCTCCCTCTCTCTCTCTTTCTTTCTTTGTACCTCTCTCTCTTTCTTTCTCTCTCGAAGGTAGTAGCCTTCGGCAATGCGCAGATGATGTTCTCTTCTGATGAGTTGAATACTGTGACCCTAACTAACAACAGACTCCACCTCTCCGACCCCCACCCCACCACCTTATGATGGGGGCCTCAGAACCCATGTTATCGATCCCTTTAAAGATTCCCCACTTTTCGCTAATCAATTTTTTGATCTGCTTGATTGTCCGCGTTTCCTTGTATTAATTAGTGTTCAGTGTTGACGTTAGCTGACTCTCAATATTGCAAGGTTTATATTTTCTATACTTTATTAGTTTTATTCGTTCGCGAAGCGGTTTCGGTTTTGTTATTTTACATCTATCAATAGCAATGTGTTTCAAAAATATTAGGGCGCGTTTGGGATTGATTTTCCGACAGGAAACCATGCAAATTTGTCGTTCGGGATGGACATTTTGGAAACACACGTTCTAATGTTTGGAGAAAGCAAAAAAAATACAGTATGAATTAGCATGCAAACCATCCTAATTAGCACTTTTCCATGGTAATTCATACTGTATTTTTTGTTTTCTCCACGTATTAGAACGTTTCCAAAATGTCCATCCCGAACGATGAATTCGCATGATTTCCTTTCGGAAAATCGATGTCCGTCGATGTAGAGAAGTAACACTCCATTGGCCTTCGGCAATGCGCAGATGATATTCTCATATGAGTTGAATACTGTGACCCTAACTAAGGCTCCGCCCACTCCGACCCCCACCCCATCACCATAATGGGGTCCCCAGTCCCCATGTTATCGATCCCTTTAAAGATAGCCTCCTTTGGTTTTCGTAGCTCCTTCTCTCCTTTGGTTTTCGTAGCCAGTTGTTCGCGTAGCATGAATGAACTGTGGTATACGACTAGGTTTATTTTCGTTGTTTTCTGCTGCCTCTGCAAATTGTTGTAACCTGTAATGACACTACTCTGTCTATTATAATCTATGCAACCCTCCAGAGGCCCGAGTAACGTAGCATGTTTAGGTATCCACAGTAGGAGTAGGTAGGCGTATCGCATAATAATTCGTCTTCTACTTCTAAATGTTGATTACTTGTGGTTGCAATATCGAACGTTCATTGCGGTTGTTTATTAATCGACTATTGAATATTATGAAATACTTTTCAGGTAAATGTGGCAAACCAATCCAATAAGACTCGACATCTCTGATATCTAACGTGTGCAACAGTACAACTCAAAACATTCGAAGCTGCACACCTGCCTGATGAGAGATGATATAGAGGCGAGTATATTTAATTAGCGAGGGGAAAATAGATGGAAAGAAAAGAAATTTAACGAAGGAGGCGCGCTAGCTAGAGCTAGGGGTGCGCCAGTGGTGCGCCAGTGGTGCGCCAAACTTTTATTGTCCGCAATTCCTATGTTCCTATTTGGCAGGGTGTCGCCCGTCGAAACTGACACGGTGGCGTCCTTTCGGGCCCCCAAAGACAGAACCCTGGCGACAGGGAGCCAGGCTGCTTTGAAGAGGTAGCGTACTCTTGTCATACGGGCAACAGGTTACGGTAATTGAGGGAGACTCCCTGCCATTTATGAACTGTGGTGAATAGGACTTTTTAACGCGGGCGACAGCCTGCCATTGAGGGAAACTCCCTGTCAATATAGGTGTTTGAGGGAAACTCCCTGTCAGGAAGGAACAGAGGTTGCTTATTGAAGGCGTAGTTGGAACACGGTACAGAGAGGTATGCTATGTTCTTTGCACAATACTAGAAGTTGAATAATAGTAATAATTATTATTCTTATCGATTCGTTCACTCAGAATTAATGATCGATCCATTATCCTTTATGTCTCTACCAGTCGGCTCGCGCCCCTGAGGCGACTTACATGGAAATATGATTGCTGTAGCATGGGAATACTTATATACAAAGTTTCAATTATTGTACTTGGATGTTTGTCCATTTCTAACATAACAAACCATTTTTCTAGAGAGTCGAATTGCGAAGCGAGCCCCGCAGTGAGCAGTGAGCACGATAGAAGTGATTTTGGACGCGAAGACGTCCGTCCGAAGTATGGTGGTGCTGGAAAATGCTAGCATTGGTGAGCAATGTTCTCTTTTTTTGTATCCATATCCTTTCCTTCCCATATACATCCAATTAGTTTGTGTTAGTAATACTAGCACCAGCGATGAGTGGACATCCACGCCGTACTGGTATAGTGGTGTAGTGGCAGTAGCTTGTTTAGTATATGATGTGCGCTTCCTTTTTGTTTTATCATTTACTCCCCCTGAATATATTTATTTCCAGCTGGTTCCTCGTTCTACTGTCGGAGTGAAGGATTTGTTGGACGTTTTGGCTAAATATTTGCCGGTGAGGGTTTTTTTTACTTCCCTCTTGTTTTATTAGTTACGGTTACGGTCTACCTCGTTTTGAGGCTATACCGCACGTAGTGCTTTTCAAAATATGTGTTGGACATCTGCTTTAGAATGCGAGAAAACAAGATTTGCATTCAAATGCTGTCTTGGGTTGTGAAACTGAAACATTCTTTTAAAAACAACACGTACCGTACCGCAGCACAGCTTTTTCTATGATTCAAGTCGATTGAGTCGTTATTTTCTTTCAGACAGTTTGCTCTGCGTTCGCTTGGAAGCTGCAAAATACGTTCTATCTTTCTTCCCACTTTATCCCGCCGATTCTGATGTGAGCGTTCTTGTTTTTTTTATGAATCTATTTTTCACGCTTCAAGACCTTTAATTCAAGGGTTTCAAGGTTTGTTCAATACAGTTTTGCTTGGAAATATGTTGAGACTTTTGGTGCTCCCTTGTTCAACTCCGAGAACCGCCGTTTCCCGGGGAATTGGCATTGGAGCAGCTTGAGTTTTCTGCATTGTTTGAGGGTGCACATCGTATTTGTTTGAGATTGGAAATATGTTGAGACTTTTGGTGCTCCCTTGTTCAACTCCGAGAACCGCCGTTTCCCGGGGAATTGGCATTGGAGCAGCTTGAGTTTCTGCATTGTTTGAGGGTGCACATCGTATTTTTGAGATTGGAAGTTGTTGAGACTTTTGTGCTCCCTTGTTCACTCCGAGAACCGCCGTTCCCGGGGAATTGGCATGGAGCAGCTTGAGTTTTCTGCATTGTTTGAGGGTGCCATCGTATTTGTTTGAGATTGAAGTTTTGAGAATTTGGTGTCCCTTGTTCACTCCGAGAACCGCGTTTCCGGGGGAATTGGCATTGGGCAGCTTGAGTTTTCGCATTGTTTGAGGGTGCACATCGTATTTGTTTGAGAGTGGAAGTTTGTTGAGACTTTTGGTGCTCCCTTGTTCACTCCGAGAACCGCCGGTTCCGGGGAATTGGCATTGGAGCAGCTTGAGTTTTCTGCATTGTTGAGGGTGCACATCGTATTTGTTTGAGATTGGAAGTTGTTGAGACTTTTTTTGGTGCTCCTTGTTCAACTCGAGAACCGCCGTTTCCGGGAATTGGATTGGAGCAGCTTGAGTTTCTGCATTGTTTGAGGGTGCACATCGTATTTGTTTGAGATGGAAATATGTTGAGACTTTTGGTGCCCCTTGTTCAACTCCGAGAACCGCCGTTTCCCGGGGGAATTGGCATTGGGCAGCTTGAGTTTTCTGCATTTGAGTGTGCAATCGTATTTGTTTGAGATAGAAGTTTGTTGAGACTTTTGGTGCTCCCTTGTTCAAACCGAGAACCGCCGTTTCCCGGGGAATTGGCATTGGAGCAGCTTGAGTTTTCTGCATTGTTTGAGGGTGCACATCGTATTTGTTTGAGAGTGGAAGTTTGTTGAGACTTTTGGTGCTCCCTTGTTCAACTCCGAGAACCGCCGTTTCCCGGGGAATTGGCATTGGAGCAGCTTGAGTTTTCTGCATTGTTTGAGGGTGCACATCGTATTTGTTTGAGATGGAATGTTGGACTTTGGTGCTCCCTGTTCAACTCCGAGAACCGCGTTCCGGGGAATTGGCATTGGAGCAGCTTGAGTTTTCTGCATTGTTTGAGGGTGCACATCGTATTTGAGATTAAATATGTTGAGACTTTGGTGCTCCTTGTTCAACCGAGAACCGCCGTTTCCCGGGGAATTGGCATTGGAGCAGCTTGAGTTTTCTGCATTGTTTGAGGGTGCACATCGTATTTGTTTGAGATTGGAAGTTTGTTGAGACTTTTGGTGCTCCCTTGTTCAACTCCGAGAACCGCCGTTTCCCGGGGAATTGGCATTGGAGCAGCTTGAGTTTTCTGCATTGTTTGAGGGTGCACTTCGTATTTGTTTGAGATTGGAAATATGTTGAGACTTTTGGTGCTCCCTTGTTCAACTCCGAGAACCGCCGTTTCCCGGGGAATTGGCATTGGAGCAGCTTGAGTTTTCTGCATTGTTTGAGGGTGCACATCGTATTTGTTTGAGATTGGAAGTTTGTTGAGACTTTTGGTGCTCCCTTGTTCAACTCCGAGAACCGCCGTTTCCCGGGGAATTGGCATTGGAGCATCTTGAGTTTTCTGCATTGTTTGAGGGTGCACATCGTATTTGTTTGAGATTGGAAGTTTGTTGAGACTTTTGGGAGCTCCCTTGTTCAACTCCGAGAACCGCGTTTCCCGGGAATTGGCATTGAGCAGCTTCAGTTTTTTGTTTGAGGGTGCACATCGTATTTGTTTGAGATTGGAATTGTTGAGACTTTTGGTGCTCCCTTGTTCAACTCCGAGACCGCGGTTCCGGGGAATTGGCATTGGAGCAGCTTGAGTTTTGGCATTGTTGAGGGTGCACATCGTATTATTTTGAGATTGGAAGTTTGTTGAGACTTTGGGTGCTCCCTGTTCAACTCCGAGAACCGCCGTTTCCCGGGGAATTGGCATTGGAGCAGCTTGAGTTTTCTGGCATTGTTTGAGGGTTGCACATCGTATTTGTTTTGAGATTGGAAGTTTGTTGAGACTTTGTGCTCCCTTGTTCAACTCCGAGAACCGCCGTTCCCGGGGAATGGCATTGGAGCAGCTTCAGTTTCTGCATTGTTTGAGGGTGCCACGTATTTGTTTGAGATTGGAAGTTGTTGAGACTTTTGATGCTCCCTTGTTCAACTCCGAGAACCGCCGTTTCCCGGGGAATTGGCATTGGAGCAGCTTGAGTTTTCTGCATTGTTTGAGGGTGCACATCGTATTTGTTTGAGATTGGAAGTTTGTTGAAACTTTTGGTGCTCCCTTGTTCAACTCCGAGAACCGCCGTTTCCCGGGGAATTGGCATTGGAGCAGCTTGAGTTTTCTGCATTGTTTGATGGTGCACTTCGTATTTGTTTGAGCTCTTGGGGTTTAGTTAGCAGTAGGATAGAGAGCGATAGTTAGTATTTTGCCGTTTTTGTTCTGCTGTTCTTTGTTTTCAGTGATTTCGTGGGACGATGAGGCTTCGATGCATCTTCTCGACGTAAGATCCCATCCCGTTTGTCGCCAAAGAGGAATCCCATCTGTTGCTACATAGATTTGGTTAGTGTGCACCATTATTTGATTTTATGAAAATTTCTCTGCAACACTGAGTGACACATTTAATAGTTTACTTTCAAGTGTGTGGGCTGAACAGAAAGCTCCAAAGGTCTCTGACGATTCTTTTTTTTTTTGAAATGATATTTCACGGGTGCGATGACTTTCTTATATCAAAATAACGGGCTATATGTTCTGATTTTTTTTCATTTAGGCATCTGCAAATATGGACTACAGAAGTACGCCGACTTCGTTTCTCTCCACAGTGCCAGAGCTTTTTCGAACTTTCCGCCAAAATGGTGTGTTCCACTTTTCAAAAGTTGTCGAATTCTGGACAGAATGTAGATTTCATTATTTAAGCTAGAATTGTATATAACCATTTCGTTTTCATTTGGTTTCGTACCTGACTGGATATTTAACTTATGTTTTCAGAAGGCCATTCCATCCTGAGCGCTTTATACACTGCTGGGAAAGTACCTGCACTATATTGGCAGGAGGACTTCGAACAATGAGAAAGTGAACAACATCGTTAGGACTTTCGACATCGTCATGCAATGTATCTATATCTTTTCGTCATGCTCTCTTCTTATATATCCTTACAAAAAAATCAATAAACATTTCCACGTATAATTTACCTACATGCTGAAAATTAATAAGACTAGACTAATAAAAATAAAAGTAAAATAATAATTTTATCAGAATAAAAAAAATACAAAGTAAATATGACATTGTTTAAATACTAAAACAATAATATATATATGTTAAAGTTAATAACAATGGAATTACTAATTTTAAAGCTATCCGTTTAATAAAGATAAACCTTTACTCTTAATATGAACTATCCGTTTAAACAAAACTAAAAATAAAGAGTCGATATAAGATCGAACTGCTTAAAGTAAACGCCTAGGGGCTTTATATATCCTACTTGTTTTCGTAGGTGTTTTATGGGGGCGAACGGTTGTTACGCCCCATGTTACAGCAAAAATGCTGTTTTCTTTGTTCTCTCTTTTGCAAGACTAGCTTCCTTTCTTGCAGAGATTTTTCTTGTCGGATGGAATGTAGTTTGTTCCCATCCGATTTGTAGTGTTCCGGTGAGAATCTAACATCCTCGGGCTCTTCATAAACGTCGCCCCGACGTTCATCCTCGAGTTGGGCAACGAGAAGTGTTTGAAGTGTCAGAAGTGTTTTCGCAGTCTTGATGTTGGCATGTTCTGCTTTAGCTCTTTGGATCTGCATCATAACGTAAGGTCTTTCGTCGCAGAACACTGCTGCGTGCATTGGGCTTGCACAAATTGAGCAGTTCAGTTCTGTCCTCTGACAGAGTGCTGGAGGGTGGTATTTTGTGCATTTAAAGCACATACCCAACCTCGCAGCAGTGTCTTTTCTTTGTTCGGGTGTTCGTACGGTCTCGCAGTGATCGGGCCAATGCATTCCGCAGTTGCACAAATAGCAACGGCGTCTTGGTCTGAACGGTGGTGTGCAAAGGCGGGCTTCTGTTCGTTGTTGTTGAATGTGCCATTCCGATCCAATCCTGTTTAGAGTCTTCATGATTTCCTCTGGTGTTGTCTTATTGTGGATTGCTGATTCAATGGTCGTTAGAATTCCAGCTTCGTGACATCTTGTTCGGAAAATTTCTCCGACTGTTTGATTCTTGATGTCGATTTCCTCCGTAGTCTTTGCCATGGTTGAGAAATTTCCTGCGCGGGTGATTCGGGTTTCGGCGCTGATCTTGAAGGAAAAACTGTTGGAAAAGTCTGGTGTTTTTGTGTCGTTGGGTGGTGTCGAGTTCCATATCATTCTCTCTACTCTGCAGGAATAGTCTGTTTCATCTACTGTAGCTTCGGGAAGGCTGACTTTCAGGTTTTGATTATTGAAAGTCAGGGTTCTGGAATTTTCTCCTTTGTCTACATAGATGTTGAAGGGTGGTGGTGTTCTGGTAGATAATTCATATGGATTGGGCGTTGACTTGGAAAATATTACGATTCTTTTCTGACGTGGGTTTCTTTTTCTTCTTCTTCTTCTTCTTCTTCTTCTTCTTCTTCTTCTTCTTCTTCTTCTTCTTCTTCTTCTTCTTCTTCTTCTTCTTCTTCTTCTTCTTCTTCTTCTTTTTCTTCTTCCATGTCCATGAAGTCCTCTTCTATTTCGTCTTCATCTTCTTTCTCGTTTTCAGAATGGTGATGTTCTCGGTACTGCATGTTGGTGTTATCCTGTTCTTCGTCCTTATCATTTTTGTTCTTTCCATCGTTATGCTCGTCATGTTCTTGGTCGTCTTGGTCTTTGTCGTTGATGTAGTTATCGTCATCGTCGTCGAGTGCGATTACTTCTACTTCTTTGTCGTGCTTGTTGTTTGGTGTGATATCTGTAGAAACGGTGTCGTCTTGTACAGGTGAGTTGTCCGTTTTATGACGTTGAAGTTTTCTGATGAGAATGTGTTTCACACGTTTGATGGTTGACGGCGATTTTTCGTCTGACATCTGAAAATAAAATTAATTCTCTATCCGTATATTCAAATAATGCACGTTATCCGTTTACTTATAAGGCTCGAGCTATCCGTAGTCCGTAGTATATTTCTAAACCGTATTTCTAATCGTTTTCACGATCTAAACCGTATTGTACCGTTAGTGGTGTTATTTGTTAATTTTCCGACTGAGTGTCGGACGAATCTTCTTCGAGATTCTCATCTGCCTTCTTCCTCTGCCTTAGGAGTTTGATTCTGTTCAGATGAACAGTCGTAAGTTTTCCTTTTGGATCTCTGATTTCGGTATTCGGCCAAATTATATTCACAATGGTGAATGGGCCAGTCCAGTAGTAGTCCAGTTTGTTTCGAGGGTTTTCCTTCTTGTTTGTCCAATTGTGAAGTTTTGTGATCTTGTTCCTCGAATTCGATCGTATCTTTCCTTTATTTCGGCTTGTGAACATTCCATTCGTTGTTTTACTTGATCCCAAATGTTTGAGAGATGTTTCGCGATGAATTCCTCATATTCTTCGGTACTTGAGTATGCCCACGTGGGTGTTTTGTTGTGTAGATCTTCAGGAAGCACTGGGATTCTTCCGTAGAGTATTTCAAAAGGAGCTGCCTTTGTTGTTGAATGTGGAATGGAGTTATATGCGAAGGTGATCAGTGGTACGTAATTGTCCCAATCTGATTGATCTGTTGCAACGAAGTTTGTTAGTAGTTCTTCGAGTGTCCTGTTGAAACGTTCCACAATTCCATTAGATTCCTTGTGATATGGTGTCGTAGTTCGATGGTCAATGTTGAGATGTTCCATTACTTTAACGAAGGTGTCCGCCAGAAAATTACGTCCTTGATCTGTGACAATGACGCGTGGCATTCCTTGTTTTGCAATTAAATGTTCAACGACGGCCTTTGCGGTTGTGCTGGCGGTTTGGTTTGGTAGAGGGACCGTAATAGCGTATTTTGAAAAAGAGTCCACCATAACCAAAATATGTTTGTTCCCTTGTTCTGTTAATGGTAAAGGTCCGACGAAATCCAGATGTACTCGTTGAAAAGGTGCATTGCTGATTTCCCAATGTCCTAAAGGTTCTCGTTTAAGACATCCCGCGACGATTTTCCTTCTTTGGCATTTTGAACAAGTTTCGACAATTGTTTTGACGTCGCGGCCATAGTTCTTCCAAATGTAGGTTTCGCCAATTCGTGCTTTTGTTTTGTCGATACTCATGTGTGCGGCAAGAATTGGGTGTACATGGAAATAAGATACAATTCCTTTTCGAAATTGTGAATCGACTGGTAGAATAATGACAGGTCTTTCGTGTTCTCCTGTTGGTTTCAAATACAGAATGCCGTTTTCCAGCAGGTATTGATTTGCTTCTGCGTCATTTTGAACTCCTTGTACTTGTAGATGGTCGATGATTCCTCTTAATTCGGTGGATTTTCGCTGTTCTTCTTGAATTTCCTCAACGGAAGGTATGTATGGGGATATTTCAGTATAATTTCCATTAATTGCATTAGCTTCTGTTTGCAACTTTGGCGGGTATCTTGACAGTGTGTCTGCGACCTCATTGTTTCTTCCTGGTCTGTAGACAATATCGATGTCGTATTCCGCAATCGATATTTGATATTTTGCGAGTCTTCCGGTTAGATCTTTCTTCTTGAGTATGGATACGAGGGGTCTGTGATCTGTAATCAATTTTGTTTGTGATCCACAGATGTATTGTCTAAAGTGTGCACAAGCTGCGCAAACTGCAAGAGCTTCAAGTTCTAGAGCAGCGTATCTCGTTTCGAAGTCTTTGAGACGTCTGCTAAAGAAACTGACAGGATGCAGGTGGTTGCCGTCGTCTGTTTGTAGCAGTACTGCAGCAATTGCTGTGCCTGATGCGTCGGCCTCAATGATGAAAGGCTTGTTGAGTTCTGGTGATTTTAGTACTGGAGCGCTTGTCAAGGCTATTTTGATCTGTTCAAAAGCCTTGTTTCTTTCTTCTGTCCATTCGATGGGTTGGTCTTTCTTCGTTAGTTCGATGAGTGGTGCAGCTATCTTGGCGTATCCTCGTATAAACCGACGATAATATCCAGTCATTCCGAGGAATGAGCGAATATCTGTAATCGTCTTTGGTTTGGGAAACTTGGTTATTATCGCTGTCTTCTCATGATCCACTTCAATTCCTTGCTTTGAGATTAGAAATCCTAGATATCGTACTTTGTCACAGGCCAAATATGTCTTGTCCAGCCTTAGTTTGAGTCCATTCTTTACTAGTGTCTGCAGTAATTCATCAATGTCTGCCAGGTGTTGCTTGGTGTTAGAAGACATGATGATGACGTCGTCCAGGTAAGCAAAAAGTGTTGCTTGCATTTGTCTTCGAACATCTTCCATCACACGTTGAAATGTAGCTCCGCTTCCTGATAATCCCATTGGGGTTCTGCAGAATTCGAAAAGTCCAACATGGGTTGAAAAAGCAGTTTTCTCAATGTCGTCTCTGTTCATCTCGATTTGAAAGTAGGCGGATTGTAGATCGGCGACAGAATATATGGCTTTGCCAGCAGCCATGCTGACTAAGTCAGTAATTCTTGGCAGAATGTATGTCGCAGGTTTGGTTACGTTGTTTATTCCTCTGTAATCCACGGTGAAACGCCAACTTTTTCCATCTTTCTTTTTAACTAGACAGACTGCACTGCAGAATGGGGAAGTGCTTGGTCTGATAATTCCTTGTTTGAGCATGACGTCTAATTGTTCTTCAACTTCTTTCCGTTTTCCGAGAGGGATTGGGTAATTCCTTTTTACTGGATCTTCGTTTGGTTTGAACGGAATTTTGTGTCTGATGGGTCCTTTGTAGTGTCCGATTACTCCGTCTGACCATACGAATGCGTCCTTTCGTTTGAGAATGATTTTCTTCAAATCCTCTTTTTCACGGTCTGAGAGTACTGAGTCTTTCAAGTTCAACTTCTCGTTCAGGAATTGCATATTTGATTGCATCGTTGGTAATTCTGGTAAACGGTCTTCCCAATCGACTTCCGGTGAGATCTTTGATGCGTCGTAGACGGTATTGACAACATGAGTTTTCTTTGTGATTACTTCAGCTGCGGCGATTTGTGTTTTCTCCTTAAGTTCTTCTTTGCTGTTTCCGGGATTGATGATTCGAAGTGGAACATTACGTCCTTTAGTTGGATTGCAAATTGTTCGTCCGATGAGTATGTTTTTATTCGGGATTGATTTTCCTTCAAGAAAAAGTTCGGTATCTTCGGGGCAGGAAATGTTTGTTTTTCCGATTATGATGTTGTCGCTTCTTGGTTGAAGGATGATTTTGCTTGGCAGTGTTACTGTAAACGTCGCTCCGTGTTCATATCCTTTTTCTCCGGATTTCAACATTGGAATGTTTTCTTCATTCATTTTGATCGTTCTTTCTGCAAAATTGAAGTTGAATTCGATTCCTTTTTGTCCGAGGAAAGTCATTGTATCAGATCCAATTAGAAGTGGTACTGGGCACATATGGTTTTCAGCAATTAGAACTTCATGTGTGAAATGATGGCTTCCGATACTGATGAGTAGATTTGCGGTTCCAATGAAGTTGATCATTGTTCCATTAGCAGCAGTGGCGCTTCGGTTTGTTGTTTGAAGTTTTATTTGTCCATCGATTTTTCTTAGTGTTGATTTTCGACAGTACGTTAATGAACTTCCGGTATCAAGAAGAGCAATAGCTGGTATTCCATCGATGTGAACTGGTATGTAAGGCATTTGTTTGCCTTCTGGTGTGGTAGTGGAAATTACCGGAGCTATTAATGCGCTTATCATCACTACTGTTGGTAGGTAGGTGAACATATGGGGTGAGTTTGATCTGGGCTGTTGATGTCTGATGTTGACGTTGTCGATGTTTTCCTCGAGTTCGATATTTTCTTCGATTGCATTTATTCCAGTAGTGGGATCCATTTTCTTCACTATTTCTTGTAGTCCTTTGGAGAGTCCTGATGTGGCCTTTTCAGCAAACCATATCTTCAGGTATAGGACACAACATCCTACCAGAAGGATTAATATGAAGATTGGTATTCCGATGTATAAGAGTGTCCATTTAATCCATGACCACATTGATGACAAGGTGTCCTTAATCACATGAACCGTTTTCTCGTATGCGTTGACGAAGATTTCATGAACCTTTTCGGTTTCATTCTTGATGTTCAACATAATTCCGAGAGTAGTTTCTTCTGTCGTGTTGTACAATTTCTTTCCCATTGTTTTGAACCAATCAAAAGCGGCTTTGGTGAATCTTTGATTTCTCGCTCGATGTTTCCACTTTCGTAAATTAATACGAGTTTCGTCGATTGTTCTTGGTACTGGTCCTTTCTTGTTGTTGTACAACCATAACTTGTTCTTCTTAGTAGAAACAATCGGAATATGATTGCATGGTATGATACGAGCTCTGCGGATGATTTCTTTTGTTGAAGGAACAACAAATAATGTGTCGTTGTTGTATTCCATTGGCCAATTGTCGTAGCAAGTGTTATTGATGGTGAAATCGGTGTGTATTTGTTCTTCGTTGATTTCGAGTGTTTTACATCTTGCAACCATGTATACATCTGTTCCGATAGATCTTGCGACAATGTTTTCTTCATCAAAGATTTGACGAATTCCATCTGTTGGGTTCAATTTGAGAAGGTTGAGAGAATTTTCCATCTTCATTTTCTGGATGATACATGCTGTGAAAATTTGGAAAATGGTGAGTTTGTTTTCAAACTGTGGTTGATCGTCTTCTTTTTCCTTCTGCAATGAAATTAACTTCCTCTGCAATTCTTTGATCCCATTTTCGAGTTCGTTCTTCGTTTTTAAGATTTCGGTTCTTAAGTTGAATCCGTTCCTTGCCAATTCTTCCTTCAAGATTTTATTATCTTGATATGATTTGGTCAAAGTGTTCTCCAGTTGATTGAGTTCATTCTTGATCTGATGCACGTGAAGATTGATTCTTGAAATTTCAGCTGCGGTGATGTTTGACCATTGTAGCTTCAAATTTGACAGTATTTCAGTGTCCGACGAGTTTTTCTTTGTAATGTCATTCATCGATCCTTGTAAAAGAGCAACATGGTCTTTTACTTCTGAAAATTCATCGTCGAGACGGTGTTTTTCTTTGAGTTGATCATTTTTCAAGATGTGCATTCTTTCTTCCATTTCCTTTTTTGTTCGATGCCAATCTGGTTGGTTACGTCGTTCTTCATTGATTCCTTGGAAAAGTTTGTCCCATCGCATAGATGTATTCTGATAGTTGTTGTAGAAGTCATGCATTTTCGAATTGATCTTTCGAATTTCGGAAATACAATAATCGAAGCGGACGAAGAGTTCTTCAATTAATTCAGCGTTGATTTGAATGGTTTCATTCAAGACTTCTGCTGTCGGGATTTCCTTCTTGTATCTTGGAATCATACTTGGAGAATGGAGAGGGTCGATTTCTAGATTGACTTCGCGTTTCAGTCGGTGATTCTCTCGTTCTTTGATCTTCAGAAATAATCCGTTTTGGAGTTTCATCACGTCGTTTCCGAGGCATAATTCTTCATGTTCTGTCATAGCTTCTAGACTGATGGTTTCAATTGTTTTTGTTTGGTGAAACCATACATGATCTTCTATGAACGTTGCTTCTGTGAGTTCGGAAATTGGTTCGAAGAAACATTCAGCGTTGACATGAAATGAATTCCAAACCATCGTTTCTTGGCGATGATAACAATATCCTTCAGTTGTCGTACATCCTTGCATTCTTCCGATATCTGAACTGAGAGTTTTTCCATCGTATGTTGACACGGTTCCTCGCTTCAAAATGTATAAGGATCTGTGTTCACAATTGGTTCCAAACCAAGGTACAGTTGTATTGAACATGGGTTTCGAGTTCAGTTGGAAAGGGTTTGTAGGAAAAAGTTCAGTGTCATGAAGTTTGTTTGAATGGTTTGCTCTTCTGCAATCCTCCCATAGAATAGCTTGGGAGTCGACTTCTTCAATGGTATCTTTCCGGAAAAGTTTGAGAAATCCTTGGGTGCATACTTTGAATCGAATTTCCTTGCACAAGATTGCATCTGTTTGATGAACAATGTCTCGTAGTTGGAATGCTATGATCTTATTTTCAATTGGAGTCTCTTTCCATGAAAAATTGCAAGTGGGTGGTTGAGGAGGAACAAAGGGATACTCGGTTGTAATTGCCGTACAATCGTTAAGTTTGATTGTTTTTCCGTTGTCCTTGTTTGTATTGTCCTTGTCCACGGAATTGATTATATGGGCGTCTGTAATTGTTGTTGTTGTTGTAAGCGCGGTTGTTGTATCCTCTGAAAAAGGTGTTTCCTCTCTGTGTTGAATATTTTCTGTTGAAGTTCGGCTTTCCACGTTGAAATTGTTGTTCGAAGGTTCTTTGTTGATCCTGCTGATTCCGAAGTTCTTCCGCAAGAGTTGAAACACGATCTTCCAGTTGAGCTGTGTGCATTTCTTGTGTGAGGGCACAAATTGCGTTGTCTTCATCCTGCATTAACGATTCCTCCTTTTCTGTAACTCTGACTAGATCTTCGATGTCGACTGGCTCAGCTCTTTTAACTGCGGTTCGAAGCTTGATTGGAAGTTTCTTGATAAAAAGCATTCTTGTCTCTTGATCAAGCATGTTGCGTCTGATTCCTGGGTGAGCAGTTCGAACTAGTCGTTCAATCCGTTTTGCGAATTCGCGAAAAGATTCAGATTTTGCTCTTGAAATCTTATCCAAAAGATCCAAAGCTCTTTCGGTATCGTATGGATCGCGGAATGCTTGTCCTAGAGTTTGCATGATGGTATTGTAGTTCAAAGCTTGTTTTGTCTGATCCGGAATTGCGACGTATGCATCCATCGCTCTTCCTTTCAGAAAAAGTGGTATCTGCTTGCATGCTCGTCCTTCCGATATTTCTGCAGCCGTAAACAAATGGTTGAGTTTCTGGCAGAAACTGTGGTAGTCTTCGCCAGGTTCACCACCAAATTTTTCGACGGCGGATGCGGGTCCTCGCAGTATGTCAAAAGTTGTTAGTTGTTGGTTCATGATGGTGTTATGTTGTCAAATTGTTAAACGTAACACACTTTCTGTTAGTTGATAAAAAAAAAAATTACTGTTTTTTTTTTTTGAAAGATTTTTTTTTTTTTAAATAACTATGTATTTAAAAGTGAAACTTTAAAAAGCAATTAAAAAAAAAAAGTCAATTATTTAAATTTACAGACTATTATAAAAATAAAATTAAATGTTTAAATAAAATTGGAATAAAATGAATTAAAGTTACTTAAAAATAAAACAAAACAAAGAAAGACGTACGTTTGTAGTTGTGAAGTCCTTAAATCGATAATTCACTTTGGTGAAGTAGAGGTTGGTTCTTCCTCTTGATCGCGTCCCAGCTTGAGAGTGCGAGTTCTTATCGCAACCATGAAAATAAAATGTATAAATCTTGTTTCTTGAGAAACAAAACATTAACATGAAGGCGTCCCTTCATGACCAGGTATAACTTCTTTTTTTTGCACGTACTTTTAGTAACGTGACCCTGGGTGTCGTCAAAATATTCATAAAGCGAAAGGTGCTAGCGACGACTTTTAATGCTTGGCATTCAGTAAAAAAAAATTCCTGGATTTATGTGGATCCACTTATAAAACAAAAAGTAAACCTCAGGGTATTCCAATATAGCCAGCATTATTATCATTATTTTTTAAGAAGTATAAGCATGGGAATGGTCAAGGCAAATAAGACAGAGAGGCAGGCAGAAGATGTAGGGTTCGTTCGGTGGCGGTCGCCATGAAAATTAATAAGACTAGACTAATAAAAATAAAAGTAAAATAATAATTTTATCAGAATAAAAAAAATACAAAGTAAATATGACATTGTTTAAATACTAAAACAATAATATATATATGTTAAAGTTAATAACAATGGAATTACTAATTTTAAAGCTATCCGTTTAATAAAGATAAACCTTTACTCTTAATATGAACTATCCGTTTAAACAAAACTAAAAATAAAGAGTCGATATAAGATCGAACTGCTTAAAGTAAACGCCTAGGGGCTTTATATATCCTACTTGTTTTCGTAGGTGTTTTATGGGGGCGAACGGTTGTTACGCCCCATGTTACAGCAAAAAATGCTGTTTTCTTTGTTCTCTCTTTTGCAAGACTAGCTTCCTTTCTTGCAGAGATTTTTCTTGTCTAATGGAATGTAGTTTGTTCCCATCCGATTTGTAGTGTTCCGGTGAGAATCTAACAATGCATATATCGCAAAGAAAGCTATTGTATAAGGCTCACGGTTCAAGACATCTAAAACATGCTGAACATCCAAAACTCTGACATTCAATAGTAACTGAAAGCAGAAGCCAGTATTTGGACACGAACTATATGAATAGCCAGACAGTTTTTTTTATGTACACATGCCGACATTTTTGCATCAATACTACTGTACACATGCCGGCATAGAAATATTGTTTGCGCATCAATACTACTGTAATTTAAACATGCTGTCAAGTGTGCTAATACATTGTCTACTAAAGACGTCTTACAGTATCAGAGTACACTACTTAACCAAATTACCCAATCACACGCCCTTTCTTTTTGTCTTACTTTCAAAATGTGCGTGATTTTTGAAACAGCATATTGACAACGGCGTGATCATGTATTGCTACCAATTTGCCCATCAATATGCGTGCCTCCATCACAAAAGGGCACATAATTTATAAAGAAAATTCAATTCCTTGCGTGGTTAGCCAACCGTCTTACAAGTAGACGTGCAAAGTACGTAACGGGAACTCAGTTGTCCAGAAACACGGACCATATCACTTTAATTACCCAATTACAGGCCTATGCCGATATCGCATTTATCTATTGTTCTTGGACACGTGGACTTGATCTGGTGGTCCTATGTCAGCGGGGCATTCATAAATCTTTCCGTCGACTTTAGTGGTGGTACGCCATACTCTCTGTTTTTTATACGTTTCTGATATAGTATAGTAACTGCGCATGTGTGTAGTGATAATTAGATTTTTATGTAATGGTCACTCGATGGCCAACCCAAGTACGCAAATTGGTCGGCGAAAATTCAGAAAAACTAAAAACTTTCAACACATGGATTATTAACCGAAAATGCTCCGTGGTAGGGGGCTTCGTGGTTTCTGGACCGGTATCTATACTATAGCCGTATTTTTAATATAACTAATTTTCGGTGACCAAAAATATTGCAAAATTCTTTCGCGATGTCAATTTTACGTCATTTGTATGCAAGCGGAGTGCTTGACACCGGGCCACTTTTCTGCTTTTCACCCTCCGTATTTTGCATGCACAAGAATTGCACACGGTGTCCAGCAAAGATTTAGTATACTGTAACTACTGTCACGTGCATTTACCGTGCCTTTTTTGTGCATAATCTCCTCGCTCTGTCATGTCGATCGGATCATCGGACCGGACTATGTTATAGTACATAAGTATTGCCTTGTTTATAGTTTACAGTAGCTTCGTTTTTATTGTATTCACATCACGTTTCGGGCCGCCACACTTCCGTGAAGGAGATGCTTACAAGTCTACCCATAGTAGCTGTCATGAAGTTTATTTCGCTGACGTGTTTATCATTTGCTGATTTTCTTTGTACCTTTCTGTCGCATTTCTTTACCCATTCGTTGATCCCTTAATTTCTCAGAATAGACACACAACAACGTATGTTTGCATTACGTATCCTCCCTAAGTTTGGTGTACGATTAGTTCGATTCGTTATTGCACGATTCATAAGGGCGCATTCGAGTTGGGCAAAAGGCACAAATTTCGCGAAATAATCTGTTAGAGTTAACTGTTAGCCAGTGTTAGCGCGCTGCGAAATATCCCGTTCATATGAGAGACGCAGAGTCTTGGAAATATTTTTTTCCTGGGCTCTCTTATTTGTCAACAATCTCTCGCCCTATCAACTCGAACTGATTATTTCGCGAAATTTGCGCATTTTGCCCAACACGAATGCGCCCTAAGCTCGGCTCAACCCAACCACTTACATTGTCTCTCCGAGCACTTTGTGTACGTATTTATTTTCGTCATATCGCTTTCGTTCTTATGAAGAATTCAGTCACAATTTTTTTTAAGGAAAATGAATCGTCTTCTGACTCCTGTGCGCGGATTGACAACATCCGTGAGATGCGCTGGAGCGGTCACTAAGGTAATAACTAAAAACTTGGAGAAGCCGCCGTGACAATCTGTTAATCCAAGCAAAAACCGTTTTTTTTTGTATGAACAACATATTAAATATGTTCAGTTTCACGTTATGCGGTGGCCTTGAGTACTTTTTTTCCACTATACCGGACAACTGCATTCTGTTGTATTATCACATTTATCGCATAAAATGGAACATAATTTGCGTAGAATGTGGGGGAGCCATAATTCGTTCGTTTTCAATCGTATTCAGCGCCGCTCTACTTGAATTTGTTTCTCGCTCATCGTTCCATTTGTTTAGGCTCCAAACCCGACGCAGGTCACCCCACAAACCGCCAAGTTCGATGAGGTGACGCATACTGGACAGGTTCGTTATTGTTTCTTGTTCGGAGTTTCCTATTAGCTTATTAGGGCACAGTGTCACTAAAACAGCGCAAACTCGTTGCGAACTGATCGGCGAAATCACCATCCTAATTAGCATATTGCATACATTTGGATTGTGGCCTTGAGCTCGTAGCCATACCACCGTTGCGATTAGAATATTAGGAATGTCTTATGGTGGAAATCAGAAACGTATCATGAATAGCTATAATTTTGGGGAACGCAGTATATATTTGGATGGTGGTTTTGAGCTTTTCCCAACGAGTTTTATTTATGCCCTGCACTAAAATTAAATTGCCTGAGCAAAGTGTATGGTCTTGCCAATTGCCGGTCGATGACGGATTAAAAAATATTTAGAAACCTAATATTCTCATATTACAGGCATGGGACCAGTCGGATTATCGTCTGCAGCGATTTGAACTTAACCCTAAGATGGTGAACCCTAACGTGGCCATGAGACTGGTATGTCTTAAATTATTGTATTTTATTTTCTACTGATTCTACTCTCAACCACTCCACGGCAATGCTAACATACTTACAATTAGAGTTACCATGGTTTAGTTATGTAACACTCCCTTCGCAATCATGTCGTTGAATATTTGAACTGTGGGATATTTTTTATACTAGTTTCTAGTTTTCTTTGTACACGTTTTCATTTAACCCGTCATATTTAAAGAAAGCTCTTTCTTAAATGGACTCTAAGACTCTAACCGAACAAGATAAAAGGAAATGGTATATCAGGATGCAAGTATTTGAGCGTATGTTGTGCTTAGTTAGTACTATTTGAGGAATGCCTAATGTGTTGCAAATATGGTTGTTATCCTCGGTATTTTTTGAGGTAATGTACGAATACTCAATTTAATTTGTTCAAGGTAATTAAGACCATGGCCATTCAATTGTTGCTTGTCAACCTTTCATCATATTGATGCACACATTTTATGTGTTAAAGCGAAATGCTAGCCCCTTTGGAAAATTTGCATATGATAAGCAATAAAGCAAATCCTATGTATCCTATGCTAATTTTGTACGATTGCCGTGGCGATCGTACAAAATTAGCATAGGATACATAGGATTTGCTTATCATATGCAAATTTTCCAAAGAGGCTAGCATTTCGCTTTAATAAATATTTAATAAATATTTTTCAGATTGCCGAACGTCCTCCAAAGGACTGTGGTCATGATAGCGTCATTTTCTGCGATGGCGGACATCCAGCCACTGGACACCCGAGGGTGTTTATCAACCTGGTTAGTTCATTTTTACTTACGTAAAGCGAAATACAGGCCAGTTTTTGAAACACATCGAGTACTCCTACTCCAGCATTCTTATGCATCTTATGCAAATGAATACAAATTAGAACAAAAAAAAATCGAGCTAAGTTCGAGCAACTTTGCATAAATACGTAAGAATTCAGCTGTCCATGATGCGTTTCAAAAACTGGCCGGTATCATGCTATTTTTTTATCCCGTGAGCTTTACGGCCTTACGGGCGAGTGTTTTCAGTTTTCACAACCATTCACACTGTATTCCTTACTATTATAATGGATGAGTGCTTTGTCATTAGTATTCTAGTTTGTTAGTCATCCTCGTCGTATTTTGTTGCATTCCTGCATTTTCATTAGTTTAGACGTTAAAGCAGGATGACTGCCTGTTTTTGAAACTTATACTATTAATAAATTATTATTATTATACTGGATGATTTGTTCCCACATAGTGCACGCTAATCATTGTTAGATACAGCGCGTTTTTTTTAGATCTAATTATATTCATTTGCGTATCCTATGCGGAGTTGTCGAGGAGACGTTTCAAAAACCGGCCATTTAAAAAAAAATTCTTGTTTAAAATTTTCTTTTATCATAATAAGATAAGGAGTATTAAATCCGTTGTGTCGGTCACGGTTACTAGAGCGTGCTGCTTTATTCAGAGGTCTTTCTGCTTTATATTCTTCGCCGGTCAAAGTTGTGAGTTGTCACTGGCCAGATCCGACCTTGGGTTGAGTGCGTTTAAGTGATACAACAACTGGTTTTTGAAATTTATCCGGTATTTCATTGTTCTCAGGTAGTAGTGGTATGCAAATAACTGTGCGGTTTTTTGATCTTATTATATCCATATGCATTATAATTTGTGGGAATACAGCGTCCACCATGCACTTCAAAAAACGACTGTTACACCGCTTTACGGGTAGTTTTTTAGGACAAGCCTGGAGTCCATGCATGTGGTTACTGTGGAAATCGATTCTACAACTCGCATGTGACCAAGGGAGAAGATATGTCGATTCAACATCTCAACTGCTAATTCGATCAATATCTTATTGGTTATTGATTGATAGCTATGTAAATTGGTAGATTATATGCGAGGAATAAAGTAATTCTATTAGTACGTGATTGTTTGAAACGGCGCCGACATTACGGTCGTTATACTGTATTTTTTTGATATGCATGTTTTATGTATTATTGTTTGTGGTCCCTCTCTCTATTCTGATTCGGTTATATAGAATTACATTTTGATTTTGTTGTCTTGTGTGGGGTTGCGTATTGCTTTTGAGATATTTGTTCTTATTGTAGCTGTAGCTTAGCCTAGCTTGTTAATAGATGTTCGTGCGCAGCTGCATATGTATCTTTTTTATTTGAGTTTTAAAAAAAATATTCGGTTTCTTTGAGGTGATCTGGAAGTGAACGGTCTGTACTTGTTATGCACTTCTTGTTCTTTTTGGATAGCTAGGGCGCGCCGCTTTTTATGGGCACGGTTTGGAGCAGATGCATATTGCACTTGGTTATTTCATTTGCAAGTTTATACCGTACACTTAAGTACTCACATTTAACGTGGCGCGTTGCTGTGATGCGGAGTTCACACCACACCACTACCATTAGGTTAATTGTGTGAGTATAGAGCAGCTAGTACTAGCAGCATACCTTTCGTCAGTAAGTCTGAGCCTGTTAATACTTTAGTAAGAAATAACCTAGCGTTGTCTGTTGTCGTAGTAGCGTGTAGTTATAAAAGGATAGGTTTGGTATCTTTGTTGTTACCTCGTTACGATACTGTTAGTGCATAGTTTACATTTATACCTAGTCAATAAATACCTAGTCCGATTAGATTATTTTTCTCTTAGCAAGGATTTAAGTGACTTTTATCTACTACCTTGCTACCATATTATTGATTTGGTCATCTAGGCACTAGGCACGCCAGCCGGTAATATTGCTGCCCCCTTTCCCGCATGCAACCCGTGAGCTATCGATTTTATCGCGGAGCGGAAAACGAAGAGCGGGTCACTTTTTTTTGTTTGGTCAGTCTTACTACCCACTTTGTTCCCCTATAGTTTGTTATTTTGAATGAGTGGCGCATTTAGGCCTCAATTTAATATCAATTATGTTACCGTGTCTAAGATAAGGTAAGATTACCTTGTTATAGATAGTATTACTGTGTTACATACAGAACGCAAGTCAGGCTTGATAGGACTTATGTGAATTTGTGAAGTTAGGCTTCAGATACGTAAAGGAATTGAAGGTCGTGATGTCCTTTACATTATATAACTGTAAAGAGTACAACGTAGCTGGGCGGCATACCCTTTAGCGAGCGTACTGTAGCGTAGATTACCCGGTGATATGCTAATTTCAACTTTATATTACCGTAGTGAGGTATTGTAATCACTGTAATTACCGTACTCATAGTAATAAGGAATTAAATTACCGTAATCATAGTAATACGACTATAATGTAATCAATACCAAATCCAAGCGCAGCAACGGTCACATGTTGAATGGGTATTTCCTCAAGGGATACGTAAATACGTTTCACGGCTTGCTTATGTACAGCTTTCAAATGAAGTTGTGTTACGTCGGTCCACTTGCGCAGCTTTGTATTTGTCCGTTATGGGGTTTCCAAGTATGCTAAAAATTTACATTATTTTGGAACTACACGATAATATTGTTTTAATTTTTCATGTTAACTATGCGTTTCGTAATTTTTCACATTAAATATGCATACGGTACGGTAGTATTGACAGAATCACACCGAATTTTTGGGATACTTGGAAACCCCATTAATTCTTATGGATTGAGGCATGGACTGATTGCGAGAGACTTTATTAGATTTCTTACATTAATTGGGCGGTTTTCATAGAGTACTTGCTACTTATTATCAACATCAACTGTCAACTCTTTGAAAGAGAATAGAGAAGCGGAAATGAATCTTTGGAGAGGTGAAGCTAGTTTGATTTTGGTTTCACTTATTTGGCATAGGCTAACTGAATACTGAATTAACTGAATTAAGGTTTAGTTATGAATGAGAATTGTAGCTCCCGTATACTTTTGCATAAGTGCACGTACCTTTGTGAGACTGGAGACTGTGAGATGGTTTGATGGGTTTTTAGCGTTGTGTACTAAGTCCTATTCTATGAGTAAGTAAGTGTTTATTCCCTAGACTAATTATCGTGTGTCTATCACACATAAAATGTTTGCAGGAAACTGTGATTCCCCCCCCCCCGATAAAGTGCATTCAGATTCAGAACATACCCTTTTGCGAAAAAGTCTTGTCCATTAGTCCATTGCTGGTCTATGCCTATGCCTGTGGAACACTGCCAGCCGGCTGCCTGTTATCGATTGAGATCCCCACGCGAAAGGGGCGTGGTTATCTGTCAAATTGTATTTGGCAGAGCACAGAGCCTGTCTGTCTGTATGTAGGTGTGTCTGTGCGTGCATGCACCACGTCCCATAGCTACACAGCTGCTATTGATTTGTGCGCCAATACAATGTGCTAGGGAGGGGGAAAGAGCGCGCGCTAGTTATTGACTGCTTGTGCTGGGCGGGCGGCCCCGGTGGAAGTTGTGGGCTCTCTCTTTGTAAACTTTCTTTGTACTTTGAAAATTTGTACTAGTAGATGGAGGTTCGAAATTAAGCTTGCGTGCATTGAATGCTTATTTTTACTTATAGAAACGCTCTGCAATTAGGTAGAGATTAGAGTTGTTGTTGTTTAGTAATGCAGCCAGCCCTTAGGTTTTTGGCATGGCATAGTGATACTAGTGTTGTGTTGTACTAAGGTATACACATATAGAGCTAGGATTCTAAGTTTGGCAGCAACTTATTGTCTTCTGTAGACGCAGAGCAGACGCATGGACAGTACAACTGTACTTTGGCTCTTTAGCAGTGAGATTAAGATGATGGTTTATTTTTTGAATTCGAAAAAGGACCCTTGGTAAGTGAATGGTGCATTTGCATAGTGCATGTTAGGGACAGTGATGTAGAGCGTGCAGGATATTGATTGAGCATTGGTGGATATGTTTTGCCGCCTTTCCCACGGCCTGAACTAGGTCTTTCCACCCTCTACTTCTACTGGGCTGGCTAACATGGTATCGATTTATAGGCTAGGGCAAGATTGCGAGGGAGGGAGCGGGCGAGGTATTTGTTGCGGACAGATTGGCAGACTAAGTTTATTGTGTTAATACCTTACGCACCCTGTCCTACCCTACCTAACTTACCTTAGGGCAAGGTACATTAAAGTAATGATCTTATTATATAGTTTTCTGTCTTAACGTTTAATACACTATGTACTTATGCAATTTAGTATAATTTTATAATAAATTATTATATACCTTATCTTTTTGTTAGGGTTAAGGTAACACTCATATTATTTTATGTTTCTGGAGTATATCATTCTTCCTCTAATTATTTGGATAGCACCATGATATATATATATAGCATGTTGTATCGCGCAGTTTGATTATGATTAAAATTAAGAGAAATACCTGCCGGTTTTTGAAATGCATCATGGACGACAACCGAATTCATACGTATTTATGCAAAGTTGCTCGAATTTAGCTCGATTTTTCATTCTAATTTACGTTCATTTGCATATGCTGCATAAGAATGCTGGTGTACTCGATGTGTTTCAAAAACCGGCCGGTATTTCGCTTTAAGATAAATATGATGGTTTTTTTTTCAGTAATTGCGATGATCCGTTTGAAACGCCCTACGTTGGAACATGCATTACAAGGCTTGGTGCCTCAGGTGTGTTGCTTTTTTATTTGAGTTTTGAGTGAATATTTTTTTGTTCCCGTGTTTTTGTGACAATTAATAATAGTAGATTCTTTAATTGACAAAACATCATACGCATAGTGAAATTAAGAAAGAAGTAAGTATGCGTCGTATAAATTATATGCATATGTGTCGGGAAAAAGGAACAATACATTAGTGAATTAGCTGATCACTCATTCACCGTTTGCACCCTGGGTCTCTCTATTTGCATGTTCTCTCTTCTCTGTCGCGTCAGCGGCCTATTCTTTTTCTAGGAAGTATCTGTTACAGTTATAAATAGTGTACTATAATGTTTATTATGATATGTAAAGAATCTGTTTTTAGAAATATTAGTTTATGTAAAGCATTATGATAATTTGCCTTTTGCCATTATAATGTTTTTTTTAGCAAACAGCACCAGCAGTAGACGATGGAGCAACCGGGGAAAATGGTCTTGGATTTGGTGCGTTTAGCGTTTTAGAATTATTTATGTTATTGTATTATTTATAGAGTGTATTTAGTATTTCATGTTGTACTCTACACACTATTTCGATTGACCATTACACACTTTTTGTATTGTTTGTTGCTAAGTTGGTCTATACGGTATGTGAAATTAAGTTTAAAACCCCGTTATTTTTTATTTTATTATTGTATTAGTTATGTTAAAGTGTGAAAGTTTCTGTTGGACTCTTTGAAAAAAAACCTGTTTTTTTCATAAAGTAAGCGTTTAGGCCTAAAACTAAATAACTAAATTAAACCGAATCGCCTCGTAGTAATTGTTCTACTGTTCAACATTCGCTTTTTAGGGAAGCGTATCCGAAAGCGTCGTGAAATAGTGGACTATGGGCCGGAACCATCGAAAAGATCTAAAAAGAAGCTGCCGGAACAGGACCAAGAAGAAGAATCGATACCGAACTCTGTGGCCAAGGATAACTCTGACTCTGGATTGCCAACGACCGAGGTGAGTCATTGCCTGTGCCCTTCAAGTTTTACTTTAACTAGGGCTCTGATAAATTATGTATGTATAAATAAAGCCAGAAGTCAGAGCCCGTATGCGACTATTGCTTATTGCTGTTTAGTTGCGTGATTCATAATGTTTCGACCATTGAACTAATAAAGAGATCAGATATTTATGTAAATGATAAGTCTAGAATTAGTCGCTTTTTGCAGTGTAGAGGTAGATTGTGATTGAGGATCACAATATGTGGAAAGGCATTTTTATAGGCAACGTATTTTTTTTTTGCTTGATTTTAATGATTCATTGAAATACGGCTTGTTAACAAATGGCTTTATCTGTGCAAGACATTAGCTATATGCCTGGATCAGTCTGCCTGAAATGGATTTTTCATCTTCATATAGTGTATGTGTATAATACCTATATAAATTGCCTAAATGGCCTTTTCATAGATTGTGATCCTCAGAAATCACAATCTACCTCGACTCTCTACATTGCAACAAACCATTAATTCCAGACCTAGCATTGCATAAATATCTGATCTCTTTATTAGTTCAATGGTTGAAACATTATGAATCACGCAGCCAAATAACAATAGTCGTATATGGGATGTGACATTCTGGTTTTATACATTTATCTTATCATTTATCATGAAAAGAAAAGGAAAAGGGATTTTGAGTTTGGTGATACAGGATTCGAAGCACGGTTTATGTCAGTCTTTGTTTGTGCCAGCTTATCTTAAACATTATGCTCCTGGATGAAGAACTTTTGTTTTTAATGAAGGCTAAAGGCTATTAACGTTGGTCACAGCTTTAATCCCTTTTAATTTAACTGTTTAGGCAGACACGGAAATGGAACATCTTTCCGCGGACCCGGAAACAGCAGACGTACTTGGCTTGTTCTCGAAATCGTTGAACAGCATTGTAGAACAATCTCGTGAGTTTATTTATTTGTTTGTGTGATTTCTACGTTTTATAGAGTTTTTGGAGTAAAGAGGGGTGCCCTTTTAAGCTTTCCTTTGATTAAAATTCTTATTATGAAATAATAATAATAATTCTTATTATTTTTATTATTATTAGTAATGATAATATATTACCAATGTTATTAATAATATATTAATATTAGTTATTCTAGATATTTGGAAGGAGGCCGGGCGTATTCAAAAGGAACATGATTATATTGTGGGCTGCAAAACATTCATACGTTCGAAACCTCTGGGCAGATTTTATGGAATGTACAAGAGGGATTGTACGCAGAGAACGTGAGTGAAGGATTTTTTATTATGTCAGTTGCCGTTTTATTTTGTGGTGGATGTGTGGATGTTTAACATATAACATTCTATCGTAACCTCTCTATTGGCATGTCACTTACCGTAAGCCGCTTCATCCGTTGATTTAGTGAACAGCTTAAATAACTAGTGTGTTATGTCTTCTTCCCGTTTTACTTGACGTAAACGTGATTTTTGTGTTTCAGTGTGCCGTGCAGCAACTTGAGATGCGAAATATGCAAAGAGCGATTTAAAGATTGTGAGTTTTCAGTTTTCCTGTTAGTTTTGTTTAGTGGTTTTGAATTCTTCTTATATTCGTGTTGTCATGGCATAAATGTTTACAGTTTACTAAATTTTGTTTTGGCGTTGACTGTTTTACAGACTCTAACAAGTCAGCCTTTATAACAAGATTGACTTTTGAACCGTAGTTTCTTCACTAACCCAGTCAGTCTCCTTTCAGCTATAAAGACCGACCTCGTCGATGCCATACGACTGATGGCAAATAGAGAAGAGTTGACTAAGGTTTTACCGCCACGATGGAGAGCATATGATGAGGAAACAAGGAAGAATATACTGGGCGATGAGTACAAACCAAAACCAGAGTGAGTTATCGTTTGGAAGAGTAGGCTTCTGTCTGGAGGTGGAGTAGCAGTAGCCTCCCGCGCCTCCCGTTGGAGGTTGGAGTTAAAGAAAAGAGGACTAGGAAGCACTGAGACTTGAGGCGCGGAGACAGAGTTGGTAAATAAAGACTACCGCTTTTGTTAGTGCATATGTTGGGTGCTTTCTTATTGATAGGATCTGCATCTGGGATGTCACACTTACTAGTTTAAACGTACAATTCCGCGAATTGAAGGTGGACCAGGTTCTAGAAAAGTTACTAGGAAACTAGGAACTTTTTAAACTCGGCTCATCGGCTGAGATTTGGTTGTGCCACGTCATCACTGTCACTTTCAGATTACTAGCGCTAGCATTGTAGTTTTAGGAATATGCGCTCGTTAATTGTTATCAGACTTCAAACTTAGAAATGGAACCCATTGTTTAGACCTATGGATCCTCCGGCTGAAGCACAACCATTCCAACTCCCAGAGAACAAGAAGCGACGAAAGTCACCGTTAAGGACAGAACTTGGAAAACCTGAAAAGAAGAAGAGAACTAGGAAGGGTAATTGTTTTATTTGTTTTCTCTCTTTTCTTCTGGAGTAGGGCATCACTTCGGGTACAAGGTCACAGTTCACTATCAAATCACAACTCACAACATCACAATAACATACAGGTAAACATCTGGACTGGTAGACTTCTGTTAGGTCGCATTGTTAGGGTCCATGCGGTTCCTATTAGATGCTGATTATGAAGCTAACTCTAAAACTTTACCTCATCTGTCTCGCTGTTTTAGTGAAGCAGCCGAAACCGGTGAAAGCTGAGCCCGAACAACTTACCGAGGCCCAAATGCAATGGGCTGGGCCCAAAGATGACTTCAACCCCGAGGGACCTATGCGATTTAACCCGGGAGTCATTGTCCAGTTGGTTAGTTATTTGTGGTGGGGAGTCTTGGTTTACGTACATCACTACGTAACTCTTAGCAGTTCAGCTAAAGGATATTCTGCAATTTTTCCAGTCCTCTTATCTGTTTTAATGACATTATTTATGCACGTTACCCGTTACGGTCACTTTTTGTACCTGTTGCGTCTTCTTTGTGGGATTGGGTGATAAAATTCATTCGGCTAAAGATCTGAAACAGACTGAAACCCGGTCATGTTCGAAATATCTTAAAGCGAAATACGGACCGGATTTTGAAACACCGAGTACACCAGCATTCTTATACAGCTTATGCAAATGAATGCAAATTAGAGTAAAAATCGAGCTAAATTCGAGCAACTTTGCATAGACACATGCAAGTACTTGAGATGCGTTTCAAAAACCTATCGGTATTTCGCTTTAAAGATCTGAAACCCGGGAAATTTGGAAATATCTTAATTCCTATACCTTGTCACCTGATGACCACTTTTATGTGTTCAGGCCCTTCTCAACCAGTTCTCCTGGAGTTTGCCTGATGATTTGAGCGCCGAGCAGCGATCTGAACACTTTGGCCAATTCTACGAGTTGCTCGAAAATGAGGCGAAGTGGGAGCTTTGAATTTTTAACTTTTGGGAGTGAGGTTATTGGGTTTGCGATATTTTTCTCCATAGGGACAAGTTCTCTTGTCCTCTTGTTTGTGTGCTAAGTTTGATTTGTTCCTTGCTCTGTGGTGTCTCCTTGTAAGGACTAGATCAACAATTGAAGCTAACGTATGTCACATGCGAGATTTTTTTTGAATCTACATCATCCATCCATCGGGGACAGGAGGAGTCTGCAAACTACATACATCCGTTAGTGTTATTCCTTATAACAACTGATTTGTCTAACAACTGATTACTGATGTGATATTACAGAATGGCACACGAAAACCTTCCTCGTGCGTTTGCCTGTTGGAAATACGCTATTCTAAGTGAAATAGCGCTACTTTTGGACACGCCCACTGATGTGGGAACCATTACCTCTGAAGAATTGGCCAACATAACTCAGGTAACTTAGCTCTGGATTTTGGATTGTATCCGTTGGCATTTTCGAGGTTACTGTTTCTTACCTAGGTGTACTGTAGTCGGTGCTTGGTACTGTATAAATATATAAAGTTGTTGTCTCTAGCGGTTGCTTTATACCCAAGTTTCGAATCAGCTGGTCGTATTGTACTTTATGAGTGTTATGTGTTATTACAGGGTAAGGGTAAGTATATAAGGAGAGGATCTACACAATGCACGCCTAGAACCCCGGCTTGCAACCCCGGGAAAAAAGTAGTGGGCCTAGGTCCGTAACACACTCCAAACTCCAAGGGGAAGAGTGATTTATCGATAAAACCAATAAAATATTAAACTGTAGTTACTTTAGGAACTGAAAAGTCTGCGTATGACTGGCCAAATGAATCCGGTCGCACTGTACAACGTATCCAAGTACAGAGAGATGGGCATGTGAGTTTGCTTTTCATTCTTTCGTGAAGAAGTTCGAAGATTAAAGCGATGTGACACGTGGTTTTGAAACATTACGATGTAGTACTGCGCTTCCGCGTAGTATATGAAATTTGTGTGCAAACTGCGAATTTCGTATGCGCTACAATACAATTTGCAGATAATGCATGTGAATGCAGCGTACCACGTACCAGAACCTTTAACGTAGCATGTTTATGTACAACCTGGCTTGTTTATTAGAAGTGTTTAGTCGAAGTTTAGTAGAATTTAGAATGTTTTGTTCAGGTCTCTTCTACAAGCCTTACAGGCGAGTGAGATCGATGTTAGGGATGTGGGTTTGGCACGGGAGAACACAGGTATGTTGAACACTATGTAATTGAAGTTTGTAGTTTGGCAACTTTTGTAGTTTTTTTAGCTTTTGTTTTTTTTTTTTTTTTTTTTTTTTTTTATAAAATTATTATATTTCGCACTATCACACTGTGGAAATGGAGTTTGCAGTTTGTGGAACTGTTCTTTTGTATCCAAGAATTCAAGAGATTGGATTTGGGACATTTGGGTATGTAGACGATGAACCGTTTTGAAAAAAAAAGAATAAACCTAAACCCTGTATGTATTCTGCAAATGATACAGTACGTTTAGTTTAGAAAGTATTATTATAGAGCTTTGGGAGCTAGGAGCTAGTCTAGGTTATAAGATGTCGCAGTGGAGCTGGAGCCCCAATGGTGGTATATAATCCCCTTCCCCTACGGAACCCAAATCCCCACGTATTATATAGGAGTATGTATTTCAGAAGTCTGGGAGCTCTTATTGATCGCTGCCCAAGCAGCTTGTGGTAACGCCATTTTTACTGGAGTGGATACGAGTGATTCTGACACAAAAGACGTGGAGAGAGATGGATCAGCTGAATTGGAGGATTCAAAACCAGGGACGAGGTACAGTAGTGACGTTATGTTTGTTCTCTCACTTTCAGGCATTATTTACAACTTTAACTTACAACGTCAGTAACCAAACAATCTCATATTCCTGTTATGTTGTGCACTCATATTCATTTAAAAAGCTTCAATTACCCTGACAACAACAATAAACTCAAATCAGTTGATCTTGTTGTATAGTATATTATAATTGTAGTGCCACGTACGTGCAGACGTCTTCAACCTCGTTTTCATGTGGTTATGTCGAAGTAGTCGAAGAAGAAGAAGAAGCATCTGACATCACACCGTCAGCTACTAAAGTAAAGGTATTGTCTTTCATCTTTTTATTTATCTATAGCGAAATACCGGCCGGTCTTTGAAACACATCGACACAACATTCTTAAGCAGCACCTAGCATAATACGTAAGAATTCAGTTGTCCATGATGCTTTTCAACAACCGGCCGGTATTTCGCTTTAAAGGGACAGGCCCATCAAAATAAACCTATATTTACGATACGTTCATAATGACTATCAAGCATTTTTATTACAATATATACAAACTAAATTTCACCATTATTCGCCCTAGACAACTTTTTTTTCCAATGCGCTCTGCTCAAATATATACCATAAAACTGCAGATTTCAAAGCTATATATGCTAATTTTAATCGCATTATAATTTCACGATAAATTTGCATTGACGACAAGGTTATTTGCGGCTCTACGGTATACATTAGAGCAGAGCGCATCGGAAAAATGTTTTCAATGGCAAATAAATGTGAAATTTAGTTTGTATATATTGTAATAAAAATGCTTGATAGTCACTATGGACGTATCATAAATATAGGTTTACTTTGATGGGCCTGTCCCTTTAAAGGGACGGGCCCATCAAAATAAACCTATAGTTTGCATGTTTTTATAATTTGTATAAAGGGGGTTTATTATAATATATGGACACTAAGTTACGGCTAGACTTTATCCCGCTGAAATTTTTCGGTGTCGATAAACTCAAAAGTATACCGTAGAAGACCAACAATTGCACCCTTATTTCCTTACCGCGTCTCCCGAGGATACCTCGCTCTGATTGGGACCCGGGAGACTATCTGTCCATATAGCCACATTCCCCCGGGACACGCGACAAGAAAATAGGGTGCAATTGTGTGTCTTCTACGGTATACTTTTGAGTTTATCGACACCGAAGAATTTCAGCGGGATAAACTCTAGCCGAAATTTAGTGTACATATATTATAATAAACCCCCTTTATACAAATTATAAAAACATGCAAAATATGGGTTTATTTTGATGGGCCCGTCCCTTTAAGGTAAAGGGGGAGAACGTCACAAATATTTGTGTTAACTCTAAGTTCGTTTTTTTTTCAAAAGCTGGTGTTTAATCACAAACGTGTGTAGAGGCTCTTGATAATTAGACTAGAAATCTTGATAATTATATAATTAGACAATTAGATTTGGTAATGATAATTGATAATGAGTATTCATTGATACTTTCAGCCGTTTGCAATTGCAAGTAGACCAAGCACTTCGAACGAGCAAACTATAATGTTGAAGACAGAGAAGATTGAGCCGGTGATAAGGGTGAAGCAAGGAAGTGTTGTGGAAAAGGCAAAAGCGACTGGTTAGTTTTTTAGTAGTTTGTACTTTGACAGTTGACATGGTATTTATGATTTTAAAGCGAAATACCGGCCGGTTTTTGAAACACCTCGGGTATACCAGCATTATTATGCAGCGTATGCAAGTGAACATAAGTTAGAATAAAAAATCGAGCTAAATTCGGTAAGAATACAGTTGTCCACGATGCGTTTTAAAAACCGACTGGTACTTCGCTTTAATTTATTTCGTGGATCTCATTCTTTCAAATGATAGACGATTTAGTTGAGTGCGTTTGATATTTAAACATTGAAAAGAAGTCACAGTCATAGACGCTTGAATTGCCTAGTTTGTTTAAACAGTATTTTATATACTTTGGGAAATTTGCGTTTGCGCATTTCCTATGTATCATGTGCAAATTTTTGGTGCCCGTCCGAAGCTTCCGGCATCCGGCACCAAATTTACACAGGATATCATGCAAATTTCCCAGAGTACGTACAATACTGCTTTAAACTATGACTGATTTCAGTTTTCTTTATTAACGCATGTATTGTAACTCAGAAACATCGATTTTAGAAACAACTCCTCGTAGATGTGCCCAAGTGGAGCCGTCGACAACTTTGACTATTCCAATTCCAAATGACAATGATTTGTTTACTTCGGTGAAAGATGAACCAGAGGATGAGTTCCCGGTGGAGACATTGTTTGAACCAACATCAGTGAGTTTTTGATTTGTTTGTTTTTTTCCCGCGGCCAGTGCGGCATAGCATAAACTCGTTGACGAACTGTCTGACGAACCACCATCCGTATAGCATAATGCGTACAGTTGGTTGTTGGTTTTGAGTTAGTAGCACCGCACCGTCATACCAGAAATAAATCAGAAACGTATCGTATAAGATAGAATTTTAGGAAAAAAGGACCCGTTTAGGATACTAAACTAGAAAAAGAAACTGTGCACATTTTCACGAACAGAGTAAAATATATGACGCTGCATTTTGTCTCTTATTTAATATGTGTTTGTACATTCGGATTCGGGACAAGAATTTTAACCACGTTTCATTTTCAGAGCAATACTACTGTGGATGAGGAGAATTTGATGCAAGGTAGCTCGAAGGCGTACTCTATTGCATCAACTTACCCAAAGGAAATCCAATCGAGCAAGAAAAAGGTTTGTTTTCTTGTAACTTAATTGGTATTGCGATACAGTCTGGCGTACGGTATGGTATGGTATAGGTACAGTAATCATATATGTAAAATGTGTTCCCGCTCCTAACGGTGCTTATGTTTTTACAGGTTAATTCGCGTGTGGTTGAAGAAAGGAAGGCAGATCCGCCCAAATTTGATAACACACTTGTGAGTTTTTTTTGGTGATCGGTTTCGGCTTAGGGGGGATTCATGTTCCTTATCCTTTTCCTAAACTAAAGAAAGAAATATAATTATTTATCTTTTACAATACAAAGGCAAAGAGGGAGGGCTCTGTGGCACTTTATTATGGATTCTTCGGTGTCTTTTCTCTACTTTTCTTATATTGCTGATATCGTGTGTGTTTTTCAGAGGCTGGCCGAGGAAACCAAGCTGAGTCAGAAACGATTTGAACTACGCAAGAAGTTTGTCTTTTTCATGTTTTTATTAATTAGTTAAGCTGGGTAGGTGAGTGTGAGATTTATACTCACCAAACAAAAAAGTTATTAGTGAATTACTGTTCTACCACTTGATTTACTGTTTCAAAATGTTGTCAATCAGCACGCGGTCTCCTATAATTTGTTCCAATATTTTAGTTCTGTGTAACTTCTTTATAGTCATAGAATGCTCCTGAGCCCTAAGCCTAAGCCCTAAGCCTTACTGCGATCCGCTTTCAGGATTCACACACATTCGCGGGAGCACAAACTGGAGAGGGATCGGCTGAGGTAGAAGCTATATTCCGAAATATTTTATTTGTTGTATTTTATTGCTCGTTGTTTCGGCTGTGTTTTACAATGTCCGAGTAAAACGCCATTAGTTTCCATGTTCCCAAGTGTGTACATCTATGGTAGTTGCATATAGTGACTGTCTCCGAACCTCCGAAGTATAGATAACATTGGAAGTTTCTGAATGATCTGCCAGTAAGAATGAAAGAGGGGGTTTCGTTTAATTAGGATAAGTAAAAAAAATGTGTGAGGAATGGGAAATTTGCTAGGTACCAATGTATCACTCTTTCAGGCGTCGCTGTGATAATAAGGAGGAATATACGGTACTGAAGGACAAGCTCTATAAGAAGTACTTACGAGAAAGACTTGCGCTGGTGAGGGAGACTTATTGCTAGAGTTTATGTTCTGGTATTGGGTTTTAAGTAAGGCATATGACTTGTCCAGGGTTATGCCTTATGTCTTGTGTAAATAAAGCGGTTAGCGTAATTGCGTAATTTACTTACCTACCACGTCGGGATTGTCCTGAGCAACCAGATCAACTATATGAAGGTTATGAAATCGTCATGACAGAGACCACCCATGGACGCTGGTATTGTAAATTTACATATTCCAGTGAAAGTGTCACATCCCTTATATCAACACCAAGCGAAGCAGGCCTCTACGAACTACGTAACTAGTATGTACTGTACGTACGAGTGTGTGTTATCGTTTCTTGTCATAATAATTATTTATTTCAGCAGCGCGAGCTGGATGCCCTCGATCTGGATCTTGATGAGCTGGATGAGCCACAAGAGGAGCCAGTAAATGAGAAGCGAGTAGATGGAGCATTTGACGGTGTTCAGAATGGAGGGACAGCGACAGTGTGAGTTTCGGTGTTTTCGGTCTTATGTTATTATGTTACAGAGTACCGAGGAACCTCAACTAATTCCTCGGATACTTGGACTTGATCGAACAAGCGGGTTAGGAGTTACCCCGGTTACTCGCTAGTTGCCATTCTGATTATAAGCGTTTTTATAGAAAATCTCATTTTTTGTCGGTTTAGGGACTGCTCCGATGTGACGATTGCTCTGGAGGAAAGCAGTGCAGATCTGTGGACAGAGTGAGTTTCTTTGGTTACTTATTTGAGCGGGAATAATGTCTTTTTTCTTAGCTAGTTAGGGGTTTGTACATTGGGCTTGCTCCTTAGAGTTACGCGCATTTCTCTGATGTGTTCTTTTTTTGGGTCGGAAAATTCATGATGTTTCATGAGGTTATTATCAGAGCTGGTTTATTTTATCTTCAAAGTACCGTATTTCGAACGGAAATCCTGCAAAAAGTGGTTCTAAATTGACTGCCGAAACCTGTTTTGAACAACTTTTGGAGGATTTCCGTGGAGGTCGAACGTGTCCTTGTTTGGTGTTGATTTACGAGTTTGCGCGAATTGATCGGGTCTTTAGTTGCATTGTAACATGTATATTGTAGAAGCCTGTTGTTTTTGGAAACCTCATTTTATAAGGTATATTTTGGAAACCTGACCTTATGAGTTGTGTTTTAGGACCGATTTATGTCAAGAAGGCGGTGATGACGATGCCCCACTCATATGTGAAATACCGGCAGAAATTGACCGTACTTCAACCGAAGGAGAAGATGTGAAACCTGGCACGTCTTTTACGCCGGAACCATCGAATAGTACCTGGAGTGAGTTTTATGGTTTTTTTCTTCGTGGGTGGTCGTCGAGATGACATCGTGGGTGGTCGTTGAGACGACATCGTGGGTGGTCGTCGAGATGACATCGTGGGTGGTCTCGAGAGGTCTTCGTGTGTGGTCGTCGAGCCTTGTCCGTGGATGATCATCGAGTTGTCTCTTCGTCTTCGTGGGTGGTCGTCGAGTCTTCATGTCTTCTTGGGTGGGCATCGAGATCGTGTCATGGTGGGTGGTCGGCTAGGGTTTTCGGTTTTTGATTGCATTAACCACGAGCATATTTTCAGGCGTTTCGGTGAGTCTGGTGCAGCATGGAAGCCCATTGAAGCTTGGTAGCATCCTTCCGAAGGCGTGTAGCGCTTCGACGAGCTCTGTGCCTCCTTTAAAGCGACAGCGCGCGAAAAGGGTCAAGTATTCCCCGGAGCTAACAGACGAACACGGATCTTCCAATCCGACATTAGGTGAGCGACTTGATTGTTTTCTTTTATTGGTTGTAGTTTGTAGCTTGTTGTAATGAGATTTTGTAGTTTCTAGGTAAGGTGGGTTGAGACTCATAGTTTGTAGTTTGTAGTGGATGTAGTAGTTGTGTGTCATGTTAGGCATTATATTAGAATAGTACAGTATCGGAAACGATACGATATCATAGCGTCATAATGAATATCCAGCATTTTGCATGCCACCACGGACTCTCTGTCTATGTACTGATTCGAGGATAGTATTGGGTATCTTCACACTTTCATAGCACTATTATCTCATTACATTTGAAAGTTGAACATTTATTAGCTTTTCAGCACGCACCAACAAAAATGTGGAAAATTCGGAAATATATTTCAATTTATCAATACTGTATTAACTTATTCGTACTCATTATGGGTTGGCTTTGTTGTTTCTGTGGACTTTATTCTCTATTTTAGTTGGAAACAACCGGAGTATTGCACAGTCTTCGGGTGCCTCAGCCTCTGGTTCGACGAATAAGCGACGAAGTGGAAAAGCGGTACGAATTAATAACACTTGTATGCGTAAGAACGTTTTTGGACTGTAGGCAGTTTTGTTCGTCTAGGCTCTAGGCTTGAGTTTGTATGAAATTATGGAAGCGTAATAAAATCGGCAGTATTATGTATAGTTAATACCCGTCGGTGTCGGACTTGCCCAACATGAATTGTATAAAAGCAAGAATTACGCAAGTTTGGCTCACCAGCTAGCGGAAAAACAATCAATATGCTGAAAGTTTTCCTTGTTGTGCTCATGGGCCAAGCAGAAAGCTCGCCTGTCTGTAAAATAGTCAATCGTCATCCCATGTATAACGTTTAAAGCAACTGTTGTTTAATTTCAGTTAGTGGTACCAAAAACAAGGAGCCCTCCAGTTGCTACAGAAACGATGCCCTCTGCAAATAAAACGCCTGGGCCCGTGATTTCGGACGCTTTCTTGAAAAGTGTGCCGTTGTTTGAAGAGGAACTGGTGAGTCTTCTTTGCTCAACTTCTGGGATTCTGGTTCATGATCAAGTTTTACAGTGGTGCATATGGTTTGTGACTAGATCGCTTGGCATTCCTATTCATTTTATGCAAATGTCGATGTCCTACTGCCTAAGGGCAGTTGGGGCACCTAGTGGACCTCGATTGTCTATTTGAATATAGTTTTTTTTATTCATTTTACAAATCGGTTCTGTTTGGACTGATTGCTTGTGGTTGTGATGCATTTTCAAAGTACAGGCTCGTAAGAACACTGACACTGACTAGTGTTTGTTTTTGCTCTGTATTTGTAGTTTTATGCAAAGTAGGTAAGGTAGTGAATGCAGTCATATGGTGAATAATCAGGTTGTATTGGTTTTCAGTCTGACCCCGACCGCTATGATACAATATTGACGACAATACAACTGGAATACAATGCAAGACTTGAGGAAATGGGAGTAGAAACGTGAGTGCTTATAAAAGTTTGCTTTCTTATTTGTTTCATGCGGCTGTAGTTTCTTTGATATCCCCTTCCGAGTAAGTGGCGCTTTTGAGCTTGTATTATATACATGGTAATGGTAGTGTAGTTCATGCGATCCTCGCAAGGTAAGATTGATATCATTGTTGATTTGTGTTCTTCCTGCTAGTCTGGTACAGAGTACAGAGTGTGTGCGCCTTGGACAAGGTCGCCTATCTGCGAATTACTTTTGACAATTTTGACTGCTTAATGCTGTCTCGGTTCCTGCCTCTTTCGTAACCTGCAAGGGCAAGTCTCAAATTTGTATTTGTAGTTAGTAGTTGTACATTATATATTATGGATTGACTACGTTTTGTATAGATTATACATGCATCGATTGATTTTGATTGAATACATTATAGATTGTCACGCGGCCCCACCTTGCTGCATGAGCTGAAGGAGCTGCAGGGCATCTACACGTTTATCAAGAACTTTCTGACATCGTGAGTTATTATTGGTTGAGTTGCTTTGTCTTGGCTCGACTTGCTTTACTTTTGGTCGCGCTACTTTACATTATCTTACTGTACATTACCTTAACGTACCATTGACTTTATTTTACCACTTTACGTTGTCTTAGCTTACCGCGCTTTACCTTACCTCTAAGTTACAGTAAGGTTGATTTCATTGTTGATGGAGTAGGGTCAACTACTTTCCGTTTGACCATGTCGGTAGCACAAGAAGCACCGAAAAAAGTTACCAACTGCTGAACTGCAGCTTTTTTTTGTTTCTTGAAAGTGCTTATACTAGATGGAATTTTCTAGTTGATAGTTGTTACCTACCGTAATCCGTAATCATTATCGTGATTCATTTTCAGCGGGGCAGCGAAGCAAAAAGTGAAGTATACCCTCGTGAGACTGAGGTGAGCCTTCTGATCTAAGTTTACTATGATATCGTTACCGCTCTTGCTATATACCAATGACATCTTGGTGTATGTTTTTTGAAACTACGTATATTGTGTATTATATGCAAATTTTGGTGTAGCGAACCTAGCTGTCCAGCATACTTATCACAGCCCACGTGCAATACCGCTTTAATTGGAATAATTTAAAAACGATGTTATTTTTGTAATTGTTAATATTTAAAAGCGTTTCCATGTCTTACCATGGGGTACTTTAGTTCTAAGTAGCTAATCTAATTGGTAGTTATAATTAGCTTATTGTATTTTAGTATCTACCTGGACCTGCTGCACCGTAAGCATAATTTCTCCGCAAACGCACTCCTGGCTCCGAGCGTTTTGATTCAACTGAGATATAGGATGGATGAATATGGGTGGGTTTATTTTTTTATAAATAAAATAAAATTTTATTAAATTTAATAAAGGGAGCTACCGTATTTTTTTATCAATTTCTTGAATTTTGCCGAGAGACGTTGGTCTAGAAAAGAAAAGTGAAGAAAGCAGTTAAGCATTACCTAATAGATGAGTATTAGGTAAGTTTTGTCTAATACTTTAAAACATTCGATGAAATTCCCGCGGCAGGAGGATAAAGGATAGGCGAATATTTGGCGAGGTCACCGCGTGCCACTAGAGTTTGTCAGTGAATCTTAATCTTACGGGTGCAAGTCGTTAGTTGTGCGGAATAGATATTTAAATAATAATAAATTAAATATTTGGTAAATGTAATACATATATTCAGATGTCTAATCAGAGATCTTGTGCCAAGAAACCCATCTGGAGGAGGAACTGGGATGGGGCGAGAGAAGGGGACGACAGCAATTCCGAAAGTGATTGATGTGATCGATATTGATTAGGTGATCTCGGATATTGATTTGGTGATATGTTTATATTGATTGGTTCAGTTGGAGATATTGATTTATCGATTTAAGTTAAGGATCCTCGCATCACGTGCTTCTTGTACATTAATGGCCAGTGGTGTTATTTACATGATTTACTGAATTGAATGCGTTTTGTTACACTGCCACCCAGCCAGCAAGCTTGCTTGTAGGTATTTAGTACAATGTATTCCCTGCACTGATGTTATGCTGTTTTGTACACTGTTTTTATTTCAATGCCTTTTTGTGGTAGTAGCTTTAATTCGCTGACCATTGTTGTTTTGCACATGGTGTTTGGTATTGTGAGAGATTTTTTCCTAATTGCATTTTAACGTCGACGTCGGTTTGCTTGTAAATTCCTTTTGATTTGTAACTGTTTTGATTATGTTTCCGGACGGATTGCCCGGTAATTAATGTACAATTAGTGTATAATTAGTTTGTGAGCTGTTGATTTATGGTTATCTGTTTATCTATTGGAACTATTGATGTTGGTACCGTACATTACCGTGTAACACAGTCGATTCAACGACAGTGATTTTGGTATTAAGTGTCTGACAATATAGTATATTATGTTGTGGTTTTAGTTAACCGAGTTGTTAGTTATCGCTTTTTATTACTACTTGTGCTTGCCAGAAGTTGGTTTCTTCTTTCTTCACTGCGTTTTTGTTGAAGATTCTTTGTTCGTAGTGGAATATTGTAGAGTTGTTTGTATAACCAGGGATTGTTTGTTAATTGCTTTAATCGAATAATAAATTATTTTCTTTTTTGTTTAGTTCGTTTTATGTTGATTGTTGGGTCCCAGGCGCTCACTCCGTTATTTTTAATGCCGCCGTTCACTACCGTAGTTAGGCTGGTCTTATGCGCGGGAGATTTGAAAATTCGATTTAATTTTTATAAGTTTGAAAATATGTTTTGTTTATATATATATACCAGCCGTTCGAAGAGCCCTACGGGCTCTTTTCCGACTGGAGGAATCGGCCTCGGCCGATTGTTTTCCTATTTAAATCATTCACACGTCTACAAAGTCGTTTATGATTGGGGAAACGTACAATGTCTGGTTCTCCATTCGTCTAATGGTACCATGCAAATTTGCCATTGAAGGTGCTATATGTAGAGCAGATTGTTACCCTTATGATAAGCTAGCGTAGCTCAACTGGTAGAGCGTTGGACTGTGAATCGAGAGGTTGTGTGCGTGGGTTCGAATCTCGCCAGCGAGAAAGATTTTGTACGCTCTTTCGTTCGAAGAATTTTCTTTATGAACAGCTTTCGTTGTGCACGTAAAAACAAACCCGTGACAAACTCTTCTCCTTTATATAATAAGATCTTTTCGTTTTATTTAATACGTTTATATCTTGTATCTGAATTTTGTTCATTTGTTTTACTGACAAATGCTGATAACGTTTGCTTTAGTTGAAGAGAACATATGCCTCCGCAACGTAAACGACGGATGGACGAGCCTGAAGCCGTCGCGGGCTCGAATTCAAAGGGAAGACATCTGACGGAAAAGAAACTCAGGATTTCTGACGAGGCTTTCAACAATGATTCACTTTTGGAGCTATTTGAGGTAAGGTTATTTTGAAGGGTTTTGTGACCCCAACGGTTCTTTTTGAAGTTTCTAACGAGTCCCAGGCAAGAATCGTCTGTTTCAGTTGAATCCACTTGTTATACAGTACGTCAGTGCGCATATATGTTGCTACCGACGTATCTGACTGTGGAACTTGAACTTCATATCGCCCAAAATGTAGCTTTCTGTTTTAGAAAACCTTAGTCTCCACCCAGTCAATGTTGAATGAAAAGGGGATACGTGCTGGCTTCAGCGTGCAAAAAATGATGAACATATGCAAGGTAAGGATCGTTTGCTGAATATATTCCCTGTTTTGTTCTTGTTAGCTTTTCGTTCTCTCGTAGAAGCGCTCCGATAAAATGTGGAATCTACGTTTAGTATTTAGACGATTTACTTCATGAATTTAAGTACAGATTGTCGTGCGTTACGAGTATCATGCTCGTATCATTTTTTTTTCTGAGAGATGTATGTATGGCGTGGCGTGTATGTGCACTGCCTGCATACCTAGTTTATAGGCGGGGAGGGGGGGGGGGGTAGCGGGTGCACGCTCCCTACAGTTGTATAGTAATACAGTGGTTGCCCACCGGCTGTTATACTGCTTTAAATAAGTTAATTGTTCTTGCAGGACCTCCTCAACAATTACCCTTCCGATCTGCTGCGAGTCTCGTTTTCCGACTTTTTCACCACGCTAATTGCATCGGCAAAGAGCGCCGAATCGGGGCTTAGAGGTTGGTCCCTATTTATTGTGTGTTTTATACTTGTAAGCCTTTTTTGCCTTTTATCCAGGTTTGTTCAATTTTAAGTTGTTATTTTGAGTGCTCATGCTTTCTTCTATTTGAGCTTGATCGATTATATGTTTGACTGAATGTGTTAATGCCAGATTGTTTCTTGTCTTGTGTAACACCAGAGGCAGTGTTTGCCAGTGCCGCATAGCTACAACTGTCGTTTTCATTCACGTTTTTATTCGTTTTGTTCCTTCATTTAGGAGTCACAAACCTACAATATCATTGTCTCGTTAAACTTTTGGTATCACCACCGGTGTCAACTAACTCACGGTGTCCGGTGACTACGGAAAATACCCGAAATTTACATCTATTACGCAATTACTATCCAAGCTATGCCAGTATTAAAGTTATTTATTTGGTTGCGTTAATTGATCGATGTGGATTTGGTATATGAATTACGTAACTTTGTATAAACGTTGTATTCTTTAGACGAAGACGAGATCAACCTATTCCTGGGCGAATTCGTCAAGTTTATCTGGTGGGGAACAACTAATGTGGACAAGTTACCGACAGGTAAGAGTGCATTTGTTTCTGGGTACAACGTTTGCTCTCAAAATGCGAGTATCAGTCCTGGTAGGATGATGTTTAAAGCGGTATGTCGCATGGTTTGGAAGGCGTCTGGCGTAAGCGGGACAGCTGCATTCCCGTGTGCTATTTGTGCCATTTTGCGTCTTTCCGACGGAGGATGGAACACAGTTTATATGTAGTACGTGAGGGTTAAGGGTGAAGTTGCGCAGAGAATGAGTTGTACGTGAGAATTAGTCAGCAAACTTGATAACCACGTGCTATACCGCTTTAAAAATGACCTCCTGTTCTTACTATCATTTATAGAAGCTCTCCTTCGTCTACTCCTGAGCGTGTGCGAAGTGCCTGATTTGATCGAGTTCTCGGCTGATTTTCCCCGGCAACTTCCAAAGAACGCTCAGGCGATTTATGCAAAAGAGGCCGGAATTACGTATGAAGAAGCCGTAGTGGGTATTATCATTATATTCGAGATTCCGTTTATTTCCTTATAAGTTGTTGGAATTTATTTGGCGGTGTATGCTTAGTGTAATTGTAAGGTTGTGCACAAGCATTATGTGACTCAACTGAGCATTTTAAAGAGTTTTTTAGGCTAAATGGAAAGAGCTGACCGCAAAGGAGCGAAAACCAAGTTTAGAGAAGCTTTGTAAAGAGGTGAGCGTGCCTTTTTTTGATTTTGAGACCGCCTGATGCCTAACGACATCGATTGTATGTCACACGGCACTAGTACGGCAGTATTCGGTACATTTGAAAACATATAATTTTGTAGTACACACTTTATTGGTATAGTATGAACGTTCGAGTATAAGGCATTGTGGTGAAACATTGCATTTGAACGGTGCAGGGGAACCTGTTTCGTCAAGATACACTCAAGTTACTGGTTATCTGTGTGTTACCACCGGAAGAGCTTGCTAAGCACTGCTCTGTAAGTCCCATACAGGCCAAAGTCCACGGAAAGTTAACCCGGAGACGAGGTTAGTCGTCATCAGAGCAATACTCCTTGCATCGTTTGTGCATGGCATGGGAGGCGTACTTAGAACAAAAAATGGAAGTATCCCGGTAGTTCAGTATTTCCATTGTTGACAAGGTTGGCAAATTGCCAAAGCCCGTACTTAGCTGTTGTTGGTTGGTGAAATCCATCAAAAAGTGTGTTGCAGCGTACTTCAGTCGTAAATTTGCTTAATCTAAGTACCTTTTTGATGGTCAAAATTCTATGACTATGACAGACAGAAGTAAATGTTGGTGAAAGCAGCCTCTGTTATTTTTTTTACAAAAACACGAAATTTGCATTTCCGTAACGCACATCGGTATGCAAATTAGGCTACAGTTACTCTTTTATATAATAAGATATTTATCTTCTTTCCATCCAGGTGTGTGACTATCAAGAGGGTATGTCCCGGTTCCTCCGCATGAATCCGCATCTGCAACCCGTGCACAAGGAACACATTGAGAGAAAGCAAGAGAAGGCGGGAGCAGCGATTGAGAAATTGAAGAAGAATATACGGTCATTGGTGAGTGGAGCAATTTTTATTGAAACGGTTTAGTTACTATAACTTTTCCTCTGTGCACGCGTTATATTGACGCTAGGAATACGGCTCGAGATTAGCATAGCTAGACCCCCTTCAACGTGGATGGAAGTTAACTGTGGAGCGGATCATACACCATTTTTGAATTTCTGCTGACGTGGTACTTAGTACTTAGTAGATCTGTATGAGTTTCCCACGTTTGCGTCTCGGTTTCGAGAAATTGAAGAAGAGTATAAGTATGTATACAGTAGCTGGTGAGAGCAGTGTTTCTCGAATAATTATCAATCTTCCATTTGCTTATTGAATAATTGAATAACATAACAGAAACGAAATGTGGCAGTAAGTAAGTTGTCAATAATAACAATTCTACTGTGAAGAAGAAGTAAAATGTGTTATGTTCCTGTTCCTCTGTTTGTATCTTTGTTCGCTGTTAGTGACCTTAGTGGTCTAGCAACATGTATCAACAAAAAAAAAACTATAAACGCGTCACGTGAATAAAAATTAATGTGTCAAAATCTGGCTTGTTCTTCTGCTGTATTTGTCAGACATTTTGTTGTGTTGAAGTGTAGTTTAATCAGTTAGTTGTGTGGTTGTGGTTGGTTAGTTAGTTAGTTATTTAGTACTTCACGTATTTAGTTACTTTCCTGTACTTCAGGAAGACCAATGCCGGGAGCAGAATTCACAAGACGCGGCGAGTTTCAAGAAGTTTCGCTCGATTATGTTGAAGGAATTGCCGTCGGATATGTCTGAATCGGCCAAGGAGAAGCTGGTAAGCTTTCGTTGCACCAATTGTTAGACTTTGACATTGTAGCTTTGGGATGCTTAGGTTTAGGCTTTAGGTTTAGGTTTGGAATAGAAACTTTGCTTTATCTAGAGGCCGTATTCACCAACACACAGGGAGCCCTCCCTAGGCTCACGAGCGCTCTGAATATCTTCTTCTCTCGCACTCTCTACGTACTCTTTAGCTCCCTTGGGAGGCCAGAGAGGACTCCCTGCGCGTTGGTGAATACGGCCTCAGAATAGGTACTTATGTACTATCTTCATCATAGGGACATTTCCCGTTTGTAGTTAACAAAGTACATGGAGTAACAGTATGCAAGTGCTGAACTTTCCTGTAGGGCTCCCAATGTATAAGAATAAATTCCAATTCCGTGAGAGTGCTAATGGCCTGGAACGTTCGGTACTGTATTGGCATTGTTTTGATCGTTGATTGATTGCCCATTTGCTTTGGATACGTCTCATAATTTGGATGTCCGACGTCGTTGTTACTAGTGCTAGTGCTAGTGCGACAACATACTACTCGAGAATTGTTCACGTTACGTTAGGCCTAGGCTTAGGCTAAGCTACCGGCTGTGCCGCGCTCCCGTCGCACAGTTCATGTTCATTGTTTGCCGTTTCAGGTGAAAGAGAAATTCGCGAGTGCCGATCCGATGGTGTTATTGGTAATGCGAAAAATGGTGGCTGGTGATAAATCAGAAAAATGAGAAGAGATTCAAGATATGTGCAGTTTCGTCTTGTCATATTTTTCTAGTTTGTACTTTGCCCTTTGGAGTTTGTAGTTTGCCTTTTAAAGTAATTTAACTGCCGGTTTTTGAAACTGGTTTTGGATGACTGCCTTCATACGTTTCAAAAACTGGTTGTTATGCCGCTTTAATCAACCGTTTGTACTCTTGGGTTTTTAGGGTTCAAGTTTACTGACTTTGTTATGTTGTTGTTTAATTCGCCTCTTTATGGTTATGCCATATATTCTATAATATTGATCTTACCTCAATGAAACTTAGAAAATTCGATACATGGTCTCATGGAGTTCTCCCTTGATTTTGAGTACGGTATGTGTGCGTTGCTTGGAGGAGAATTATTGTTTTTGATTGTCAATTTTGTCAGTACTATGACTATGTGGCTGGATTCTGGTAAACTTAAAATAGTTATAATTTACCTGATTTTGGTTTTGGTGTCGTTTTTGTATCTGTGCGCGTCGTATGAATTTTGTTGCGTAAGCGCGGTGTTATTTTTCAGGGACTGTTTTCCGTTTTAATTATTTTTAGCTAGATATACAGTTGTTTATTGATTAATAACATCGTAAGGTGAAAAGATAATGTTGAGACCCCTCGTAGAGAACTGTATTCATAGCTTCAAGCCTTCCTAGCCCTTTTAAGTGACCTCATCACATGCCTTTAAAGCGGTATAACTGCCGGTTTTTGAAGCATATGTTGGAAGTTGTGTTCCCATGTTCTAGTGTATGCAATTCACTGCGCGATTTTTAGTCTCGTACATTCAGTTTCATACAATATATGGGACCAAGGAGCCAGGCGCGCGGTCCAACATCCGTTTCAAAAATAGGTTGTTATACCGCTCTAAACTACACTATGAAGGTGGTTGTATCCATTATAAGTGCATACGTTTGCATTTGTTGATTGTTCTATTATGGCCTATGGCTTTATCATTGTTTTAATTGATCTCTCTGATATTGTATAAGTTGACCGTTTAATGAAGATTTTACTAATTGGTGGTGTTTTCATTGGTTTGGTTTTGTTAGTTATGGACATATTAAAACGCTCAGACAATATAAAGATGTGCAAGTATAGAGGATAGAATGTATGAATATACTGCGTTCTCGGACGGGTAGAGGCGCGCGCAAATTGGAGTGCAGACGCTGCGCGGCCTACACTGGGCCCACCCGTTGTTTGTAGGCCGCGCACCAGCCAAAGTTTCGCGTTGTAATTGATGATGGTTTTCGTTACACATTATTGGTACTTTCTACTGTACATGAGTTATGTCAGTTTTTTATGTGCTCTTATATGTTGATTGTTCTATTGAATGTCTGATGTTTCACAGTAATAAATATAGTATTAATATTGTTATAATGCACTACAGGGTAACACAGCGTCTGGCACACGTTTTAGGAACCGTAATTGCAACCTGAGTACTGTTTCAAACACATTTCAAAACAAAGTTTCTTCCTTCTATTATAACATACAAACATATGATTATGATGCGTTGATCATTAATGTTTAAAGCTGCATGGCAGCCGATTTTGAAACAAATACCGACCACTATATTCCGAGGCAGTGTATGCAAATTACTGCGATTACATTAATTTGCATACAACATATGGGAATGCAGTTGTCCAGAATACGTTTCAAAAACCGGTGGTTATATCGCTTTAATTAACATCTCTAATTTGGAGTATAGAGTTTCACGGTTTTTTTTGTCTTTCGAATTCGGATGGGCAAGCAATTAAAAGGAGATTATATTTTCGATATTGTTGGAACGGGATTGAGTGTTTCGCCGAAATCACTCGATTTTGAAGTGTCAAACATGATATTTAAAAAATGATATTAATAATAATTTGCTGGCTATTACTGTAAGGTCTAATCACTTAATTATTTTGAAAATCGTCATTTAAATTTAGTAATATTTGCAAAACTTGAAATGCCTGACAACATTACCTACACATTACGCTTGATTTCCATTGTTTTATTATCAAATCACCTGTTTGCTAATCAACGACAACACGACGAGTTATATACTACTTTCTTTTCATCATTTCATTGTGATGCACACCCTGTGGTGTTATTTAATAAATAAATAAATAAATAAACTCTGGTGTGGAATATATATTGCATATTTCAAAGTTTGTAAGAAGGGGAAACTTTGGTTCAGGTCGCATAGCAAATACGCTAATGCGACATAAGCTACTTATAAGTGTTCGATGCAAATCTTACGAGCTTAGTTATCAGTGGTTATTCCATTTCTCATTTAACGGCCGTATTTTGAAACGCATCTTAAATAACTGCATTCCTACGTATTTATGCTAAGTGAGGTCGAAGTGGGGTCGATTTGTTATTCTAATAATGTTCATTTGCACATGGGGTGAAAACGCTTCACAAACCGGCCTCTAATTCGCTTAAAAACCTTTTTCGATTAGCGCGCGAGTAAGTGGTTTTAACGCGCCCTTTGTGACACTAAAATTTCTGTTCTTTTATGGGTTTTAGGAATTTAGGAATTTGCGAAATGTCTTCACTCAATTTATCAGTTTATGGACCTGGTCCTTTTGGGAAACAATAGATTGTTAAAAATTCAATTTTTTTTTAATGTCGTCCACTTCTAGGTACCTTGTTGCTATTGTTACGATATACGTAAAAGTGCTTTTCTTATGTCTTATTTTTATCATTTTTGTGAAGATTTTTTTGGGATTTCTATATATAGATATAGTTTATAAACAAACGATTGCCTAGAGACGAATTTCTCGTACGCATTTATTTACATCAAAATCAAATCAAATACATAAAAGGAACCAAAAGCCTTATATATTTATGGGTTTTTGCTTGCGTATGATGTTGATTTTTTTTATAAACCAAAAACCAAAACAATTTAGAATTCTCTTTATTATTGTTTATTTATATTATTTAAAATTTATCTCTATTGTAGTATACATAAACCAATGATATCTAAGCATAAAGTTAGCCTGTTCTGTGCGCGGCGACAGAACCGCGCAAAGTTTTAGTTTGGCCGCGCACTGTTATTCTTTCGCCTAAAAATTAAGTCAAAGAGTCAATTTGACGTATAAAAAATGTGTTTTGAAAATCTGTGTTAGACCTAACTGCTAATATAATTGTCGGCACTTTTCTTTAGCTTTAGACATCAGCATTTTGTATTTTCGATATTATCAAGAACGAGAGAATGTTTCGTCTATCAAAGTGGATATTCCCAATTATCGTAGCAATTATGCTTCTTTTTACTTGGTCATCGTTCGACGAGGTGCAAGTTGAAGGTGAACTGGCATTAAAAAGGTGAGACATTCAAATCTTTTTATCTGCGGCGAGATGTTCGCGCTGTTACGGCGCACATGTGGCACACGCCCCGCACACAAATGTGCGCCACACTTTCGCCAACTGGAAAAGTTTATATTTTAGATCTCAAATTGTTTGGGGACCAATGAAGTGGAACTCGTTAAAGGTATCCCAGTCTCAACTCCCAGCCCCAGTAATGCGAAATGAAAGGTAGATTGAAACTCGTTATAATCTACCTTCTGTAAAGGTTAAAGCGGAATGACACGTGGTTTAAAAATAGCACAACTGCATTCCCGAGCAAGGAGGTGGTCCGGCAATGCAGTACCGTGGTACCAGGTTTGCGTCTATGATCATTATATCGACAAAATTTCAGTTACGCACCGCTGGCGCACCAGGTGTACACCTGTGGCGCACCGCTGGCGCCCTTGTGGCGCACCAAAGGCGCAACGTACTGTAATTCTAGCTGCATTTCAGTCTTCCTCTACCGCCCACATCGAATGACTACTGTACTGGCGATATGGCATCATTGTGTGCAAAACCGTTTGTAAACTTTACCCAGAGATATAGGGTGAGATTTTCTCGACTAACAATAAGACATTTTGAACGAAACTGGGCTACAGTGTACTGTAATATGGCACAGCGTTCCATTATACATAAATTAATATTTCACGCTTCAAAAGACTTCTCCTGTACTTTGGGGTGGTTCACGTTCAGGCAATGTTCTAACAATAAGCTTGAGTTCTGACAGAATTCAGACAAATGTCCGAAGCTTGAGGGCTTGAGGTCTTTTGCCTAGGGTCAGAGGGAATCGCCTTTGTATAGACTGAATAATGGCCATTATAATTGACATTAATACCTCAGACCTCTCGCAAGTACAAACTGATGGGATGTGCGATAGAAAAAAACTTCAGTACACTGCTGACTGCAATTTTATGCTTTTTGCATAATGAAGAAAGATTTCGAAAATCGAAAAGAAGCCTTTTGAAGGAGGAATTTCATCACAGGTTAGCAAAATAATATTTTATGCTTACAATTAACAATTAGAAACTTCTAATGGGTTTATGAAGGGTGACGGCGATAGCTCTGAACCGTAACGTACATTCTAAAACGTAACGTACATCACCCAAACATACAAACAATCAAACGCTAAGATTTTAGATTCTGTGGCCCTCGCAATGAGCACAAAAACATTTCCGTTATGGAGACCAAGGTGGGCGCCACGGGAAATTGGACGTTTATCGGAATGACACGAGAACCAATTGATAGATTTCTATCGGGTTTTGTCGATAAATGTCTTACGTTAGTTTTTTTTTGCAATTCTTATTTTTATTCCAGGATGACATTAGGTACTGTTGGCAGAATTATTCTTCACCGCGCACCTTGAGCATTTTTCTGGTGTGCCGCTGGTGCGCCATGTGCATGCCTGACGTGCGCAACCAAAAACTTTCCTGTTTCCGCCACGCGTTCCTGGACCGATGGTCCACAGCGCGTGTGCCGCGAACTCTGGACAAGGCCAACCACATCTGGACGCTCGCTCTTTATAATACCTATTTTTAGCGTTTACATATAGCTTGGTTTCATTTGCCTTTTAGTGAGCAAACATGGAAAAAGTACCCTTATCGCTGTCAGTTCTGCAAGACGAATTTGACGTGTTTTACGGAGAAAATCTACAAAAGAATAATGTTTAAAAGTGCCGGAAACAAAGTACGCACACAGTTTGACGATGAACATTTCTTCCCGCAGAATTGGTAAGCTTTTTGTTAGCTTATTTTTTTTCGAAACTGGAATATTGACATATTTAAAATTTAAACGTTCCTTGTAAGCAAATAAAACAGTGAATCAAAAATTGGGAGCGTACGATGATGAAATTTGTGCTCAAATTGGGTGTATTATCAAAAAAGGATGATTTGAACCCCAGAGCTCCAGAAGAGTAATACTAACAGTCATAAAACCAGTTCACAAAGAGTTTTTTTACCACACCGAAAGAGTTACATAGTTACTAAATCTCGCGTCACTGAGCTAGGCTTAGGCTTAGGCTTAGGCTTATAGAGATGTGATCCAAATTTTAGGCGTTGTGAGTTCCGTTCCTATCTCAATCGTTATACAATGCTGCGGTTTGATGCAGCTAATCCGGAACCATTTATTGGAGATCTATTGTCAATATTCAAGAAACAGCAAGTGCCGGACAAGTCGATACAGTTCATTAGTAAGACAATTTGAGGTTTTGGGAAAACATAAAATCCGAGGTCCTTTGTGACTGTTCGATGTCTTTTGCTAGTCCAGCCGCGCTACGCAAAATGTAAAAAATTTAAAAATTGTTTTGCGCTTCAAGAGCTTCAAGAACTGCGCTTCAAGAGCTGCGCTTCAAGAGCTTCAAGAATTTTTGTAATATTTTTTTGTAGTTTTGGTAAGTAATTAAGCTATACGTAGTACGTCACTTTGCTGTCCAGTAGTAGTCACCCTATGATCCGCCTGTGCGTGGCGCGCACCGAGCGCAGGGAGCGCGCTGGGAGGCAGTGCGGATGCGCTAATTTGTATAGCTCCGGCGCAGTTTTAAAAGTGCGCCGCAGGGTCGCCACATGTTCGCCACTCAGAATTTCGCAATTTTTTCTCAGAGGTAGTGCGTCCCCCACGCATGCAATGTCATTGACAGCCGCTTCATTTTACGCCGCTGCGCGAAGAAGCTTAAATACTTATTAGCTACCGACCCACACACTATAACCCCCAAAAAATAGTCACCCCTATTCTAGATGAAAGTCTTCACGCTGGACGCACCAATCACGCGACGCGCACTTCCGATCTGCGAGCGGAAACGGAGCGAAAGCTTCGCGCGGATCCCCACTTGATGGATTTGATTGTAAAGATGTATTTCTACGACTTTGTGCTCTTTGGCTACCCGATTCCCAGGGTTTAGTTTGCATTGAGGTCAGTGTATTTTTTTTTTACTGAATTTTCTTTGCAAATAAGTTATTGTTGCATAATCTAAAAAACAAACAAATATATGATCTCCGCGGTTCCTTCCAAACAAAGTTCTTCATAAAGTTACACATCGGATATGCACTTCAACAGAAGGGAAAATAGACCACTATCAACATTTTCCTATTATTTTAGTTTTGTCTACATATCAACATATCAGCCATATCTTGTACTTTTCAACTTATTGGACCTCTATGTCGGCCTCTACTCTCGGTTTCATTTAAATTGTCCCTCGAAGTACCTTCGACGTTTTTTTTTGGATTTAATTTCGCTTGTCTCTCAGCTCAGCGCAGCCCTACTACCTCCACATGTTGACGGTCCCACTTAAACCAGAGGTTAGTAACTTTTATTGAAGTTAAACTGCTGAAACTCTGCGAAATCGTGTCGCAAAACAAAAACAGGATACGCAGCACAGGTCCCGCGGGGTGCGCCACATATGTGCGTAGGGTGCGCCACAGTTGCGCCAACAATAGTGTTCAATTTGAGTTGGCGCACCAGCGGCGCACTTTCTGGAGGAGTGCGGCAAGTTCTTGTCATGTCATGTGTGGTATTCATATCATGGGAGCTGGGAGGAACATAGTCGCACCCTAAGTTTGCTATCATGGTACACGTTGTGCACCAATTTATTGAACCATTTTTGAGGAATTCTTCATTGGGCGAGGCAGCGTACTGAGCTTGTAGGTGGACATCGTAGTGAAAGTGAGGGCTATGGTTCTAAGGGAGAAGCCAGACACCAAACAGAACATGAGAGAGTGCCAACTCCCTTGACGTTTTGAGAGAGTCTTGAGAAGCAAAGGAAAAGCCGTATCACAGAATTGAAAGAGACTTGGGCGTAGTGAACGATATAGCGTGAGCTTCTGAGAGTGTGTGAGAGAGAAAGAGAGTAGAGACAATTCGTTGTGCAAGGCTTCTAGTGAAAAAGAGGATACTAGATGAGAAGCTTGCCCGTGGATGACAATTTTAGAAAGGATATGCAAATGAGGCGAGAGATCACTCTTTCTGCGTATTTTGGAGGAGAAGCCCTGCTTGTTACAACGTGAGAGAGTGTCACTAGAAGGAGAGAGTTAAAGATGGACGAGAGTCGGAGAAATAGTGGATGAAGTCAGGAGAGTGGATAGATTGTACTCCAGTGCGTGCCCGTGGGCCCTGGCATCCCAGGCCCAGCTAATGGCCCGAAAGATTCGTCTGGCAATATGCCAGCTACCTTGGTTCCAAATCGTCGTTAGTTGACGTTGAAAGAAGCAGTCAATGTGGACTAGTCGATTTTTGTAGTTTGTAGTCTTTTATGCTAATTTCTGCCCTTTTCCTTGTATATGTAGTAGTAGTTTTACAATGAACGGAGATATTTTAGGATATGATATGATTTTTCAATCAACCTTGTTTACAAACTTTCCTACAAGTTTGAATCTAACATAAGCGATAGTAAACGTAACAAACATCTGGGAACGTATTCGTTTTTTGGTCAAACAATATCTTGCAGTGATTAAACGAGCTACCAAAGTAAACCTTGTAATTTTAAAGTGAATATACTTTTATTATTGTTCCTGTACATTCTCTTACAAATAGATTCCTGAGCTTTCTGACTGGAGGGGGAAATATTTATTTGCTTCCGTAATATGAATAAGAGTAATTAATACCACTTAGGACTGCTATGGTCACTGCTAGACAAATAGTATGCTTTTTTTTGTTGTAAAATTTGACAATATACCGGCGAAATACCGGCCGGTTTTTGAAGCACATCGGGTACACCAGCATTCTTATGCAGCCTATGCAAATGAACGTAAATTAGAATAAAAAATCGAGTTAAATTAGAGCAATTTAGCTTAAATGCGTAGTAAGAATTCAAATTCACTTGTCCACGATGTGTTTCAAAAACCGACCAGTATTTCGCTTTAATTGTAAAGTTGTTAATAATGCGTAAAAGATCTGGTTTCCATGTCCTTTCCTCTTCAAAAATCCAATATATCAGGTTTCGGCGTCTCGTAGAAAATCTCGTCAACAATGCAAATATTTGAATAGCCGCGCAGCCAGCAATCTGTCAGGATATCCTGACCGGAGATTTGAATTTTGAGGATTGTACTGTAAGTTATCAGCGCGTTTTAGCTAGCTGGCAGCTGTCGCTGAACTGGCTCTAACAGTTAGCGTTCGCATCGCTGGTTTTAGCAGTGTCGCAAACATTTCGTACCCCTCCCTTTAGCCAGAAAATGTAGAAATAGTACTCTCTCCTATGAGACGAAGAGAAATTAGCATAGTTTGGATCAATGTAACTGTTTAGAATTTCGTTCGGTTATCAGCCTGTGTGCTTGATAGTTTAGTTTTGCATTTTCAAGTAGTAACGAATAGTTTTGATAATGACTTCATTGTTGTCATATTGCTGTAAATCGACTAGTTTAATAACATTAATTTTCTATGTATGTAAGTTACAGTTAATTTACGACCCAGCATCTGGTATTTTATACGTAATAATTTTTACGAGCGCATCTGCAGCATAGTCTATGCAGCATAGTTTTACCCCATTGCATTTCCGATTAAACTTTTTTTGCATTTATATATTCACAGGTTGAATGGCTTGCGACTACAGTATCGGGAGTTGTGGAATACATCTTACCTTTTCACGGTATTTGTCCGTATATGTGACAGAATTTTCGGATTTCCCCAGCAATTTGTTCGTATAAGTGACAGAATTCTCGGAATTCCCACCATTTTGTCCGTATACATGACAAAATTGTCCGAACCCAGTCGATTGGTCATTTTGCGGGTTTTCGCCATTCCGTGGTACACTCATTAGATGTAATCACATAGGGTTTGCCCAGTTAGTAATCCAAGGACTACGTTAGGGTTAGAGCGCTGGGAAATAGTGAGCTTATGTGGAGACGGCGACGCCGAAGTCGAGGAGAGAGTGTGTGACGGTGGAGATGGCGGAATGGGTGAAAGTTTCTTGGTTATATATCTCGGGCCGGGTGGCCGGCTGGTGTAATACAGTGCGTTTCATAAGTATAAGAACACCCAAAAAATTTCGTTTTCGTGCCAAAAATGACAGAAACGCTTCAAATGAGTCACACCATTGGATTCAGCGTGGAAAACTGGTCCTGTATAGGAAAATTCAGAATAAAATATTCAGAATCTCGCCAGAAGGAATTCTTGAACCAAAAGGGTCGTTTTTGCAACTGTTTCATAAGTAAAGGAACACCCGTGAAAATTATAATTTATTTAAAAATTAAAGTGATAAAGAGCTTGATTGCATAAATTAATTATCGGTAGGTCCTTCTTATCCTGCGTCAAGGTCAAATTCTCGGTGGCGCTTCGAAGAGGCGCGATTCTGGAGAATTCTGACGTCGCCTGTTCTTCGAGGCGTTTAGAAGACGTTCGACCGTCGAAAAAGTGTGCTTTTGTGCGCAGTTTCCACAAAAATACCGCCAAATGAGTTTCGAATGGATTCGCATCTGGAGAACATGCTGGAAAGCTCCACGCGTCCTCCAGATGCTCTGTCTTCTAAACTTCTGGGAATAACTGACGTTCATTGACTGTTTTACATTCTGAAGCACAATTCCTGGCAGCGGAAAACCCAGTGCAAACACTGTCGAGAACATTCTGGGTAATGACAGTGTCCATCCGTGTGCCTGGAACTTCCAGATGAGCGCAACGTTAGCGTCCCCCCCCCTGGTGGCACAGGTCATTCTTGGCAGTAATGCCAGAATCGTCAAATTGGTGCCCCAGATGGTGTTTTCTGATGAAAGCAACATCGAACTGAACGTGCCGGATAATAAGAAAAGTTCTGGTGCGATCTCCGCAGGTTACTGCAGTTCTCCGACGGGCTCAGATGATGGAGAAGGATCGGCGATGGTTTGGGGACCTTCCACGCTAAGGCCACGATCATCTGGAGTTTCCAATGATGGATGAACACTGCCAACACTCAGAATGTTCTCGACAGTGTTTGCACTGGGTTTTCCGCTGCCAGGAATTGTGCTTCAGAATGTAAAACAGTCAATGAACGTCAGTTATTCCCAGAAGTTTAGAAGACAGAGCATCTGGAGGACGCGTGGAGCTTTCCAGCATGTTCTCCAGATGCGAATCCATTCGAAACTCATTTGGCGGTATTTTTGTGGAAACTGCGCACAAAAGCACACTTTTTCGACGGTCGAACGTCTTCTAAACGCCTCGAAGAACAGGCGACTTCAGAATTCTCCAGAATCGCACCTCTTCGAAGCACCACCGAGAATTTGACCTTGACGCAGGATAAGAAGGACCTACCGATAATTAATTTATGCAATCAAGCTCTTTATCACTTTAATTTTTAAATAAATTATAATTTTCACGGGTGTTCCTTTACTTATGAAACAGTTGCAAAAACGACCCTTTTGGTTCAAGAATTCCTTCTGGCGAGATTCTGAATATTTTATTCTGAATTTTCCTATACAGGACCAGTTTTCCACGCTGAATCCAATGGTGTGACTCATTTGAAGCGTTTCTGTCATTTTTGGCCCGAAAACGAAATTTTTTGGGTGTTCTTATACTTATGAAACGCACTGTATACCACACGCATTGACGGGGATCTAGTACGCTGTCTTGGAATATATGTATTTGTAGTTTGTAGTCGTATTTATTCCTTATTAAAGCGATATAACATCCTGCTTTTAAAACGTGTGCTGAGTAACTATCATATGCAAATGAGTAAGAGCAGGATAAAAAAGCTACCTCAACTCGATACCACTTAGCTTAAATATATTATAAGAATGCAGTTGTTCACTGTTCGTTTCAAAAACCGGTTTTATTTCTCTTTAAAAAAATACAATACTCATATCAAACAAATAGATAGAAATTCCTTATTAATTGTGCGAAAGTTTGTTTGTTTGTTTGTTTGGTTGTGTTCATGCGCGTTACGTTCCGAGTGCAAATGCTAAATAAGCGCAACATACTCAGTAGACCCAGTATTTGAATTCACTGCATGTTTACATATTCAATACGAAATGTTCCCCTTGCAACATGTGCTTTCAATTTGCTAATTCTCCCCATTAGTGAGCTGAAAAATTGTGGTGGCTTATTTTTGGCACAAAACGCCTATAAAACTAAAGCTTTTAAAATGGATGTCTAGCTTTCTAAGTATGTATGACAAGTCGCCTTCTATATTTATGTAGTGATTAGTATCATATTTGATTCACTTCGGAAAGCAGGACATTTTGCAAACAATTTCATTTGGAAGAAATCTTGTTTTATTTTATTTTTACCAACAAAAATGCTAGGTCTTTCAATTTTCTCCAAACAATACCTCATGTGTTTCTCGCCATTTTTGGGCAGAAAATTGGTTTTCGTAAAATATATTATCTGTCTGTTGTTTGGGTAGCTTCGGTGTTTTGTTGGCTTGTTTTCCTCATGAAAAAAATATTCTTGTTTGTTCTGTTTAAAACGAATTACTTACCTCCTTGAAACATACCGCGTTTTCGCCCACTTTTTGTGTGCCGCTATACTGTGGCGCACGCGCTGTTTATCTCACTCAATGTTGATTACAATGCGTTAGACCGTCAAGCGTTACCGTGTGGGTTCGAGTCTGACTTTATATGTATTTTGCGTGTAATTTAGCCTTCGAGTTTCGAGCGTAACGTGAATACACACAAACAAACAAACAAACTTTCATTTATAAGCAATTCTTTCAGATTCTTTCATGTGGCGGGCCGAGAGCGGGGATCTCCCGCCCTCCGCGGGTGTGCCCACTGCGTCGAACGGGAACGCTGCCCTACCCGATTGCGCGCAGCAATTGCAAAGCATTATCGACGAGCTGAGTCCGTTTTTTTTTATAATTTTTTTATCGGTTTATAGCTGGCATACGAGTGAGCGTGTCGTTTTAAATCATCTTACGACTCACGGATTTATTTAAAATAAGAAGTAGATAAGGTGTACCATTTGCCGCATAATAATCAATAAATTGTACCATTTACCATTGGTACCATTGGGATACATTTGGTTATATATATTTTTTCCAGGAGTGCAAGACTTTGACTCAATTCGCTTTGCCACGTACCGTGCTGCTTGTAAACTCCGTTTTATACAGAAGAAGACTAATGGTACAGTTCATTGAAGTTGTTTTATTTATTTATTTTTTACTTATACGATAATGATAATGACCGTGCTTCGCTGCATCTGCTTGTATTTTAAAGATAGTACATGTAAATGTACCCAGCGCGGCTGGTAGTTTGATGCAGTTCCCGTCATTTTCAAGGGATATGACACGTGTTTATGAATCCTATGCGGGGAAACTGCATTATACATTATATGAAAATTTCTGTGCTTTTCCGACACAGAATTAAGTACAGTTTTTATATATTCGTGTAAATGGAGTTGACCAGTATACCGTATATGCTTACCAAACCATAGCGAAATACCAGCCGGTTTTTGAAACGCATCTCAAATATCAGCATTCTTATTCAGTTATGCTAAAAGGGGTCTATTGGGGTCTATTTTTTATTCAAATTTATGCTCATTTGCATATGAAGCATAGGAAAGCAGGGAGTACTCGATGCGTTTCAAAAACCGGCCGGTATTTCACTTTAAATTTGTACCTCTTACATGTTTTTAGTTTACCTGGTCGATATATGGAATATGATTGATTCGTTTCGGGAAAACGGCCTCAATGCCCTGCCAATACATACACAGGTACAGGTTATTTTATCTAGCTTACACTTGGTGAAATGGTTCATCGACGGAAAACTTGTCGGTGCGGCAACGGCAAGAGTGCGGCAAGTGTGCTGCGCGCACCCCTTACCATTACCTTACCGGCCACTTTTGAGAAATCAACAAAACAGCATAACAACAACGTACGTTGGACGTTGTATTCCTTGTAGTTTATGCAATTCAATATTCCTTGTAGTTTGTAGTTTATGTAAATCAGTTGTTCAGGATATTTTTCAAAAACCGGCTGTTATATCGCTTCAATACAGTATTATTGATCGAAGCAATGCATCTATTAATACTATCAATTATTAAGTTGAATTTTTTCTAGATCAAAGCTTCCCGCCTGGAACTACTTCTCACCTCAATTTTTCACAATTTGAATAAACGACTTGTTTCATCACAGCATATCGATACGGATAAAAGCATCTCTCTGCTACTCAGCTTCTTATTAGGCGCTTATGATAAGTTGGTTTTTGTATAATTTTTATTGTTTGCAATAATTAGCATACCACAAAGAATATGTGGAGAAAAATCTTAAAGCGAAATGCTAGCCTCTTTGGAAAATTTGCATATGATAAGCAAATCCTATGTATCGTATTGGCATGCTAATTTTGTACGATTGCCGTGGACGATCGTACAAAATTAGCATAGGATACATAGGATTTGCTTATCATATGCAAATTTTCCAAAGGGGCTAGCATTTCGCTTTAACTCGTAGAAAATTGTTGCAAAGCAGTTATGGGCATGACCAGTGACTGTATAGAGTTGAAATCAGTGTAGGAAAGTCGGATAACTAGATTACCGTAGGAAGCAACGAATAATGTAGCCACCGTGAACGTTTGAAATTTATATCTAATTCTTTATAGTTTCTTTATATTTATTAATTATTTCTCCTCTATTCAGACAACAAACAGGTCGATTATCAATATTTTCCGTGAAAATCGCATTGGCTACCATATGTGCGGGAAAATTGGTGGATAAACTACGATGTACGGTAGTTTTCTGTTTTGTAGTTTTTTTTGGTACTGTACATTTCGGTACTACCGCAGTTTTTCCTTTTTGTATTTTTGTGCAGGATTCTCTATGTATTAGATTGCAGTTAGATTTAGTTTGTTTTGTTTTCTGGACGGTAGTTTTCTGCATTCTTACTATTTTACGGCAAACATACCATCATACCTATACCAAAGGTGGGTTGTATCATTGATTGGGCAATCGATTTCATAATTTTAGATATGTTTTCTCAAATTTCCGACTCCAATGGCATTATGGAACATGACCGTTTTGCTGATCTTTTACAACAAGTGAGTGTATTTATTTATTTATTCATTTGTTTACTTGTTGTGTGTGTGTGTGTGTGTGTGCGTGTGTGTGTGTGTGTGTGTGTGTGATTGTGCGTGTGCGTGTGTGTGTGTGTGTGTTGTGCCGAAATTGCTCAGTAATCACATCTCGCAGTTAACCAGCTCGTTTTTTAGTAAACCCTTTGAAACGTACTTATTCACTTCAGGCTCTATCACTTACAACTGCGGTATTTGAAGCTCCCACGTTTGGATTTAGCGAAGCGACGGTATCCCAGTGCTTTCCCAAGGTTAGTATACCGTAACCCATGTCTAATATTATATTGTGATGCTTGGCACCTTCATAGTTATTGGATGAACCATTTGACGACGATTCCCGTTTTTTTTCGTGAGCTGACCAGTGGGTGACCACTGTTTCTCTAAGGCCGTCTACAAGTGGTCACAAAACAGTCTCGAAGTGGTCGCCAAAGGGTCAGTTACCGGGCAACACATGGTTCCCTCGGTGAAAACCATTTAGTGGTAAATTTTTCAGGACGCCAAAGTTACGCTCAATCATTTTCTGGATGTGTTTATGTCCGATCCGTGCCCTCCTTGTATTATGTGGTTACCGCTGCTACACAGGATGTCAGCGGTGGAACACGTTTACCATCCGGTGGTATGTGATGGGTGTCAGGTAAGAAATTCTTCAAAACACTAACTATAATAATGAATCACGTTTTAGACATCAACGCGAAAGCGCAGTTGCCGCACATGCGCACCAATGGCGTGTCTATAGCGCACATATTGCGTGCACTAGTTTGATTCATCGGTGTTCAGGGGCAGTTCAGATATAAGACCCTTGGTATTATCACATATAGTCAAGAACAGAGTTTAAACCTAAACCTAAGTTCAACCAACCTAACGTCTAGTCCTAAGCATAACTATGCCCACTTCTTGTGCGCTTTGTTATGGCCGAGTGGTGTAAGGCGCGGGTTCCAGAACATAATTAGTGAGTCGTAGGTTCGACTCCTATTCGGAGCATTTGTCCTGCGGAACTTGTGGTAAAGTCTATATATATATATTATCTAACGACATTATTAGAATGCTAACCTATGTTACTTATGTATACCCTTTCTCTTTAGTACTTTGGCATAACGTTCATGCCTATGTATTTGTTCACTGTTATAAAATAGAAACCTTTTCAGGTACGATCGTTCAACGGTTTCCGCTACAAGTGCCAGCGGTGTCCCAATTATCAATTATGTCAAAACTGTTTCTGGAGAGGTCGAACCTCGCAGAATCATTCAAATGAACATGAGATGAAGGAGTACTCGAGCTATGTGCGTTCTTATTCACTTTATTTTTTGATCTTAAAGCGATATAACAGCCGGTTCTTTAAACGTATTTTGTAAGCTCTATTCCCATATGAAAAATAGCTGTTATTGCCCACAATGTACGGTTGCCACAAATTTTTTAAATTACGACAAATTTCCATTTTTAGAAATCTCCCACTAAGCAACTTGCACATTCCATACACAAATCCCTACAGTGCATCCCTTCTGCGGCCAAGTCGCGACCGACCCCCAAGGTAAATATAATATTACTGATTTTTTACTCAATGTTCAATGTTAATCAATGTTAACATATTCTTTTGGGGTTTCAACCTTTGCACGTCCAGAAACCAGAGTTTGGCGATTTTTGCATGCTGACTACAGTAACTAGTTGTGGATCTTCATTTGCAAATAAATCACCCGAAGTGCAAAACGGTTTTCGCAGCCATGTTTTAGTAATTCGGGAGTTTTTTCACAGAATAATTGGGGAAAACTCTATACGTGGGCCTGAGCCTTCAATATTATTTCTTTTGAGATATTGAGTCATTTTTCACTGCGCCTATTATTCTTCAAGTTTAACCGCTTCATTTTTCTTTTATACGTTTACCTTCCATCTATCTGAATTGTTCGTCCTTTTTCATCATTCTGTTTTCAACTGAGTAATGTAGCAGTCAGCAGTAAGCACTGCAGTAAGCATTCAGCAGTCAGCAGTCAGCAGTCAGCAGTCATCAGTCAGCAGTCAGCAGTCATCAGTCAGCAGTCAGCAGTCAGCTGTTTTCAACGTTTCAGTCAGCTGTTTCAAGGATGCAGCTGACAAAAATAGCGCAGTATTTCAGTTTCTAGCACGTTTTTCTTTCAGATAAACCCTTCTATAGCTGACCGGCCTCCACGGCCTCTTGAGTTAACAAATATCGTACCAGCGACACCTACCACCTTACGGTAAGAGTTGAATCCTGCTTATACAAACGAATTATTCTCGAGGACTGTACAGAAGGGTCGCGCTTAAAATACAGTACACCCACGCAGAGTTCAGTATATTACAAATACAACTGCAGCTAAGATTACCTTTTTTCACTTATAAACCGGCGTAATCGTGAAAACCAATTGTAGTTTGTAGTTTATACTTTAACCTTTACCCTTAGCTTTACAGGAAACACCATCAAGAACCCCTCCCCGAGTGGCCCTCCTCCCCTGTCCTCCTGCCCGGTCAGATTGCCACCAACGGACACCTTGACGACGAGCACAAGCTAATCGCGCGATACTCAGCCAAGCTGAGTGGGCGGGCCGAGGTATTGTTTAGTTTGTAGTTTACATGGAAGAATTAGTTTTTAGTTTATACGTAAATTTTGTCTGTAGTTCGTTATGGCTCAGGAGCAGAAGTTTCTCGGCGTAAATTCACTAGCGAAATGCTCTAGCGCTTTAAAATAACGTTGACAAAAGCCATTGTAAGAACTTGAATTTTGAGAATTTACGTCAAATATAAAAATTATTGATTGAAATATCGATTACAGTATCCTCTGGGAGCCGGTGGCGCGTCGCGTGCTTTGGATCGACCAATGGATGAACGAGCGATGATCGCGCAACTGGAAGAAGAGAACACACAGATGATGAGAGAGATGGCACGGTTGGAGAACCAGGTACTGTATTTTAGAGAGAGAGAAAGTGAGAGATTGGAGTTTTTGTAAGCGAACGTTGATTTAGCAAATTCCCTCTTTCGCAAAAGTTTCACGGGGCGCGGCAGGCGCGGCGACAAGAACGCCACACGCGCGCTTCAGATGTGCTAGTTAGTGTCCCCTGCTTGTAATAAAACCAAATGCTTGTAGTTTGTATCCTAGTGTTTGTAGTTTGTACTCAATTGCCTTTTGTAGTTTGTATCCGAAGACGGTCAGCTGACCGGGCTCCGGGAACGCAAATCGCATCTGGAGGAGAAGATGTTCGTGATGCAGGAGAGACGCAGAGATTTGATGATGCAACTGGAACAGCTGATGGCACAGCTCAATGTGAGTATCGATTGATTTTCTTTGCAGTTTGTAAGGGATTACATTGATTTTTCTTGGAATCACTCTCCGTGCCTGCCGCTCTACCGTTATTGACTTCGCCATCTGCGCCGTGAAAATGTGTGCGACGACGAAAAAGTGGCGTGTAGGTGGCTCACAATAAGGGTGCGGTACCCTACTTGTGCGCAACAGTTGCGCCAAATGGAAGCAATCATTTTGCGATGTGGTAACTTGGTAACTCTCTCCCGGGTGTGGTAACTCTAAGGTGTGGCAACCCTCTCCCGCCCAAAGATGACACGATACATAAGTCCATCTCCCTCTATTTACTTTTAAGCGATATAACAGTCGCTTTTTGAAGCGGGTTTTGGACGACTGCATTCACATATGCTCATGGGAATACAGTGTCTAGGATAAATTTCAAAAACCGGCTGTTGTACCGCTTTAAATCTATAAAAGTAACGATTACTGTTTCCTACCCCTTTTTTTTCTTCAGACTCCGGGCGGATTCAGCCAAGGAACGGGACAACCGTCCATTTCCCTTGGAAATCTTCCCGAATCGCTAAGCGGAGTTGGAAACAAGGTACTGTAGTTCGTATTCGTCTTACGTGATTACGGTACTCTGGGTGTTCTTTAGTGGTACTATGGATGAGGTCTTCTTAACTACCCCTAGTTGTCTGACGAATTTTCTCTAGATGTCTTATGTACTTACGGAACTTACGGTACTTTTTATGTCTTACGATACTCTGCTCTAGGTATCTTCCGCGTTCCGCGCTGGCTCTCTGCCGGCCTCGTCTCTTCAGGGAGATTTACTACAAGCCGCTGATCAAATCACCAACAATATGAGCACGTTAGTCAGGGAACTCGATCAAGGTTCGTTATTTACAGTAATATATTTACTGATTTTTTTGGAACACGCACCGCTACTTACTTGCGCGTCGCGCGTTGCCGGGAATTTTAAATTCTCCTTTGAGCTGGCGAAGTCCAATTCTCTAGTTTTGTATAATACTACTTTAAAAACTTGTGTTGGACTACCGTGTTTCCAATATGCAGATTGCGTGAATACAATACATTGGAAGGCTCTGTGCCACACGTTTAAAAAACCGGCTGTTTTACCGATTATTTTTATTTCAGCAAATGCTGGGGCACTCAATGGGACGGATAGGGAAAGTTCATAGCAGTGTTTCTTTTATGCTAATGAATATGCTAATTTTCACGTATTCTAAATTGTATTACGGTAGCCCAGAAGTCAGTGAGATGTACACGGTAGACATTATATCTATAACCTTTGTCAAATTAGTTGAATAACATGAATATTAATAATTGTGACAATTAATAACACAAATAATTGCGGGTTCTCTCGAGCATTTTTTTGTATTTTCTTTTTCCCTGAGCGTTGTATGTTAAAGTGGTATAGTATGTGGTTTGTGAAAAGTATGCTCAAACTCCATGTATTATATGCAAATTGCGTTCCATGCCTAGAAGCCCGAAGAACACTTAAATTTCCATATAATAAATGTAAATGAAGACATTCAGCATACATTACCCAAATTGTATGTCATACCTCTTTATATGCGGTAGGGCCCATGCCAGGGACCCAGCAGGAATTCGTATCGTACTTTAGATCTTACGCAAATATGCAAATTTTCCAATTTCTTCTATGAACTTTACTAATTTATGCTAGTTTTTATTGAACTTTTCAATTTTTCTAAGAATTATTTTTCTAAGTTTTTCGATATCTCTTTGCTCACTTTTTGCTTGTCCACTGCATTTATTGATTGAAACCTGAATTTTATTATTAATAGTCGTTATTATGTCTTGTCACAGAGTTTTATGAATAAAGTTATATGAGTTTTGTTGATTTTGAATTTTGAAGAGAGCGCTAACATAGTTTGGGTTTTTCTATTTTGTTTTGCGTTTGTAGTAGCAAATTTTTTCCTACGTCTCCTGAGGGCCCCGTTAGGGATTTGGTGAAACACGGCGTCTTAGCGCCTAGGCTTAGGCTATTTATTTCGTCATAACTGCTTACAACATTTACTAACAAAACACAACTTTTATTAAATCGTAGAAATGACAAAAAAAAACTATATGAAACAACATGAAAGAACCTGTAAGACAATACCCGTCATCATATGTTTAAAGTGGCATATCAGCCGGTTTTAGAAAAATATGTTGAATAATGGTATTCCCACGTATTATACTCAAATGAGCATGAATAGAATAACTAATCGGATCATCGACCTCATTTCCCATAATACGTATTTATTTATTTATTTATTAAATAACACCACAGGGTGTGCATCACAATGAAATGATGAAAAGAAAGTAGTATATAACTCGTCGTGTTGTCGTTGATTAGCAAACAGGACAGGTGATTTGATAATAAAACAATGGAAATCAATATATGTATGCAGTTGTTCAAATCATGCTTGAAGAACCAGCTGTTATGCCGCTTTAAATGTAAGTTAGCGCTGTGTGTCGCTAAGAAAATAATCAGTGCACATAACTAGACCATATCATATAGCTAATGAACGATACCTGTAATAAGACTCAAAGACGTTAGTTAAAATTGTATTCACAAATAAGGTTTGATGATCCTAAAGTAACTCCGCCTCACCAGGGTACGTACCATTTTTGAGAGTACGGGAGGTTTTTCACGGGTATTGGTGGGAACCTACCTTCGCTATGGTACTTACCAAATTCTAGGCTCTACCTACCATCGCTAGGGTCGGTTTTAGAGCCTGAGCGGTCACCCCAGTTAGTTGTAATATAATATGCTAGACAATCAAACATTTAAAGCTTTCCACTGAGGAGGCCAGATTTCGACTGGCTGTTGCGGTTCATATTTTGAATACGCTTTTCTGTAGTAAACATCGTGCCCACGCGAGACATACGCCAACCAGTAGCCATAAGACGATATTGAGGCTAAAACTAGATCAATTTGCAAAGAGATATGACACGTGGTTGGTGAACTGTAGACTATGAAAAAATACGGCACAGAAGGGCACACGATTTACATACATACAAAGAAAAGTTGTCCAGTAAAAAGAAAAAAAAGGTGTTTGGTTTTTTCTCGTAAAAATTAACCTAAGCCATAGTTACCTGTCAAGTATACGGTATCGCACTGCTTTTTAGCAAATGCCCAATCGATCATAGAAGGCTGGTCACTACCGTAGTTAGCGATGCTGATTTTATAATTCGAAAATTGGGGATCTGAAACAGGAGGCTTTATAATTCATAATGAACAAAGATAGGTGGGAATTTGATTTGCACCAAAAGCCTCTTAACTAACCATGAAACTTTGAGAGATGTTTAAACTGACAAAACTCGGATGGTGCCGGCGAAACCCTGGCACGAAAAAATGCGCGGCGAAAAGTTGGCGCAACGACTGATTGAAAACCGGAAAAAGCGGTGCGCGGAAGCAAAGGTAATTTTCGTGTACACAGCCAGTCTTGAAGTAAAAATTATCATTTTGTTATTAAAGCGACATACAGGCCGGTTCTTGAAACGCATCGTGGACAACTGAATTCTTACGTATCTATGATCATTTGAATTTAGGTTACTTTTTTTTATTCTAATTTACGTTAATTTGCATACGCTGCATAAGAATGCTGGTCAAATCGATGTGTTTCACAAAACGGCCCGCATTAGGATTTAACTCACCATGGAACGTTTCCGTGTTCCATTTATGATCTTGCCCAAGCACTACGATATGAATTGATGCTTTTCCTTGGCGTTTTACTGGAATATAAGGGGAGCATGCAACTTAAAAGTTAAGCGAAGTATGAGGTTACTCTAGCTCTCCCTCTCACTCCTACTCAGTCTCTCTCTCCCTCTCTCTCTCTCGCCCTCCCTCCCCAAAATTTGCATAACACCAAAATAAACCTCACACTGTTCGATTATATACAAACTTCCTTCGACCGTTGACCGGTTTTCGGAGGCCAAATGAAATTGCTCAGTTACAAAATCGCCACGCCTCGTGTGCACACACAGCCTAAGTTGAATTGTTGATTTGAATAAATTGTATGGTATACCTTTCGCTCACTTTTGGCACACGCCCGGGCACCATAGGCACACAATTTATGTCCGCCGCACAAAGTTGGCATACTTCACCTTCGCGGTTAAAGAAGCTAACCAACCTATGTGACTGCGTGTCTTTTTCAATCCCGCTAACTAATATTTGATTCGCCATTTCAGTCAAATTCTTGGTCATTTCCAAGCGCCGTTCAATCACATAACTAGGTGTCGACTCGAGGAATTTGTAATTCTGGAATTAAATTTAAAGCGAAATACCGGCCGGTTTATGAAAACGCATCGTGTACAGCTGAATCGTTACGTATTTTGTACTTATGCAAAGTTGTTCGAATTTAGCTCGATTTTTTATTCTAATTTATGTTCATTTGCGTAAGCTGCATATGCATAGGAATTCTGGTGTTCTCGATGTGTTTCAAGTCCTTGTTTGGAAATTGCAAAAAATACTGTGCCATTATGATTCGAACTTTCGTTGCACTGGTACTAAACCCCCTATGTTCATACCTGTAGGTATCTGAGGTCGGTTGCGATTATAGTATTTTTCCACATGCCCCCAAATAGGAGGCCCGCGTCGAAATATTCAAAACACTGCTGATCGCGAGGCGCGCGATGCGGATACCAGAATAGCCACTGAAAATATATAATAGATAGTAATTGATGGTTATGAAAAATTTGTTGTGCGCGGCGGGGTCCTGGCACACATTCGGGTGTGAGGTTCACTGCGAAACTGTACGCAATCGCGTGGGTGCCTTTAAAGGGATAGGTACACCTTGAATTGCACCTTTTTTTGACGGCGTGGTGCTAGCCAAGTGGGCCAAGTCCATTTTCAAGCATACTATGGCAATTTCTGTGTCATTTAGGGCGTTTTTAAAGTTGTGTACAGTGCCGGCACGTTGAAGGACACAAATTTGCATATACAGAAAAAGAATGTATTATGCAGTGATGCAGGCATTCTCAAACCACGGCTTCACCGCTTTAAACCCCACCGGCCTGTTTACGTATGCAAATCCCTTGGCAAGTCCTGGCATATGTTGACTATATTTACGAATTTTGGACAGGCACATCTCAGAGTCCGCGTAGATTGCTGGCGTCCTCAAGGCAATAAACTGTTTACATATTACCAATCGCATTATTAAACAATATAAAAAACAACATAAGTAGTGCACCGCAAAAGTAATAAATAATAAGATCGTGAAGAATTACTACTTTTAGTCCAAACATTCGGACTCTTCAAATAATGTCCCAAACATTCTTTTCAAAGCGAACACTGGCCGGTTTTTGAAACGCATAGGGTACACCAGCATTCTTATGCAGCTTATGCAAGTGAACATAAATTAGAATAAAAATCGGCTAAATTCGAGCAAATTAGCATAAATGCGTAAGAATTTAGTTGTCCACGATGCAAAACCGGCCCCCTATTTCGCTTTAAACAACACTATATAAAAACGCACTAAAACTATGTAGTGTACCTCGAAAATTATAAATAATAAGTTTGAACATTTGGTGACCAGCTGATCACGGTTTCGATCACATGGTCACGAAGTGGCCACCAAATGGGCTGGCCCATGAAAAAACAGTGAACCGTCTCCAAATGGGCTCACCCTTTTCCTTCGTAGGGTTAAATTACACTAATATTAATACCACACTAGTGCATAAATTTTGACTTGGCATAGATATTGCTCACCTTCCGATTTGTTGAGCTATTGACGCGAAAGAAATCATCTCGAAAACAATGTTTCCAACACCGCCGCCCTTCTAAAATATGTTATTAATTTTTAAAAGTAAGCCGATTTTTTTCATAATTATTGCATAAATATATAAGGAACGTACTATATTACCATGAATTATATGCAAACTGCGTTCCTTCGGGTACCTAAGTGATGCAGAAAATGGCATAGATAGTAGCGCGAATGGTGCGCCGTAAGCGCGCCACCAGGTTCTGATCTTAAAATTTTATTCACAAACGCACCTTAGCATTGCACGCGTGCAAATCCGCTACAATAAAACGCTCATCCTCGATTTGTGTGCTCGGTAGCCTAAAAAGGAAATGAGTTTGATTACAAAAGGGGTAACTGGCTCAGGAACGTCCGTAGGTAAATAGCTAAAGTTATATAACAAGCGGTTTTTGAAATGTAGGCAATCTCATATGTTGTATGCAATTAATATAATCACACCGTCCATAATACGTTTCAAAGATCGGCTGTTATGCCGCTTCAAATAGTGAAGTTACAATAAATTATAGAAATAAAATTTGTTCAAATCAGCTCACTCATCTCCATTTAATGTAGACACTGTTATTGCGGGTTTCTTTCTGACGTTTGTGACGATAAAAGATATCAAAAATAGACAGAGGAGAATAGAAGCCAAAGCTGTTTTATAGTGTATCCGTAGGGCTGAAGCCATACTATCGGCCTGAAACAATGATAATTGGGTCCGACACTTAAAAATACCGGCCAGTTTTTGAAGCGCGTCGAGCATAACTGAATTCTTGCGTATGCTAAGTTACCCGAATATCTTATTTTGCTCGATGTGTTTCCAAAACCCGCCGGTATTTCGCTTTAACTTTGAAACCAACAGAAAACAAAGGAGATTCAAGATTGTTGGAAGCCCCTCGTGAAAATTATTGAAGGTTTTTGGAAAGCACGTAACCCAGGAAATGTGGCGTGAAATGTGCGCCACCAGTGCGCCAAGACTAATATCCTTCCGCTGGCGCATACACTGCGCACATATTTTACCGCTGGCGCATACCCTGCGCACAGATAGATAACGAAGTGCGTTGTCCGTCTGGCACAGGCGTCCCCTTTTTATGAGCAGGCCTCTGCGCAGTCTCACGTTTTTAAAAAATTATCAAACTGTTCTTGTGCATTGTATAAACAGTGATGGTACTCATTGTCATAAGAACTTGGGAACTTCATCCCAAGGAAACCTCAGGTATAAATACCCAAAGATCCGCATTTAGTGTACGAAACAAAGTGCTGACCCACTAACGGCGATGTTTCAAGGCTTTCGATTTTTTGCATTTCCTTTGAGATACGATCGAACACACGTTTTACTCAAAAAAAAAACGCATGAATATGCTCCTAGAAATGTAGGATAACAACGTTTTGCCTTAACCTCGCCGTATGGCTTCAACACGAAACACTGATGGTATGTGGTGCAGAAAAAAGGCTGCGCCAACATATCGCCGCACACGCTTAGTCTTCGCCGGACCCTCGCCAGGTTCTCGAGAGTGTCCCTAGAGCGAACTCGCCGCGCACCGTCATGTGGTTCTGCATCGATTTTCGTATCGTCCTGAGCCTACCGTTAGCCGCGCGTAACTAGCCTCACGGCGAGACTTTATAAGGATAAGCTATAAGTAACAAAAGAATAGTGTTGTTCAAAAATCTACCTGCACTAATGGTTCAAAAATCACTAATGGTCTAAAAGATTTCCTAACATTTTATATTATTCACAACTCTAATAATCGTGCGTTACATCATCACATGGACTACATGACGTAAAATTTATGGATTCACAACATATAATTAAAAATATTATTATTATGTGAATTTGAATGGGTTTAGTCGCGTAGTCCATTAAACTCGTTCACATTTTATTGGTCACCATTAATCTTAGCGTTCACGTTCTCACTGTGAATACTCAAATAAAATTGGCTGTGTACCCAACTAACTAATCGGGAAACTGCATTACCATGTATCATATGCAAATTATGTTCCACACTGTGCCGAAATTTGCATATAGTAGGTAATATTGTTAGTCCAGAACAAACAACGTGCCAAATTGTTCACAGAACTCTGCCCTATGCACTATATTGATAAGATCTCAGCTAGACAGCAATGATACACTAAGCGACCATCCTTTGCGTAACATTGCACTATCGACAAGAACAAAACTTAAAATATAAAAGCTCAAAAATTATGGAAAGCCGTTAGCTCATAGGAAATGGGTGAACCCATTTGGTGACGGTTCACTGGGTTTTCTTCGTGGGCCAGCCCATTTGGTGACCAATTCGTAATTATGTGATGACCATGTTTCCGTCGAAAACTGTCACAACTGGTCACTAAATGGTCACCAAATGGTGAGGGGCCAACGACGGCTTTCTGTGATTTCGGCCACTATACAGTTTTCCAGTATACGCGTAAAAAAGCCAGTAAGGATTCAGCTCAGGTCAACGCGAAAAAAAATACTCAGGATTTTTCCATTGGAAGACTACATAATCAAAACTAGAATACCATATTTCATAAAAGGCGTCAGTGGGTAAGTTAGGCGAGAAACAAACTTCACGTGAGTCATGGTGTAAACGGTTAGGGACTTACAATATCAAAAGCAGGGACTGTTAAAGCAGTATAACAGGCGGTTGTTGAACTGTGTGTCAAATAATCACACTACCGTGTATTGTATGCAAATGATCATTATTTGCATAATAAATCGACCCCAATTTGGCACCACCTTGTATAAACACACTTCAGTGCGTTTCAAAGGCCGGCCGCTATTTCGCTTTAAAGCGAAATGCTAGCCCCTTTGGAAAATTTGCATATGATAAGCAAATCCTATGTATCCTATGCTAATTTTGCGCGATCGTCCACGGCAATCGCGCAAAATTAGCATAGGATACATAGGATTTGCTTGTCATATGCAAATTTTCCAAAGGGGCTAGCATTTCGCTTTAACAAAATTCAAATAGTAACAGATTATTGTGCAGATTGCACATGAAAAATATGAAAAGGCAAAATTAAAGAAATTCAAAATTCGACCATTTCCCTAAGAATTCTATCAAATTTTCAATTGAATACACTCCTTTTGTAAAAGCGAAATAGCGGCCGGTTTTTGAAACTCATAGTGGACAGCTGAATTTTTACGTATGTATGTACAGTAAAGTTGCTCGAATATCTCGATTTTTATTCTAATTTATGTTCATTCGCATAATCTGCATTAGAATGCTGGTGCATTCGATGTGTTTCAAAAACCGGCCGCTACTTCGCTTTAAAAATAAAAATACTCACGGAATGGGACTAAGGCAAAAAGGATAAAAAAGTATTTGAGCATATAGAAAGTAAGGTAGAAAGACGAAAAAAATAAAGAATAAATAGAAACAAGACATAAAAGACATATGAATTCAACGGTTCAATATGAAACAGCATCATTGATCTCTTGAGAGATTATATCGCGAGTCGCAGAGCGCGAAAATCACATTTCAGCTTTCAAAAATTTACAATTCGGCTTAGGCTTAGGCATAGGGGGAGGGGTGAGCCTAAGCCTAAGCCCTACATGCGTGGACTAATTATCTGTTAATCATAACATAACCGTGGACATTAAAAGAATTATACTATTGATTTACGTAAATTTGTGACTTTTGAAAAGGAAAATATGCAGGAACGGCTGCCGAGACCACAGAAAAAACACAAGGTTTCACCGAAAACCATATGGCGACCGGCCATTTTTGGCAACCATTTTCCAGCAAAAATAGTAGCTCCGAGGTCATGATTTGGTCTCCAAATGGTTTATGCCACTGAAAAAAGGGAAAAGAAAAAATGGTAATTAAAGAAATTTTTATTGAGTAAATACATGAACCTTGCGTGGGTTTAGGCTTAGGCTTAGGCTTAGGCTTAGGCTTAGGCTTAGGCTTAGGCTTAGGCTTAGGCTCAGACTGAGTCTCAGTTAAAATCGAGGACAACCTGAAATGCATGAACCTTTGGTCGAGGCGGGGGTTGCGAGCGTGACATTTCGGGCTGGACTGCCAATGCTTGAAGCTTGAAGCGGAACCCTTTTTTAGTAGATAAGATCAGCTTTTCTACGGTATATTGCTCACTTATTTGACAAAGAAATGTCTAAGGAAAAGGTTTTTGTTGCTTGAATCAGACAATGAACTTGGTGTGGTAAGGGCTCAGTCGTTTGAAATAACAATGGACCGCGTGACGCTATGCCGTTATGCGCTTGTGTTATGATGTCATGCCGTTATGAGTAACGAACTGTTTTAAAACTCAGGCCGCGTAAAAATGCTCTGAGTTGCTGTGTAGAGGATTGGGTAATCATGTTTGTGAACACCTCATTGTTTAGTTTAACCTCAAGTTTAGAGGTTATAGCGAAATGTTTCATACACACTAAATTCCTGTTTTTTTCTTTGTTCTGTTTCATATGTATTTGAATAATTTATACAGAGGGCTTCACGAGCATGCATATGCAGACACCTCAAATGTAGCCGTACGATGTCAGGGACGTAACAACCATACGCTGGCACCAGTTTTGCACCAAATTTATGTGAATTTGAGAATTTTCCTTCACCCTCTTTACTTTTAGTATGTGTTTGTGGAGAGCGAAAGTCCATAATTCGATTTAAAGCGAAATACCGGCCGCTTTTTGAAACACCGAATACACCAGCATTCTTATGCGGCTTATGCTCATGAACATAAATTAGTATAAATTCAGTTATCCGCGATGCATTTCAAAAACCTGTAGGTTTTTCGATTTAATATACATTACAAAAAGTGTTGCTAGAAAATGAAGATGTTGAAAATACAGATAAAAAACATCCTTGTTATAAAATGATGATCTACCAAACCACAACTATATACGTGTGCAGTTTATATATATGGCGTGTTTTGTTCACCGAACCACTGTCCAGCTAATCGCGGATTAAATCTACTGCAAACTGTAGTACATACATAAACATGGGTATTAATGCGGTATAACAGCTGGTTTTTGAAACGTATGTTGGTCAATTGCATTCCCATATATAATAAATGTTTATTGGATCAACGAGTCGCAGGGACAAAGATGACCAGTTCTTGAGGTAGTGGCTAATAGCCCACAAACCAAAAGGTACCCTAAGATGTTGGTGCGGTAAGGACACCATCATACTAACAAGGGACCGTGATATATTGTACGCCAATTGCCAATTGGTAGGGTTTAGTGATGCTCCTTTACTCTAGGTTGCTTCAATGTAATGTTCAAAGAGTTCAGCTACATGACTTGTTACCTAAACTGATGTTTATTCTCGAGTCTCGGGAGTTCGCAGTCAGTTCTTTGTGATTCGTAATGTACATGCAAAAATCTTTTGATGTACAAAACAAGAATTCTGCGAATTTGTATACTTAGTTCCCTGTGGCCGTATTCACAAACAGCAGGAGCCTCCCTGGGTGGGAGAATTTGGCTCTGCGCGTCCCGATTCGTGTGATCCCTCTCTTCTTCTCACCTCCCACTGGTAGGCTGGGAGCCTCCCGGCGCGTTCGTGCATACGGCCCCTGGTGAGCATGGTTGCCGACGAGTTCCAGATAACAAAATATTCGACATCGTCAGGATAGGACAGGCAGGGATCGGCTTTGCAGACTATGTTTTCACTGTCAGTTAATAAGGTTTGTTCAACTTTGTACTACGGCATACACTTTAGTTTCTAATGCATATGATAATATATTATTTTATAAATAAAAGTCGTATGTTTTGTCTTCATAAATCGGGGGGTGTTCTTGCAAAGAATGCAATTATAAGCATATGAATGTGTTGTATACAAACACCTCAACACTGTTATATCATTGGAATATGGTATTTGCTTTGATTCTGAAAAATTGCAATGATTGTACCATTTATGTTTCAAATACAGTTTCTCGTTTATATTTATTGATGTGGTCTAACCTTGCGCGATACATTTTTATTTGTTCGTAATAAATGTTATTCTATGTTATGTATTTTAATATCTGCATTTCATAAGATGTACTGCATCAACCACACAAAAAGCCTCCACCATTTGCGCACCCCACGCGCAATCTCCGCGCACCCGAGGCGCACATTCCGCGCACCTCAGCTTATTCCTTTTTGACGGGGGATCGGTTTTTTACAATGATCGTTAGTTCATTTCCAAAGTCTTTGCAAACGATCTCGTGTGCTCTGATGAATAAATTATAACAAAAAGTGGTTTTGACCCCGTCTAATTTCGTATTCTTTACATTTTGCGAAAAAAAGCATACGATAACAAAGGGTTATCGTCGTGCTTTTGAAGCGGTTAACATCTGGTTCTTAATAATATTGCGAAAATGTTTTATTAAATGTTTCATTCTATCTTGCTATCGCTTTGGCAAACCTCGATTAGGCTCGTCATTAGGAATTAGTTCTGTCACAAAGATCTCTGACACCTACGTATGTAACACTCTGACAACTCTCTGACACGTGACAAAAGTTTCAATACCGCTTTAACCTCCTTTTATTCAGATTCAATGACAATTCATGAATATACTGAACCAAGGAAATCAGTCCCTAATGAAACTAAAGAAGTAAACACCGAGCGGATTATAAAATCAGATATTCCAACTGAAAAGTCTCAGGACGACGAGTCTACTGATGGGGTAAGCAGTAACCTCCATAAGACGATTAACGTCAGCCACACAACCGGAGTTCGAATCCAGCTGGATCCTCTCACTGTATTCTTCCCAACATAAACCAGATAAGCCAAACAACTGGGGCAAGTTCCGTCATGCTTTTCCCCGAACGGATAAAATACTGGTGATCTGATGCTGTAAGCGAACCACGGTTGTGCTGGCACTAGATGAGAACCTTGTCGTTGAGCCATGAAGTCTAACTTCGTCAAATTGCAGGTCAATTGCGCCTTCTCCTTCGGACACCGTACCCGTTACTTCATTCTATTATCTTCCTTTCTGTGTTTGAGTATATGTTTGTCAAATATACTTACGCTCAACTTTACGCTGATTTGTTGGGAGAAGCCGGCCGAGGTAAGATAGTAATTATTTTTGCTATAAATGGAGGGAGAGAGGTTGTTTGTACACTGATAAATCTCCGCGCATTCGCAGCGGAAAAGGGGTCCGCCACACAGGTAGACAACATGAAATTGTAGTTTTGTGTAGTCATTTCCATATTAAAGGGAATATGTAGGCACTCAAAATGAGCAAAACAACTGCGAAACTAGAGTTTCCACACCAGACATGAAATTAAGTAGGCGACTGAATATGTAAATTCGAATATTCTCATTTGCATGCAAATATGTCGCTGTTGCATGCTATATGCCGATGTATGCAATCATATGCTAAATTTTTTGTTCCATCAGCACTGCCGTGTAAGCCAGGGGGTCAAGCAACGCGTTTACTATGGAAAAGATGAACTTTGAAAATCATTTTCTTTTAAATGGGAAACTTTTAACAATTTTTGTTGTTGTTTCCTTAATGAGGAACACACATTCTATTAATACAGCTTAACTTCAAAAAGGGCATGCATATTCCCTTTAAAATGATAGACTCCCTATTCGGGCAAATGGACATCTATCGGTAAATAGTACACCGTAGTCTACCGTAGTCGATTATATATTTATTTATCGAACAAGATTATACGTTTTAGATAAAACCAACCAGATTAAACTACACAATTTGGTCGATTATGGCACCGTTTTCTGATATTGAGGAGCGTTTTGTGCAGGCAATTTTGCATCGAAAGGAGGTAAGTGACTGTTTTTATAAATATTCGAGTCCTCTAGTCACGTGGTGAATTATTTAAATTTAATTACCACAGCCGCCTGTGTACGTATTTGTTATTGGGTGATTTTGTTTTCTTTTCTTTGCGTTGTGGGCAAAATTTGGACGGATGAGCGCGATGCATGGGCGGCACAGTTTATGGGCTCCGTGTCTGCAGCGTCAAAGGTCGTACACATGCTAGCTGAAACGCTGCTAAGCCTAATTGTAAGCCTAAGATCTAAGGGGTTGAAGCCTGGCGTCTTCATCATTGAAAACTATATTCTTCCAGACAAAAGACGACTACCTAAAGAAAACAGCGGGTGAAAAGACGGCACTGCTTATGTCGGTCGCTATTGGGGCGATGGTAGCTGTAAGTCAATGATTTTCATATATAAAAAGGAATATGCATGCACCGAACAACGGACATACTTTACATTTACTCAACTTTATCGATAAACCCCCGCAGTGTCAAAGTAATTTAACCGCTATGGAATTGGAGTAGAGAAGGTGCGAAGAGAGATAGTCAGGAGAAGGAGAGTACTATTGGGGGAGAGATCACGAGAGAGGGAGACAGCGAGAGAGAGAGAGAGAGAGAGAGGGAGAGAGAGAGAAAGAGAGAGGAAAGCAAGAATAAGGTTTGTTCACTTCAGGTCTATCCCTTAATCTGGCTTCTCAATAAATTCGGACCGCGCCGTCTCTTCTTCGTCATTGGAATCCTATCAGCCACCTCAACAGCGCTCTTTCCACTCGCGGCAAAGAATCCAGGTTGAAATAAGCACAATTCTGGTTGACGCACCTGTGACACACTTATGGCGCACATCTGGCGAAACTGCTGGCCGGTGCACCGACTGGAGTCCTACGAATTCTTGCGCAACCAAGGGTGTATGCGCTGTCCACTGTGGCCAATCCTCTTTTGTTTGCTCACCACAGGCGTGGGGGTTTCATAGTTTCATCGCTGCGGCGACACGAAGCTTTGCATCAGCGCTGTGCGGTATTGTATTTGCAAGGTACAAGGTTTAAAGCGAAATTCTAGCCTCTTTGGAAAATTTGCATATGATAAGCAAATCCTATGTATCCTATGCTAATTTTGTACGATTGCCGTGGACGATCTTACAAAATTAGCATAGGATACATAGAATTTGCTTATCATATGCAAATTTTCCAAAGGGGCATTTCGCTTTAAACTATGAATACGCCATTCTATAACCACCACTTGAATGTTACCCATCACAGTATGCGTACCAAAATAGGTACGCAAAGCGCGTTCTGTCTAATGTAATCAATATATAGTAATTTATTGATATCTTCCAGGATCTGATGACATCTACTATATGGTTCTATGTCGTGTCGTGCAGGGTGTGGCTCTAGCTGCCTGCCTTCCAGTGGTCGGACAAATCACTGCACATTGGAGTACACTAAAACAGAGCGGATTCTTTGTGGCCATTCTCAGCAGTTTCATGCAGGTTTACAGTTTAGAAGCTACAGACTACAAAGTACAAATTCATTTGGAATGTTACGTTGCGCTGCGCACATCGCGCAGAAAGTTGGAAGTGGTGAAAACCTGGTGCACCTGTTGCAAAATTTAGAAACTGCGCCATGCATTGCTGCTGCACCGCCGTTGCGCCGCACTTACTGCGCACACTTCGTGCGAAATAGGGTGCGCCACTCCACAGCCCCATATTTTGCGCGGCACCGACGCGAAACTGTGAATTATTTTACTTATTTTTTTCCAGACTGCACCCGTGATGACAATGCCTTTGGGCGGATTAATGTGCGAGACGCATGGATGGGCCTCTGTGTATTATATTCATTCTGCTGCCACAGTCTTCTTCTTTTCTATATTTGTCATATTTTACAGGTTATTTTCTAATAGAGAGTGAATGTGAAAGAGGGGGAGAGAATGAGAGCGATAATTTGAAAGAGAAAGAGAGAGAGAGAGAAAGAGATGGAGGGAGGGAGGGAGGGAGATAGGGAGAGAGAGAGGTTAAAAGAGAAAGGGCAATTACCCTATATTGCAGAGATGCTCCCCGCAAGCACCAATTCGTCAGCGTAAAAGAACTTTTAAAAATTCTCCATGGCAAAGAGGAAACGCAAGTAAATACAAAGCACCAAGTACCGTATGCGAAAATCATGAAATCAGGTACAATCTGGATCTGTGTTTTTAAAGGTTTAAAGCGGTATTACGGCCGGTTTTTGAAGCTTAACCTGGACGCTGTATTGCCACGTAGTGCAGGTAAATAACTGCGCTGTGCTGTGCGATTTTTTAAACTAATGATGTTCGTTTGCGTACAACGTATGGGAATACAGTTGTACCTTGAAAAGCTGGCCGTTATATCGCTTTAAAATCAAGGAAATTATAACGTGGTGTACCACAAAACAAAACAATCCGGAAATACGTCGAGGACTAGATACGCTATATCCGGAACACTATAAAATTCCCAACAATAAATTATAATGTCAGCATTCCAGGCGAAATTTGGGCAGTATGGATCGCTGCGTTCGGTAACTTTATGGGAACGCAACTTTTGCTCCAGTACACACCAATCTACTTGAAAACGGTAGGCTGATAAGTTTAGTAGCGTAATTCCTCGAGCTCCTTCTTTCACTAATGAGACTCCATGTGCACTAATTGTAAAGCTGATAAAGGTGCGCGGCAAAAAACAAGGCACATTTTGCAGATGGGTAATAAATGTGCGCCATAAGTGCGCCAAATATGCGCCCACTTAAATTACGGCCCTTTTTTCGCGGTGACGTTCGCGAAGTCGTCGCGACTATGCAAGGTAATCAGAAATACAGAAGCGCACAAAAACCACAATGCTCTTCATTATTCACCACTATTCAAGGCTCTTCAAGTCAAGTCGCTCGTCTGGAATGGTGTAATTTCCGCACTACCACCATTTTCAATGTTTTTGGTGAAGATAGCGGCGGGACTCGCCTCCGACCGAATCGATTTTCTAAGTGAAAAGGCGAAACTTCGTCTGTTCAACACTTTGGCGCTCGGTATGTGAGTGGAATCATTAGCCAACACTTCGTTGAATAGACTAGCAGCTGAGGCGCATCATCACACTGATGAAACTGCGCGCAAAATGTGTGCGCCACAAGTTCGCGAAGTGGTATTTGAGAACTCGTGGTTATGCCAGAGGTGCGCGGTGTACAAGCCCACTCTATCGCACGCGTGCCTATTGCGCAAATTTTCACTGTGTAATAATTTTCGATCTTCTGAGCTAGTGGACCTGTAGTAGGTAACAAAGCCGCGTACTACTTCGTCTAAAACGCAGATACCCTAGAAAAAGGAAGAGTCTATAATGCATTCAGACGGACCCGCCAGACGTGCGCGGATGGCGCGCCAGTAACAACTCCAAATGGCTATTTCAGGTGGAATGTGCCTCTCATTCGCGACGCTCGCCTTCATCCCCGATCCACTTGTCATCCCAAATATTCTACTCATCATACTGTCAAATGCAATACTCGGTATGATACGAATTGCCAACTATATAAAACCCTAGAATTGACGAAACTCGGGCGGCGCGAAAAGTTCCCGCGGTGAAAGGTATACGCGGTAAATGTACGAAAACGCGAAAATTTCCGTAGAACCAGATAAAAGGTGCGCGGCGACTGCGCCAGGGTTTCGCGAAAGGATGTTCGGCGCTTTCGCGAGAGCCTGGCGAAAAATGTATGCGCACTGATTTTTTGCGCCACGCACCATCTGTTTCGCGTTCTGAGGGCAGAGAGCTCGCCAGTGGTTCGGAAGGGTTCAAGATTGCTAGTCGTACTGACACGACGCTAAGAATCACAGGTGTACCGCCTAAAATCCCGGCGCACTCCTCGCACCCGTTAGGTCATACGGTACAGTTGGTTTTCAAGGTTACTTGCGGCATGTGTTCCCCCTCTCAGCATCCTGAGCGCGCCCTCAAAAGGAAATGACGTCACCGCGCGTATTTCGCAACGCTTGCACTTTACAAGATTTCGCAATAGTTTCAAAACTGAACTCCTGTGTGGAAATATTGGCCTCGGTCACATTCAACCAAAGCCACAGTGATGATGATAAAAATATCGAATCTGATGCGCACAATGAAATGGACTATTCTACAAGTACACAATTTCATGCTTCAATTCCGGCGGGTTCTTCAAATCGGCTCAACTGGTTGCAAGACAATACTCCACTTTCGTAATGGGAAACGTCTCCTTCCTCAACTGCTTCTGCATGCTCCTCGTCCCATTCATTGGTAGAGATTTGAACATATGATTAAGAGAAATATAACGAATATATCAAGTTTTTGCTTGAAAGATAATCACATTACAGTAGGCCAGCTAACGGACAACGACAACATCCAGTGGAGTACAATATTCACAGTCCACGCAGCAATATTATTCTTCACAAATGGTCTATATTGCTTCCGCCCAGGATACAAGGTAACGAAACATAGGCATTTTCGCCAAAGCGGATGAATTCAACAAATAGTAAGATCAAAAAGCTCATAGGCACATTTATATAAGTCTAGGCAGCACCATGGACGAAACCAGAAGCCACCTTTGCAGAGGAACCAAAGGAATCTCTCAACAACTACAAAACCCAAGGACAACCGAACAAAGCCACCCACAGACGATCATTGCCGATAATTCCATCACTGACAACTTGCGTTATGTACACGATTTATTTTCAGGGTATATTAACAGATTAATAAAAAAATAAAATGTAAAATTGCAGCATGTTCACACTAACAAATAACAAAATGAGATGATCGGTTTAACCGTAGTGACGCGTCGGAATTTCCAATATAACCAATATAGATATCACGGGGAGAACGGCATGGTATGAGTATCATTGCACATGGTGTTAAAATCCACCACCGAGTTGTTCCTGGTAGACCTGCAATGATAGACATTACCAATTTGCTGAAAGCAAATTTAATGGAAAACTCGACAGACAAAATAGTTTTATATTTTTGACATTTTTGGTAGCACTTGGCATACTTCACATTCTAATCACGACGGTGGTATGTGTGCTAGCTCAAAACCACCTTCCAACTGTACGAGATATGCTAATTTGGAGGTGGTTTCGCCGGTCAGTTCGTCAACGGGATTATGTCCAGAACAGTATTCGAAACTGATAACTTGAAAAGTGACTAGGATATGATGGAACGCTGCCGAAAACGTTCATTCAGCGAGAGTACATGCACACTGCCAAACAATTAAAGTACCTCGATAACATCATCCTCCTCCATTTCGAGTGATTTGGGTGTATCTTCATCGTTAATCCTCCGTCCATCAAACAAAAACCTGAAAAAATAGTCGCTAAGTAGGTCACATAGATCTCTATTCGTACAACAATCCTAATAATCATGTACAGGTAGCGTGGAAAATTCAAACGAAATGCTTAGGTGTATTTGAGCAACAACTTCAACGAAATATGCACAAAAATACCTCAATGAAGAGACAGAGACGCCGGTACGATCAGCAAATGATTTCTTCAACTTTCCCATTGATGTTCCGAATTTGACGCGGAAGTGGACCTCATTTGAGTCCTAAAAGAGTATAGTCAGCTAAAGAGTATAGTCAGCTTATATAATAGAGAGCCGCGTTAACACACTACAAAGCCCATAAGAACGTAAACAAGGGAAGACCAATATTGGCAATTCAAACCACGCACCTGACCGACGACCTTAAGCTTGATGTATTCCTTTTCTCCACCCTCGCCGGCGGCAGCATTTTCTCCGTTATCGGCCATCTTAAAAAAAATACGTACAAGGTTCAATTAGCATGGACGTAGGATAACAGGAGATTGCGGGTGAAAGCACAAAAACTAATGATAATTCAGCTACACGTCTTCGCCAGAGAACTGAACATCACGCCAAAAAGCGAAAAACAACCGGGACTCGCGAAAATTCGCGAAAATGACCGTCGATCAATATATTGGCCACTTATATTTCCCGCGCAAATTGCTCTCGCCTTTAGAGACGCAGAGAACTGCGTTGCACCCCTCTTTTAGTGTGCGAAAGGGCTACGTAGCAGCCTGTAGTCTATAGTATGGCAATGTGCCAAGTTAATTTTTTTTTAATTTTTTTTTGCGAATCCGAATTTACTTCCAAATTCATTTAGTTTAGTCAAAATATTGCGGATGTCTTTTTTTTGTTTTGCTTCTGTTTATTTACTTCCAAATTCATTTAGTTTAGTCAAAATATAGATTAAAAAACGACAATGAAGAGGGCAACCAAATTATCGGAACCCTAACGGCTGTCTTTTCGTTATAGTTAGCAAATGGAATGCTGAATCGTTGCGTTGTGTGTGTTTTATTTTTTGGTTTGTCGTTGTGTATGTTGACTTTTTGGTTTATTCATAATGGTGACATGAATCTAGGTAGCGATGACAGTTCCTACGAGTACCATATTATGACGAACGCACAGGAAGGTTTGTCTTCTGCGGAATCATTTCGCGTATTCTTAGATGAGTTTGAAACAGCCACCAACAAATTCGGAAGGAAGCAAAACGAAAGCAACTTGAGGTAAGTCTGGCTTCAAAACTTGGCATAGGTTGGTGCGTAGACCACGTCTATCTGAGTGCTAGAGTGTTTTTTTAATTTTGGCAACATATATTGTACATAAAAAGTAGCTAGCTGTTATATAAAAGTACACAATTTCAGATCATGTTCTGGCTCGAGTCCCTACCCACTGTCGTTACTGGTGACAACTATTCTTTTATCCATTACACTCCTTGTTGGAGCTGTCGACATG